>JAJAGP010000941.1:76444-148944 GCA_025084515.1 Ancistrus triradiatus | reverse complement strand
AAGAGTTGGTGCCTAGCTGGCAGCATAGGGCGCCAGGCAGGAACACCACTAGACAAGACTAGGACTAGACAGGACACCAGTCCATCGTAGGGCACACATGCTCACACAAACACACACACACACACACACACACACACACACCAATTAACCTAATGCATGTATTTGGACGGTGGGAAGAGTAAACCCAAGCAGACAAGGGAAGGACCCAGACCTATCCACCAGGGATTGAACCCAGAACCTTCTTGCTGTGAGGTGACAGCGCTACCCACGAGCCACTGTGCCACCCTCAGAGGAAAAAAAAACAAAAAAACAAAAACAAAATTGCAGATAGATTGTAGATTGGGTGAAGACTAACCTCCTACACAATCCAACGTAGAAATAGAAGAAATGGAAGTAGCCATAGCAACAATCCAACCACTAGAAACAAATGTGGTCAATTATGTTATCAGTGGGCAGACTGGTCATGTCAGCACCCATTGTAAATATCTTTGTGTTCTTTGGTGTTGTTTATATTATTGGGTATTGTTGGTTTCTCTCCCTTTCCCTCTGCCCTTTTCCTATTCTGGCTTTCCAAACCCTACACTGGGATGTAATAGAACCTTGTAATAAAACCTACTGTAACTGAAAGAAGGGGACCTGAAGATGAGCCCAAAGAAGCCCTGTCAAACACAACTGATATTTCTGGGGAATGAAAATTTGCCTGTGCCAAATTCAGTGAGTTATTTAATCACATTTTTGGGCCTAGTAGAAAACATTCTCACAGAATGCACTGGCAGCCACAAGGACACAAACAGGAGTACACCTCCTTCTTTAAAACGTCCATTATGTGAGTGTCCTTTTGTTCTAGAAACCATCAGCTGTTCTGTTGAGAGCCTTGATCAGTTGCTAAACTTCTAGAGTGATGACTACAGTAGCACAAGCCTAGAATGCCTGCACTAGATACCTGCTAGCAGTATACTGGGCCACTGGACGCACGATTGGAGTCAACAAGATTATCTTGCATACAACACACACTCCAATCCAGCTATTGGTAAAAGGAAGTGTAAGTGGCATCTCATGAGATTGTCTGGCTAGATAGCCCCTGGACTTGACCTCCCGGGATGCTGAAGTAAAGTACAAGCCCAGCCTTGTTTATGAATGAGAACCACATTGCTGTCAATCTGAACCTCCATTTTTCACTGTTTTTGTTGATGAAGCATGTTTCCTGGTCATGGACACAAAGGTGTATCAGACTAGTTATGCTGTTTGTGAGCAACGAGGGGTGGTAAATGAGTTTCACAATTATTAGCAATATATTGGTGTTATAATTAGTAATGTTACTTGTTTTCTGTTCTGGTCAGGAGGCAGACTAGGTTATACTGCATATCTGTCAACAAATCAGTTCATGATAGGCTGATAGGTAAAATTGCACCAGTTATATGGAGTCACTAGCTGGGTTTTTGTCTAAGAGGCGATATTGTAAGGATACGTAATGCCTCCAGGGAGGATATAAAAGAGAATCATGGGGCTCTAATCATCAAAATTTCTTTCCTGATGATGAGATGGAAGCCAACGAAAGACGTGGCCTTTATTTTGGCATGCTCTAGAACTGCGGACAAACTTGGTCATGTGGCCTAATGTTGTGTTGTTGTGGCGTTCTTTGCTTCCAGACAAGAGATGATCAGTTTATTCTTGTTTTAATGTCTTAAATCTACGTATGATTAAGTGAAAGGTTGTTTGTTGGTGAAGTTTACGGATTTTAATGAATTAACCTAGCAAGCGCAGTTTTTGCATTGGACATGCAATTATTGTTTTGTGGGAATAAATTACACTGGCACTTCGTAGGTTTTTTTTCAGATCGAGGATTATAGTATATTTGGATAAATATTTATCCAACTGTCACTCCGTTATGTGTGTGTGATGGAAATTTCCACTGTTTAAAACATGTCTTTTCTAAAATCTCATTAGTTTTCTGAGATAACAATTGCACGGCTACTGCCTGATAAAGATTCTCAAGTCCTTGATCTAGTTTCTTTATCTGCTGGGCAGAGGAAAATATTACCTTGTATCAAAGTTGCTGTGCAAGTCATTGTGAGACTGGAATGCAGGCACAAACCAGTATTCTTTGTAATCATTCTTTGCGTGCATTAATAAAGATCTTCTGGTTGGCATGTCTGCCAAGTCCCCTGGTTTCTTGGTTGGACTTTAGTGAAGTTCTTATCCAACACAGGACTGCTTCATTCCAAATTTTAAAAAGTCCAAATAAAATATACATTCAGAGACCAAGACAGATGTTATTATTGTAACAATGTGCAAAATGCATGTGCAATTTCCAAATTCTTCACTGATTCCATGTCACCCATCCTGGCATAAGTCACTCTGGATACAGATGCCTGAGAAATGCTGTAAATGTGAATTTAAGTTACGTAACACCTAGTACTGCACAATTATACATTGTGCTGGCGTGTATTTGACACTAAAGAAATGAGTGTACAATGTAAGTTTCAACAGAATATTTTTCACACAGGAAACACAAAAACAATAGTGATTACCAAACAATACATTTTAATGGAAAGTACTCAATTCATTAGATACTTTTACTTACATAGAATTATGTATTTTTTTCAGCCCTAGTAACCACCATTATGCTTTTATAGTTACTGACCACCAGGGGGCAATGTAGCGCACAAAATGAGATATGCCTACAGTGTCACAAGTAGTGAATTAATTACTGCTGTGCTAGTTGACAACGTGGTTGGCAATAGGCCTGTTGATGCAGCAATGCAAGCATCACACAATTTGGAAAATGTACAGAGACTTCAGTCAGGGATTCATATTAGGGTCTGCCAGGATGTTGCTATGCCCATAATGGAGTGCCCAGCATTAGGTCCTGGTAGTGCCAGGTTAACAGATCTACCAAGCAACGCGAGAGCTGCTGTTCTGATCATGTTCCAATTGTGAAAAGCATACAAACAGCTGAATCAGTTTTCTGCTAAAGCTGAGGCAGCGACAAACCTTCGCAGCACTCTAAAGGAACACATTGGGTGTAGTCTAATTAATCTGTGGGTCTAACTAATCAGTACCGTATATGCTCAAACTGATTGCCTAACTAGGCAAAAAGCTAGATTGTGTCCTAAAGTTACATACGAGTGCAGGATCAAGGCCTCATTTTAGGCACAGGTGGTTGATGGAGAGCACATGCAATTCTCCAACACATTTTGCTATGGTTAAAGCCAGCAAATGTACAGATTTCAGGGATACTCATTGGACCCATTTCAAAGACTCACAGGCTGAACTACATAATTAAGCTAGGATCATGGGTAGGCCCCCTGGAGGAGATCTGATTGAACGGGGTAGGTGTACAGTGGTGCTTAAGTCCTAGAAGCAGATAAAGAGAACACACTTCAACAAATGATAAAAATATTATACTTAGTTATTTATTTATTGAGGGTAATGATCTAAAATTCCATATGAGTGGCAATAACTGCATAGCAATAACTGCAGCTAAACATTTCTGGTAGCTGTTGATCAGTCCTGCACGCTGGCTTGGAGGAGTTTTAGCCCATTCCTCCGTACAGAACAGCTTCAACTCTGGGACGTTGGTGCTTCCACAGCATTTCTAGATTACTAGATTAGGGTCAGGACTTTGATTCCAAAGCATTAAGTTTATTCGTCTGTAATCAGTCTTGTGTAAAACAACTTGTGTGGGTTGCTGTCTTGCTGCATGACCCATGATCTCTAGATATTCAGTTCGCAGACAAAGCACCACTTTAATCTCTACACCTTTTTGAGAAAGCAGCCACCAATTTCAAGGAGCCCAACGAAAAACCTTCCATCCGTCTTTAAAGGCTGGACAATGCAACCACACAAACCTTCAAACTGGACATAGACTTCCAACAGTGAATGCGGACTTGCTCTATATTTCTGGTGCTCTTTCAGTTTGCCGGCAAGAACGTCAGTGACAGTGACTTATTAACCCCATCATTTCTTTATTTTGCAAGCTCTAGATCCAGATGTCTGAACACCTGAGATTAGCAAACCAGAGGTAGCAAAATATGCTTGATGAAGGAAGATTCACAGCAACCAGGCTGAACACCAAACATTGGGATTGCATGCAGATAACCAATCCCAATCCCAACCACCTAGACATGCAGACTGCTTCTACAAACATTTATGAAAGAAAGGATCGCTCAGGAGCTCAGTGAATTCCAGTGTGGTACCATGATAGGGTCTGTAGCCTAGTGGGTAAGGTACTAGACTATGGACCAGAGGGTTCAGGGTTCACATCCTGCCTCTGCCAAGCAGCCACTGTTGGCTCCTTGAGCAAGACCCTTAACTCACAACTGCTTGGGTTGCTTGAACTGTATCAATTGTAAGTTGCTCTGGATAAGGGCGTCTGCCAAGTGGGGTAAATGGCAATGATAGGATGTCACCTGTGCAACAAGTCCAGTCGAGAAACTTCCTCACTACTACAGTCAACTTTCAGTGGTATTATAACAAAGTGATGTAAAATGACAGTGCACAGAGATCGCCAACTTTCTGCAGAGTCAATCGCTGCAGACCTCTGAACTTCACGTGGCCTTCAGATTAGCTCAAGAAGTGCAGTGAGAGAGAGAACTGTGCTCTCTGTGTAGAGAGAATCATGAAATGGGAATACACGGCCGAGCAGCTGCATCCAAGATTTACATCACCAAGCAAAATGCAAATCGTGCTTGGTGATGCAGTTGTGTAAAGCACGCCACCACCGGACTCTAGAGCAGTGGAGATGTGTTCTCTGGAGTGATGAACCACGCTTGTCCATCTGGCAATCTGATGTTCGGCGGTTGCCAGGAGAACGGTGCTTGTCTGACTGCATTGTGCCAAGTGTAATGTTTGGGAGAGGTGGGGTTATGGTGTGGGTTGTTTTTCAGGAGTTGGGCATGGCCCTTTAGTTCCAGTGAAAGGAAACTCTTAATGCTTCAGCATACCAAGAGATTTTGGACAATTTCATGCTCCCAACTTTGTGGGAACAGTTTGGGGATGGCCCCTTCCTGTTCCAACATGACTGTTCACCAGAACACAAAGCAAGGTCCATAAAGACATGGATGAGGGAGTTTTGTCTGGAAGAACTTGACTGGCCTGCACAGAGTCCTCAACCCGATAAAATACCTTTCGGATGAATTGGAGCAGAGCAATTATGAATTTTTCAGATTTAATAATTGAGGGAATCCCCAGAGTCATGGTATAAAATGTAGTAGCCTACAGAGTCTCCCAGAAGACTGGTTAATAATATTGTACACAAGTGCTGAATAATAAATTAAATACTTCTGATAGATTACTGAAAGATTTCATATTTGCAGTTAATTGTTAAAATGTTCTATGAAAGTCAATAATCTTGTGTTCTACACTGTATGAGGGTAACTTGAAAACTAGGACCCATACTGAGCAACTGTTTTCACCATTAATAGGGAAAACTGATCATTAAAAACAATAAACTAACATGAATATATTTAGCAGAAAAATGAATGATGCATGAATTACTCATCAGTCTTGATGTATGGGTGATGAATGTCAGTTCTGTTTAGATGCATCTTCATAAGCCAGAAAAAAAATCACTTACAGTGACTGACAGACAAGACTCACCGCTACTGCCTCCAGGACTTGTTTAATAGCGTCTGCTGCATCTCGCTCACTGTAGTAGCCCTTCTCCACAACTCTGCAAGAAAACCTCGTTTGTCACATTCAGCACTAAAATGCTACTCAACTACAATTTAGTTCACCATAAGAGAACAGTGATTCTTTGTTTACATGATTGAGAAAGTAAACATGCTTTTAATGAAAATGCCACTTTCCATTTGGTTAGCGGTAATGTTTTATTTTATGCAGAAGTACCTAAAATGTATTACTGATTGTTTACCACTTGTAAAGAGTTTTCATATGCACATTGCCAAAGTATGTAGACACCCAAATTTATACAAGGTTTCACATGAATTTTCCCGGAAGGAGAAGAAAGAGAAACACCACATTTACAATTAGGGCTGTGCTTAAAAAAAAAAAGATACAGCAATATATCACAATATTTAGTTCCACAATATACTACATTGATTTTCAGCTCATAATATTGATTTCTATGAAGGAAGATAAAACATTTTAATCACTGGTCCTGTAGATGTCACAGTACAGTGTTTTGACTCAGTTTGTACGCCGAATTATCTATGTGATGTGATGTATAAAGACGACTCAGATTGTACACCCCAACCCCAACCCTTGTTTTTATATTTTCCATGAACTATGTGGAACATCGCAATATCCATAGTATAGCATTGTATCGTGATATAATCATATAGTGACCCAAGTATCGTGATACGTGTTGTATCGTGAAGTCCTTTCCAATATCCACCCCCTATTTACAATCTTATCTTGTCTGGTGTAAGATACATCTTTTCATGCCTATAAGGGGCATAGGGGGTATATGCATACATTAACATTCTCTGTACATTGATTCTGTTGGGACAGCCAGCTCTTTGATGGACTGGCATCCCATCCAGGGTACGATTATGTCTGCACCCTGTATTCTCTGAGGATGGGCACCAGAGCATATGTGACCCTGAACAGCAAAAACAAAACTCCATTTTCCAAACTTCCAGGTGCAGCTATTGTGTTTAGTTTAACAGAGAACCACAAATATTGAGCAGATGCTAGCATGGCTGCAGTGTGTTCTCTATCCATTTCAAGAAGAGTTGAAATTGTGTTGATAGGAAAATGCAGATGCACCTTCTTCAGAGCAAAAGCTGCCTTGATACATTTTCTAAATGTACAAGGAGGTAGCTACAGATATTCTTACTAGGTATTCCTAGGTTATGAACTCAAATTTTAACACTGCCTTCTACTATTGCATATGGATAAAATCTATATAAGAGCACCAATGTACTGAATAAAGGAAGAGAAAACAGGAAGTCAGGATGATTCAGGATGATTAATTATTTAGTCGCTGGTTCCCTCTGGTAGTGTAGAAACAGCTGTGATTTATATGGTGACTTAGAGTTATAGCAGAAGGAACATGATTTATTGAGTTGTTAAAACAGGCGTATTCTTTATCATACCCAACTCAAAACACTGACAACTGACCCACTTCTGACTATATATATATATATATATATATATATATATATATATATATATATAAGATATATATATATATACACACACACACACACACATACACACACACATATATACATATATATACATATATATATATATGTATATGTGTGTGTGTGTGTGTGTGTGTGTGTGTGTTGTGTGTGTGTGTGTGTGTGTGTGTGTATATATATATATATATATATATATTATATATATATATATATATATATATATATATATCTCTTATCTATATATATATATTATATATATATCTATATATATATATATATATATATATATTATATAAATAAAGACCTAATTGTAATCATGGTGGAAAATAAGTATATGGTCACCCACAGACAAGAAAGATTTCTGGCTCTCACAGACCGATAACTTCTTTAAGAAGCTCTTCTGTCCTCCACTCATTACCTGTATTAATGGCACCTGTTTAACCTCGTTATCTGTGTAAAAGACAAAACAGTCAAACAGTCAGACTCCAAACTCAACCATGGCCAAGACCAAAGAGCTGTTGAAGGACACCAGGAAGAAAATTGTAGATCTGCACCAGGCTGGGAAGAACTACACGGAGGGACCTGATGGATGATCTGCAAGAGAGCTGGGACGAAAGTAACAAAGGCTAACCATCAGTAAACACACTATGCCGAGGGACTCAGATCCTGCAGTGCCAGGCATTTTCACCTGCTTAAGCCAGTACATGTCCAGGCCTGTCTGAAGTTTGCCAAAGAGCATCCAAAAGAGGACTGAGAGAATACCATGTGGTCAGATGAAACCAAAATAGAACTTTTTGGGAAAAACTCAACACATCGTATTTGAACAAAGAAGAATGCTGAGTTGCATCCCAAGAACACCATACCTACTGTGAAGCATGCAGGTGGAAACATCATGCTTTGGGGCTGTTTTTCTGCAAAGGGACAGGACGACTGATTCGTGTTAAGGGAAGAATGAACTGGGCCATGTATCGTGAGATTTTAAGCCAAAACCTCCTTCCATCAGTGAGAGCATTGAAGATGGAATGTGGCTGGGTCTTCCAGCCAGTCTCCAGACCCTCACCCCCATAGAAAATTTGTGGAGGGAGTTGAAAGTCCGTGTTGCCCCAAAACATCATCTGCTCTAGAGGAGATCTGCATGGAGGAATGGGCCAAAATACCAGCTACAGTGTGTGCCAACCTGGTGAAGACTTACAGGAAACGTTTGACCTCTGTCATTGCCAACAAAGGTTATGTTACAAAGTATTGAGTTCAACTTTTGTTGTTATTGACCAAATACTTATTTTCCACCATAATTTACAATTAAATTCTTTAAAAATCCTACAATGTAAATTCTTTAAAAATCCTACAGTCAGCTCCTCAAGGTAATTAACATATTTTTTCATGGAGCGTGCTTTGTGCACAGGGACTTGGTTATTGCTAAAACATAAAATGACCTTTCCTAAACTATTGTCTCAAAGTTATAACTACACAATTCTCTAGAATATCAGTATATGATTTACAATTAAGTATGCCCTGCCCTGGAACTAAGGTGAGAAGCCCAAACCATCAGAAACATTAGTCCACCTTGAGTAAAGTTCAGCTTCCACTATTAATTTGGGCTTATAGAACATTCCATTAACACATTTACAATTGTGCATTTTAAAGGTAACATACTTTTAGTACTATACCTTTTCCACCACTTTGTGTCATGTGATACAATCTTGAACAAACAATAGTGACCTTTGTGACCCCCAGTAATGAGCAAGCACAACCAAGAACTGCTATTCACTGAAGCTTAAGCCCACTTCTACACTGCTGAGATGTCATTGCTCCTTGATGTTTTTCCTTTATAATGACATCAATATTATTAAGGGTCAACTGTAAGTGATTTACTGTCCACTATACTGTTGGACAGTAAATCAACAAACTTACTTAGCTGCAAGTCACTGAGATTTTTGCTCAAAGTTGCATATGGTAACTGCATGACTCTATGCCTTATTTAGCATATTTCAACACTGGACATGACTGAATTAGTAATCCACTATAGTAGTAATTATAGTAATAATAATATCCACCAATAGTTCACTTGGGTGTCTGAATACTTCAATCAAATGTGGCATATTAGTGCAATATTTACATAATCAATATAATTGTGATACCTGATATTTTTTGTATTGATCAACACAGGTAAGCATGGGTAATACATACTACACATATAGATAACTAACCTGTCAAATAACTCTCCTCCTGTGACAAGCTCCAGGACAAGGCTAATCTCTGAAGGGGTCTCAAAGATTTCCTTCAACTTGATCTAAAATGAAATATCACGAAGAAAGCCAGACATGTAGACTGTGAATGTGTGTGACAGAGACAGAGAGACAAAGAAACTGAGAAGAGTTTGACAACAGAAGAATATTCAACAGGTAAATTACAAAGCTTTTTCCCCTCAATGTGGCCTGGCGTTTATTCTATTTAATTTAAGAGAAGCAGAAACATTTAGAGAATTAAATACTATTACGGTTATGTTATGAGTCGTAACAGTGCAATGAATTTTTCATCCAATAAAAAACCCAGATAACTGAGGATACAGTTTAAGATCTGTTTTACTTACTATATTTGGATGAGAAAGGCGCAGTAGGACTCCAATCTCTGTTCGTACAATCTTCTTGTCAACCTGGTAAGAAATCCGGAGTACAGTTAAAAATGGACAAGAAAATAATACATTTACATAACTGAGTTTTAACCCTGTACTACAGTGGTGCTTGAAAGTTTGTGAACCCTTTAGAATGTTCTATATTTCTGCATAAATATGACCTAAGACATCATCAGATTTTCACACAAGTCCTAAAAGTAGATAAAGAGAACCCAGTTAAACAAATGAGACAAACATATTATGCTACATATTACTTATTGAGGAAAATTATCCAGTATTATATACTAATGAGTGGCAAAAGTATGTGAACCTCTAGGATTAGCAGGTAATTTGAAGGTGAAATTAAAGTCAGGTGTTTTCAATCAATGGGATGCCAAATGAGGTGTGAGTGGGCACCCTGTTTTATTTAAAGAACAGGGATCTATCAAAGTCTGCACTTCACAACACGTTTGTGGAAGTGTATCATGGCACGAACAAAGGAGATTTCTTTTCTAAAAAGCTTGGACTCCACCAATTCACAGTCAGAGAGATTGCGTACAAATGGAGGAAATTCATGACCATTGTTACCCTCCCCAGGAGTGGTCGACCAACAAAGATCACTAAGCAACTGAAGGCCTCTCTTACATTGGCTAATGTTAATGTTCATGAGTCCACCATCAGAAGAACACTGAACAACAAATGGTGTGCATGGCAGGGGTTCACATACAGGGGGGAAGCAAAGGTTCACATACTTTTGCCACTCACTAATATGTAATATTGGATCATTTTCCTCAATAAATAAATGACCAAGTATAATATTTTTGTCTCATTTGTTTAACTGGGTTCTCTTTATCTACTTTCAGGACTTGTGTGAAAATCTGATGATGTTTTAGGTCATATTTATGCAGAAATATAGAAAATTCTAAAGGGTTCCCAAATTTTCAAACATCAAACCAATTTAACTATTAGTCATAGACAACACAAGTAAAAACAAAATGCAGTTTTTAAATGAAGGTGTTTATTATTAAGAGAGAAAAAAAAATCCAAACCTACATGGCCCTGTGTGAAAAAGTGATTGCCCCCCTAAACCTAATAACTGGTTGGGCCACCCGTAGCAGCAGCAACCAAGCGTTTGTGATAACTTGCAATGAGTCTTTTACAGCGCTGTGGAGGAATTTTGGCCACTCATCTTTGCAGAATTGTTGTAATTCAGCCACACTGGAGGGTTTTTTAGCATGAACACGAGCACAAGCATTTTTAAGGTCATGCCACAGCATCTCAGTAGGATTCAGGTCAGGGCTTTGACTAGGCCACTCCAAAGGCCTCATTTTGTTTTTCTTCAGCCATTCAGAGGTGGACTTGCTGGTGTGTTTTGGATCATTGTCCTGCTGCAGAACCCAAGTTCGTTTCAGCTTGAGGTCACGAACAGATGCAATCACTTTTTCACACAGGGCCATGTAGGTTTGGATTTTTTTCTCCCTTAATAATAAACACATTCATTTAAAAACTGCATTTTGTGATTACTTGTGTTGTCTTTAACTAATATTTAAATTGGTTTGATATTCCAAAACACTTAAGTGTGACAAATATGCAAAACTTAGGAAATCAGTAAGGGGGCAAACACTTTTCACACCATTAGGTTTGTATTAGGTTTGTGAAACAACCTGGGGAAAAAACACTTTTTAACTGCTTTTAAGATACATTTAAGTTGAGGGCAGCATGGTGGTGCAGTGTGAAGCACGGTCACCTCACAGCTAAAGAGATCCCTGGTTTGATCCCGATGTTGGACTGAAGGGGTTTACTCTGGGTACTCTGGTCTCCTCCCACAGTCCAAAGACATGCATTAGGTTAACTGATTACACTGAATTGGCCCGATCTGAGTACGTATGACTAGTTTCAAAGTATTCTTGTGTAACGATGTAACCATGTGTCTGCAGTACAACCCCAAATCAGAAACAGGTGATTATAATCATGATTTGGTACAAAAGCAGTATCCACAAAATGCTGAAGATTTCCAGTTTATTAACAAATGTATTAGAAAATTATTGAAACATATAAAAACAGTGTTCCTCAAAGAAAGACTGGAATGAATTTATATATTTATTCCTCTACCGTGCATAATATCATTAAACAATCCAAGGAATCTGGAGACATTTCAGTGTGTAAAGGGCAAGGGCCTAAAGTGAAGAGGCGTGATCTCCGATCCCTCAGACAGCACTGCATCAAGGACCGTCATTCATCAATAGCTGATAGAACCACAGGGGCAAGGGATTACTTTGGGGAAACCTTTGTCAAGAGCTACAATATGGAGTTACATTCACAAATGTCACTTAAAACTTGACTGTGAAAAAAAAGAAACCTTATGTTAACAATGTCCAGAAGGGGCGTCGACTTCTCTGGGCTCTGAGGCATGTGAGATGGACCACAACACAGTGGAAATGTCTACGAATCAATATTCCAGGACTTTTGTGGAAGAAATGGATGCTGTGTGCTCATGAAAGACGAAAGCGACCATTTACACTTCTGTGATGACAGTATTAAATTCAGAAAAGTTGAGAGAAAAAAAAAAAAGTTTTGAGAAATAAGCAAGCTGCCTTCCAGACATCTTTTCCAGAGATGTCCATGCATTTTTCAACAAGACAATGCAAAACCACATGCAGCACACATTACAAACACATGGCTGTGGAAGAAGAGGGTGCAGGTACTGGACTGGCCTGCCTGTAGTCCTCAACAGAGAATGTGTGGAGAATTTTGAAACTAAAGATGCGATGACAACGGCAACCCTGTACTTTTACACATCTTTAGACGTGTTTGCAGGAAGAATGAGACAAAATAACACCTGAAACACTAAATCACTTGGTATCCTCGGTGCCAAAACGTCTTTTAAGTGTTATGAAAAGGAATGTTCATACTATCTGCAATGAAATAAAGTCTAAAAGTAAATGTTAGAAACACTGCATTTATTTTTTTATTTTCCTTCTTGTCATAAGGTTTTCTGATTTGGGGTTGTTTTTAAAAGTGAAAACAATTCTAGTGACTCCAGATCTTTAAATGTGAATGTATAAGAATAGGAATTCTATTTTCTATCACTATTACTTAAAATAGAGTGGAGAAAAAAAAATAGAGGTAAAGTTTCAGATTCTTGAAGCCAGATTGGGAACAACAGAGAGCAGGAGAAAGCATCCACAAATCACAATGAAAAGTCTTTCATTGCACTTACTGTTTTCTTCAGCTTTTTCACAGCATAGGGTTTCTGTGTACCTTTCTGCCGACACCGAAACACCACGGATGTGGCACCCCTGTAGGCATGAGAACATAAGTGTCATGAGAAAACACCATTAATCAGTCATGACTTTTGACTATTCCAACAGTAACTGAGTACTACCAAAGTGCACATTAGAAACAACTACAATAACATATAGTAAAAATCTCGTGTAACTACCAGACATGCTGTCCTCCACAACTATAAACTACAACTATAGCAGTGCCGGGAGTTCTCATTTATCTCACTTATATTTACAGCAGGTCTGTATCTGGTATAACTGAGCTATTGCACCTTAACTGATAATTTCCTGCTTAGTTACAGCCCTAAGTCAAGATGTATATCAACTGTTCGATATTCTAATTTACATATGTAATTTACATAACACTATGCAACACCAAACACCTAAAGCAGAATAGTTACGTACTGTACTAAACATAAACCAATATTCTGCTGGTTTGAATCTGTAAATATGCCACCAGTGTAGACCCCCAAAAAGTACCACATAATCAGCTTAGGATGACAAATAAAACTGCCCTTGGGCCAGCACAATAAGCTTAAAGAGAACCAGTCACAAGAAAGCATGTAATTCGGGAATTGGCCAGTGTTTACATTAGGGATGAGCGATATGGTACAAGTCTTATATCACAATATTTAAAAATATTTTCACAACATGTGATTGCAGACAAAATGCACCAGTAGTGACAGGTTCTCAAAAATTACTATTCAAATATTATCCTATACTTAGTTAAGTGACGTTTATTGAAAATGCGCTCCACTTTAAACAATTAAACAAGAAAAATCCCACTCTTCAGGATGAAACTCGCATTTGGTCAGTGTTCTTTAAGCACGATATCCTCGATATGCTCAGTAAAGCATATTGTCTATCATGATAACAAAATTTATCACAATATGATAAAACATCGTCATATTGCCCACCCCTGGTTCAAATACAATTTGGGTAATCTGACAACATGAAAGAGGGTACCTCACTGTTCTAAATGTAGCATCTGGTTAGGGGTTCAAATACAAATCTAAAACAGAAGTGCAATGTCACCAGTACCAAAGCCAATCACCATGCTGTCCGGTGCCATGGGTACAGGAGACTATTAATCTCACCTAAGCACTAAAGGCATCTGCTGAGGATTTCCTCTGAAAAGACGCAGCATTTAAGCCGATGCTTCCTGTTACACTCATGTTCCTCCACGCCGTTGTTTCGTACACGACCCAGTTGCACTTGCTGTCCATGAAATTGACCTTCTCGTGTTTCTTCCTTCATGCAGTAAAGTTAAACTCATGTTTCTTTCTTGTCTGTGACCCACTCGCACATAGTCCATTTAGTGCAGCCATGTGAAAACCCTATTATACTTGAGTGGTGATTTCACTCACTTGAATCCTGCCCTCCCTGAGGAGCAAATTCAGTTCTCTAGTTTTACTTGCCAGTTGACATCAAACATCATACTAAAGTCCTTCGGGCTCTGTCCTTAGTCCAAAAAGTGCCATTCTTGACCTTTCTGACCATAAATCTCACTTTTTCATCTCAAAAATTTTCAGGTAATGTACAAACATCACCTACATAATCTACTTAAAAAAGCCATTGTATTGTATAGATTACTCCCCAAACATGTCTCTTTGTCTTCAGATTTGCTCTGTGATTGAAACAGAATACCTCACTTCACTGGATCATTAAATGTTAATAGATGGTTGGTGTAGAAAAATCAATATTAACGAGCAGGCTCTGGATGAGGCATGATGTATGAGAGGAAATGGACTTGACTCATTTGCATTGGCATGTTGCAACATAAATTGAAGTCTGTTTTGCAGATGCTAATCCTAGAAATACTGATAAAACCTTTTTACTGATTTTTTAATATATACTTTTTACTGTACTTTCTACCTCTTTCCTCCCATCCAGTTTTATGTTGTTTTATGATTCACCCAACAATTTATTAGAGACATCGTTTGAGTTCTCATGAGATACTCTGTGGTGATTATATGATATAGACAAGCACAGAGTTGTACAATTGTACAAGTACAACACATACTCTTAGACAGATATTCATGGCCTAAACAGCTGATGCTAAGGAGGGGGAAATGATGCCCTAGTAAGTCTCTTTACTGGCAGTGAGCAGTTGAGCAGCCAGTTCCAAATAATACAATCACATAGATGTAAGAGGGGAATCCCATGAGCCTTCCATTCAGATGTCTACTAATTACACACCACTGAACAGGAGCACTTGCACTATACTTAGCTCAGACAATGTTTTAATATCCACAGTCCAGTGAGAGTGATGCTCTTCAAACAAATCCATGCACCGAGCTGAATTAATAAATCGGACAAACAACTGATTCCATGAGCAGACCTGTTAAGTGTGCCTAAGGTAAGTGCATAAAGTATGCACAGGGTATAAATACAAAAGTATTCTGTTCCCCACTGAATGAAACTGGGGAGGTCATGAGGACTCAAACCAGTGAACTACCACAATGTCAGCTTGAAATTACTCAAGTTCTTGGACGAGTACACTGACCAAGCATCGAGATCTCCCACCTGCATGTGTTGGCAAGGTTTTTGAATGCAAATCTTACACTGCTAATTGAAAGCTTGTAAACCCTTCAAAATTTGACAAAAACGTGCTTCTCAGACCTCTGCCACCGTTGTTTGTCACTGCTTATTGCTGCAGTGAATTGTCTTGGGGTTTATTCTCTTAAAAGATTAGGTGGTAGTAATTTTCCACACCTGATGCAGGACATCACAAGCCTTAAAACAAGCTCTTAAATGGAACATGTATCAGACAGTGACAGATATCTACAGGTAGAGATCTAAAATATGCAGTTTTGTGAGCTCCAAGGTAAAACAAGTTACAAAATCTGCTCCAAAAATTGTAAAATATCTTGCAGGTGTTGCTGTCAGAAGCCTGAAAAAAGCCTTCAGAAACTGTCAGCAGAATCCAAGACCTTAGAAACTAAGACTCTTTCAAGAAGAACACTAACCAGAAGGTTGTTTTGTGTCTAGAAGATGTGTTAAACGTCCACTGTCAAGTCAAGCCATGTCAAGTTTATTTATATAATGCATTTTACAACAGAGACTTGTTTCATACAAATATGCAGACCCACAGCCCTAACTGAACAAGCCTATAGGGAGAGAGTGGTAAGGAAAAACTCCTTACTCCTAAGGTAAAAACCTTGGTGGGGACGTCAGAAAGGGATCCAATCTCCCTGGGTAGCCTAGATGATATACGTAAGAATTAAATGTAAAACTAAAGTTATACATTTATTGCAGTAGACTAAATAAACAGAAGATAAATAAACAATGCATTCAGAAAGTCTTCAGGCCCTTTCACTTTTTCACATTTTGTTATGTTGAGGCCTTGTGCTACAATAAAAAATTTTTATTTTTTCCAGATCAATCTGCTCTCAATACACCTTAATGAAAAAGTGAAAACCTAAAATTAGGTTTTGTTGCAAATATATTAAATAGGAGAAACTAAAATTTTGCATGGACATTAGTATTCAGTTCCTTTGCTATGACACTTGAAATTTAGCTCTTAGTTTGGATATAGTCAGTAGGTTATAAATGCATGAACTGGTTTCTCAGCAACTACAGAAGATAGTACTGTATACTTCTAAGTTTAGCAATATTGTGTACCTGATTTCTCTCTAAGAAAACATAAAGGCCAGAATGAAGCTTCTGATATACAGAATATGGAAAGTCTGATTCATAATGGTTCAACAGAGTTATGTGGATTTGAGTTGTTACTCAAATTTTCATATTGCCTGACTGCAATGTAACTTAAATGCTGACGATGACAGGTGAGTTTCCTTGGGTGGTCCTGTAGGTGAGGTGGCAATGTCTCCTAAATGTATGTGTCTTTATCCCACCAAAATTGATGTATTGAGGAGTTAGACCTTCTTCTTCCTCACCATGGGTGATGTGAAGTCACAGGCCACACTTGGGAGACATCGTCTTTGTTGGAATGTTAGATCTAACAAATCAGTAGACTTGGGCCAATAATGGAATTTAGATCATTATTGTCTGAAGAATTATCGCAAAAAATCCCTGGACAAAAAAAAAAAAAAAAAAAAAAAAAAAAAAGAGTCACCTTGCATGTTACTTCAGACCGTAACTTCAGACTCCGGCAGATGGGGTTGCACAATAATGATCGGGCTATAAATACTTGTGTGTGACGGAATTCAAAGTACAAAGTGGTACAATGCTACTGTAGCCCATCTGCTTCAAGGTTCAATATATTGTGCATTCAGAGATGCTCTTCTGCATACCTTGGTTGTAACAAATTCGTATTTGAGTTACTGTTGCCTTTCTATCAGCTTGAACCAGTGTGACCATTCTCCTCTGATCTGTGGCATCAACAAGACATTTTCACCCAGAGAACTGCTACTGGATATTTTCTCTTTAAACTCTAGATATGGCTGTGCATGAAAATCCCAGTAGCTCAGCAGTTTCTGAAATACTCAGACCAGATCGTCTCGCACCAACAACCATGCCATGTTCAAAGTCACTTAAATCACCCATCTTCTCTATTCTGATGCACGGTTTGAACTTCAGCAGGTCCTCTTGAGCAGGCCTACATGCCTTAAAGCATCAAGTCGCAATGCATTTGGAAAAGTCTTCAGACTGTTTCACTTTTTAACATTTTGATATGTTAAAAAAAAAAATCAAGTTCTTCGGCATCACTCTGCACTCAACACCCCATAATGAAAAAGTGGCAGAATTTTTTATTAATTTTTTTTGTAAATATATTAAAAAGGAAAAATTTAAATCTTGCATGGTCATAAGCATTCAGACCCTTTGCTATGACACTTGAAATTTAACTCTGGGGGGGCCTCCCATTTCTCTTGATCATCTTTGAGATGTTTCCACACCTTCATTGGAGTCCACCTGTGGTAAATTCAGTTGATTGGACATGATTTGGAAAGACACACACCTGTCTATATAAGGTCTCACAACTAACAATGCACATCAGAGCAAAAACCAAGCCATGAGGAGGAAAGAACTGCTTATAGAACTCAGAGACAGGATTGTGTGGAGGCACAAATCTGGAGCAACCTACAAAGAAAAGCTGCTGCACAGAAAGTTCCCGAGAGCACAGTGACTTCCAGGACACTTCCTAGAGATGGCTGCCCCTCCAAACTAAGTAATTGGGGAGAAGAGGTGACCAGGAACCCAATAGTCACTCTGGCTGAGCTCCAAAGAACCTGTGTACAGACGGAAGAAACTTCCATAAGGTCAGCCATCGTTGTAGCACTCCGCCAATCTGGGCTTTATGGCAGAATGGCTCTCCTCAGGAAAAGACACAAAGCCCATCTGGAGTTTGAAACAAATCACCTAAAGGCTCTCAGACTGTGAGAAACAAGATGGTCTGATGATACCATGATTGAACTTGTTGGCCTCACTTCTAAGTGTCATGTCTGGAGGAAGCCAGGCACTGTTCATCACCTGCCCTATACCATTCATACAGTGAAGCATGGTGGTGGCAGTACCATCTTAATGAAACCCTGATCCAGAGCAATTGGGATCTCAGACTGAGATCCCAAGAAAATGAACCTAAGAAAATGACACAGCCAAGACAAAACAGTGCCTTAGGGACAACTCTGAATGTCCTTGAGTCGCCCAGCTAGAGACATGACTTGAGCCCAATTGAACATCTCTGGTGAGAACTGCAGAAATGGCTGTCCACCAACAGTCTCCATCCAACCTGACAGAACTTGAGAGGATAGCAGAAAATCCCCAAATCCAGGTGTGCACACCTTGCGGTATCATACCCAAGAAGACTGGTGGCTGTAATCACTGCCAAAGGTGCTTCAACCAAGTCATCAGTAAAGGAATGTCTCAAAATGTGAAAAAAGTGAAAGGATGCACTGTGTGTGTTTGTGTTTCCCTACACAATATCCCATACTATATACACACACGTGTTATTCTGCATGTCATGAATGTTCTGAAGGTACAAAATATGCACAATAACAAACACTCAGGTTATATACATCGCTGGTTGAAAGTTTGTGAAGCCTTTCAAATTTATCTCTGCATAAATATGACCTAAAGCATCATCAGGTTTTCACACAAATCCTAACAGTAGATAAAGAGAACCAAATTAAACAAATGAGACAAAATAGTATACTGACCACTTGTTACATTATTATTGAGAACATTTTTCTGCGAGTGGCCAAAGTATATAAACCTTTGCTATCAGTATCTGGTGTGACCCACTTGTGCAGCAATAACTGCAACTAAAGCATTTCCAGTAAATTTTAGCCCATTCCTCCTCAGAGAACAGTTTCCTTACATGAATATCTTCCACAACTTTTACATTAGATTAAGGTCAGGACTTTGACTTGGTCATTCTAAAACATGAATTTAATTAATTTTTAACAATTCCTTGGTAGAATGACTTGTTTGCTTAGGGTTGTTATCCTTCTGCATGGCCCACATTCTCTTGCAATTCAGTTCATGTAATGATTTCCTTTATAACTTGCGGGAATAATTCAGAATTCATTGCTCCATCAATGAAAGCAATCAGTCCTGGCCCAAATGCAGTAAAACAGGCACAATCCATACTACTACCATCACCATATTTCACAGATTGGGCAATGTTCTTATCCTGGAACACCTTTCTACAGATATAACACTTGTCATTTAAACCAACAAGTGCAACCCTGCCATGCACATCACTATTGCTCAATGTTCTCCTGATGGTATACTCATGAAAATTAATATTAACCAATATGAGAAAATTTTGTTGCTTAGAGGTTACCCTGGGTTCCTTCATGACCTCACTCACTATTACACACCTTGCTCTTGGAGTGATCCATTAGTGGTCTACCACTCCTGGAATGGTAACAATGACCTTGAGTAGCCTTCATTTGTACATAATCTGACTGCGGATTAGTGGAGAACAAACTCTTTAGGGATGGTTGTGTCAAGCATGATGATCATCAACAACTCTTTTCATAAGGTCCTATTTTCTTTTTGCCATGATACACTTCCACAAATGTGTTTTGAAGACTCAGACTCTGATAGATCCCTGTTTTTAAATTCGCTACCTTACACCTGATTGTCATCCCATTGATTGAAAACACCTTACATCTTCAAATTAACTTCTAATTACATACTTTGCCACTCACTGCTATGTAATGTCCTCATGTATGTATTGGATCAATGTCCTCAATAAATAAATTACCTAATATTAAGTATAATTTTTGGTCTCTTTTGTTTAAGTGTATTCTCTTTATCTACACCCCGGGCATAAAAATGCAATAAACCCAATTTTAGTGATATTTATGCAGAAATATAGAAAATTCTATATCATGTAGTCAAGTCAAGCAGAAGTGTGTCATTTCAACTATCTACACAGTGAAACAAAACAACGTTCCTGAAGGATCCATGGTGCAACATCAAATCAAACACTAGACAAGTGTAAACAGGACGAAGTACAATAAAGTGTGACAAATAATATAAAGATGGGACAGGACAACAGAGTGAATATGGTACTTGTTAGATGCAGCATTCCTGCAGCAAATTTTGCTAAATGTACATGTGCAAAAAGATTAATAGCAGCTTATAAAAGACGTAGACATAAATGAATAAATGTCTCTGTTCACAAACTTTACAGCACCACTGTAACAGAAATTGTACTCCTATAAAAGTTCTATATGCTTGGCTGGATTCACGAAGCTAGAATAAGGGCATATGAGTCCATCATCAAAGCCAGAAGCCCCTCGTTGTCTCTGACATCAGTAACAAGCCAAAATTCATCACCTTAATAATATTACATATTGTAGATACAATCACACACACACACACACACACACACACACACACACACACACACACACACACACACACACATGCTTACTCCTACAAAAGCAAATCAGCAATTAACCCAACCAACTACAGATCTAAATTATTCCAAAAAAATAAAATCCAGAAAGTTTCAAGAAGCAAAACTTGAATCTAGTAGTGCTTGGTGAAATGTCCTCAAATCAGTATCACGATTAATTGAACATTTTATCTCAATTACAGTTAATGATTATTTTGAGGGTTTGTTTGTTTATTTGTTGTTTTTTTGTAAATTGTAAACATGTAAATTTTGCCCTCATAGTTCACTGATGAGGTTTGTATCGTAAATATGCTCAACTATTACAACTCTGATACTTTTTCTAATGAAAGAGTGCATACTGTTTGGTAAAAGCTGCTCAGTGTTCGGGTTCTCCATGTTGCTTCCATGTTGCTGATTGGATGGGATGGAGTCACATGACTACACATGTAGTAGTACCTTTTTAAGGGGATAGAACATGAACGCACAGTGTCGAAAGATTTTTTTTTTCTACTTGAAATAAATCTACACGGACAAGATGATGTCAGTTAATGGTTATGAATGTCGGTTTTGATTCATTATCGATTAATTGCCCAGCCCTAATCTGTGGCACTGCTCTACAATGAATCCACGCAACCAAAGTGACATGTAGGCGTAACATACTGAAAAGATGCAGCTCACAGAAGCTTCATGTCAGACACCGTCCAAAGCAACATCGTCACCTGTATGATGTCATTCTCAATTGCAAATCATTTCTTCAGCACTGGCTGTTTGTTCACATGTACAGACGTTTATCTTGTCATTATTCCATAAACAATACAGTACAAAAACTATATTCACCAGAAATATTTGTTAGCTGTGACTGAAACATACGTAATAATTTTGTCTTTCGGCCACAATTCTGATGAGAATTTCCTGTAAGCTGGGATTTTTGCCACTGCCGGTAGACCCGTATGACTGTACACTTCAATGCACTACAAATTCAGCTACTTCCCTCATACTATGGCCTTTGGCATGCCCAAATGCAATCACTCCTTTTTGCTCATGATTAACATCTGCATTGCTACCCATTTTCCACACATCGAACAAGACATTCGCTGTACTGTACCAGCTCTTCTCAATCTATGAATCCCATTACACACCCCAACAGCATCTGCAGGAGCCTGAAGTTACTACCACCTTAAACATGCGAGATGACAATTCTTTTCTTGCTCAAGGACCCAACAGTGGCAGCTTGGCAGAGGTGGGATTTGAACCCTGAACCTTCTGGTCCAAAGTCCAGTACCTTACCCGCTAGGCTACCACAGTCCCTCACGGGTATATTTACATAACATTTACATTGTAGTATGTATTAAGTTATACGTGCATAGGTTATATGCAAAAACCACAGCATTTTATATAAGGCACTGGAGCACACAGATAATGGTATCCGTGGGTGGAACCGGAACCATTCACCCACAGATACTGTTCACTGTTCTGTATGCTTGTGATGCAGTGTAAACAGTAGTTAGAAATGCTTTGCTGAGAGTAGAAAAATAACAATGACGATTTGCTTCTTGTGCACTGTATTCTGTGGAATTTGAGCTGCTGATCATGACACATTTTCCTACCATGTACCATTTTGTAGATATAAGCTATTTTTGTGATTTCTCAACATATCTTAAGTTTACTTGTAAGGCTGCCCACAAAGCAACATGTATTGGACAGGCCAAGCATGCCAGGACATGCAGTCAGGGTAAGTGCTATAATGTCGTCTTAGGTATGCATGCTCATGCTCCAGAGTTGGTAGACAGGCTTTAAAGGCTGATCACATTAACAGCATGCATGTTGATGCACATGAGACTGTGGTAGCCTAGTGGTTAAGGTACTGGACTCTGGACCAGAAGGAACAGGGTTCAAATTCCACATCTGATTCTGTTGTTGCCATATCTTGTGACGGGAGACTGGAATGACAAAGTAGGAAAATGGTGAAGGGAAGAGGGAAAAATATCCAACAACTCCCGTCACCACACACAACCCCCAAAAATTCAAAAAGACGATACACACCCAAGTTTAGAATCCACAGCAACAGTGAGTAATCAGAATCCCAGAATCCAAATAATATACAAGTGAAGGCAGATTCAAGTATTCAGTAGATTTCTTATTTTCAGTAGAAAAGCTATACTGGTCAGACAGAAGTACTAGGCCGATGATGGGAGTTGTTGGATATTTTCCCCTCTTCCCTTCACCCTTTTCCTACTCTGTCATTACAACCTGAGACTGAGACATAATGACACTTCTATATACAGTAAATATCTTATTTTGTATCGGAGAGCCTCATTACAAGAAATCAGAAAATCTTTTTGTTTGTTTAATTAGGGATAAATGGATCTGATACTGAGCATCTGTGCTGGCCTAACATACTGGATCCATCTCTAATTGAATGTCATATTTTTCTTATCTGATCCACTGCTGTTTAATGCTATGATAGTGTGCAATGCTAACTGACGACACAGATTTTGCATGCTAGTGTCACTACCTGATTTAAACTGGAACCGGATTTGGACTTATCCAAATAGAACCAATCGGCATACTAGTAAGTGTGTCGAAGAGGGGGGCCCCATTGTAGTGGCGGGATGCCCATGCGTAGTAGCCAGCATGTATTTTAAAAAATCATATTTTTCTGTGTTATTTGAACCGAACAACACAAGTAAGCTATATCATTTTTGTCAGATTATACCAGCGATTCTAAATACGCATTTCAAACGTTAATTTCTCTTTCAGTTTCAGATATACAGGTCTCTCCCCATTCAGAGACAGGAGTCTAGTCTCAAATGGCTGGAAATAACTGTCCGTGGTGTTACCAAGATGGTGGCGGATTGTAAATATGATTGTACGATCACATGGGCTGCTCAGTAAAACACATTATCATGACATCAGGTATGAATGTCACTGTCTAATTTGTTGTACCCTCGTTAAGTCGCCAAACTCGCAAAAATAGCCATAAAACAGACGAGGGTGAGATATGTTTAAGCTGTACTTATAAATTATAAAGGTTTCCAGTTTAAACCAGGTAGTCACGGTGAACACAGAATACAGACCTGTAGCATGCCTGTGATGTTTCACATAACTTGGCAACAGAAGCATGAATCAACTGCGCCGGTACTGTAAGGACATTAGTCTGCTATCAATAAAGATTACTTGACAATAGTCAGAGTTTTAACATCAGTACTGTATCTTTATTTTAGAAATCTGTTTGCTCAAAGTTATTTCACCCACTTAACCTGTACTCTTTCTTCGTCAGCTATTTAACAACCTAACCCATTTTTCGATGATTGTTCTAATATTTGTGAGACCATATTACAGCTACTAAATCAGTAACTTTGTTGGTAGCCACTTAGTTAAAATGGATTTCCCCATCTCTAATGTTTCTGTGCACTTAGTGCGCAGTTAACGGGGGAGTGAAGAAGTGTACGTTACCCATGCTGCTCCTGTTTCTGTTTTCTACTTACTTATGTAATCGTAGCAGAGTGTGAGAGCTAGGGCAGCTCTCTGAGGCAAAAGAAAAAGTATCATTATAGAAAGCAGGTTGCTTTGCTGTCTTCAGGACCCAAGTGTTTCACACTCGCACTGATGAGAAATCAGTGCTCCCTTCTAGCCTCTCAATGGACACGTAAGGCCTAATTTTGCATCTGTCACATCACTTCCATTAAGTCGCCTGTGTCTGGAATGTGGGCTTAGCCATGCCTCAATTAAACCTATTTTGTCTACCCATAAATGGCACCCTTCTAATATTGAGATGCTGCAGCACCTGACCGAGAATGACCCAAAGACAAAGATGTGCTTCATTCATTGTTGTCAGAGGACAGAATATTTTCTGATTTCTTCCAATGGCATTGTTGTCAGAGAATGTTTTTACGTGCAGTTTCGCCAAAACTGGAGTGGTCATAGAGATCCAATCGTGATGCCACAGCGTTCTCCTGGTTTAACCCCTGTCTGTGGGGTCATTTCAAGGCACTGTAAACTCTGAAAACTCTTTTGATGCTTGTCGTTTCATTTCATTTACAGCATTTAGCAGACACCCTTATCCAGAGCGACTTACAACTTATACAACCTCACATTTGTGGGTTAAGGGCCTTGCTCAAGAACCCAACAATGGTAGCTTGGCAGAGGTGGGATTTGAACCCTGGACCTTCTGATCGACAGTGCAGTACCTTAACCACTAGGCTACCACAGTCCCACATTTTTGGTGAAAGTTCATAACGAATGGGAGAAAAGGATACCCGTAACACTCAAATGGTATATAGCATATCTAACACATTCTGTAGACCATAGTTATTTTATGTGAAACCAAAAATTGACCCTATTTGAACACAAGAACTCAAAGGCACATTAACATGAAGTACACCATTGCTTTTCTGGTGAAATTCCCTAACAGTTTGATGTCTCACACACTCTGTCTTCACGTTTAAAAAACTGAAGTTGAAACCTTGATGGCAGCATTTATGATAGCCACCATAATGGGGGTTCCCCCTTCCCCACAGCTAAAACTGGATCAAACTGTTTTCATTTTCATGGGTGTTTCCTTATATTTGAGACACCCTGTATAATGTCATTCCTCAAATATTTAAAAACTTTTTTTTTTTTTTAATCAACCTTATTACTGAAAATTGAACAAAATAATTGTATTGCATTATTTTTCTGATCCATTTTTAAAAATCAAATCTAACCAAAGCTACCTCAGAGCAATCAAAACAAATGAGTGATGTTAAGGGCTGTTGTAGCAAAAAAAAATCAAACATTTTTTTCAGAGTTTGGCTGCTAATACTGTATATAAAGAGAACACAATACGCACAATGGGCTTTTTGACCGATTTTATGTGACGTCCCATATAATGGCTTCTAATTCTGTATATAAAGAGCACATCGTGTGCACAATGGGCTTTTGACCCATTTAATGCGTCGTTTCAAATTATCTGACTTCACCCTAGATATACTGTACATCTTCCGTCACCACTGGCTTCTTCTTCTTCGATTGCCCCCTGTGATTTGCTGAGATGGCCAACTAATTACAGTTGTACCTCAGTTATCGTCATTGATTCGTTCCAGAAGGCTTGTCGAAAACTGAAAACGACGAGTACCGACCATATTTTTCCCACAAGGAATAATGTAAATTGAATTAATCTGTTCCAGACCCCCAGAAAATTCACACTGTATAAGGCATTATAATAATAATATGTTTGTTTGTTTAACGCCATGTATACACTTAGGTCATTTAAATAGCAGGAAAGATAAACATCCAGGTGTCAGCTGAGAGTCCACACACTCTTATCGGTATGTGGTCTACAGCTGTGATTTTAGTCCAGTGATTTTGAGAAAAGTAAGTATTATATCAGTGTTTTCATGTGTCAGTGCCTCGGTCATTGTCCGTGGTATACCCGCAAGATGTTGGTGTTGAATATACTTTGAGCATTCTGTCAGAAAATGTTTTACTGTTAAAGGTTTGCAGCATGCTCCGCAAAAAACTGGAGGGTCCCCTCGTAGTAGGTGCATATGGGTGAGTCTGGTGTGTCCAATACGACACCTAGACATGATGACCTGGTCCAACCTATGCTTGGTCCGTGTACTGTCCGGCTTATGTATAGTGGGGCATAGTTCTTTTAATATGTTGTTGTACTGCATGTCCCATTCTGTTTGCCATAATGTCTTGATATATGGTGTGATGCGAAGAACAGCGTCAGACGATAAAAGTTTCGGGTCTGGTGGCTGAATTGTCGGCCTCTTTCTTGTATAAGGCATTATATGCATTGATGGAGTTGTATTGGCAGGTGCTCCCTGATTTATGATGGGGATATGTTCCAACAAATTCATCACAACTTAAATGTAACATGAACTGAGGAGCTTAATGAGTGTTTGGTAGAGCGGTCTATACTGTATCATAGAGTCTATGATAAGTAGTGATAAGTAAGTTAATGTTTAAAACACTTACATTAACCTACAGTTGGCCAAAATCATATTTTATAATAAAGTGTTGAAAAACTTCATGTAATTTTGCGAGCAATGGATTGAAAGTGAAAAGTGAAAACAACACTTTATTGATGAACTCCAGGTGCTAGCATAGCTGCTAAGCTAACTGCAGCTTGTGTTCTGGAGCATTCCTGTTCTGCTTTCGGTTGGCTCTTACAAACTAACCTTTTTAGGATCCATGGAGACTTATGTGCACTAAGAATACAGTACTGTAGAAAAGCACGGCAGAAATAGTTGAGATCTCTGAGCAACTGCTGTTGTGAACCTGAATCACTGTGTATTGAATCGTGAATCGAGTTTTGGCTGAAACGAGTCATACAACTCATCATTCAACTCATCATACAAGTTTAAAGCAAGTGCACTGAGTACCAAGCAAATGACGAGAAACAAACAAATTTTTCTAATCAAAACGCGTCGAGAACCGAATTCAACGAGTTCCGAGGTGGACTAGAACTGAGGTACCACTGTCCTTCATTTTGGTGCTGAATCTGTGCAGGTCTCTGTGTTTGTGTGTGTGGGTGGGTGGGATGCATTGGCATCCTGCGTATGGCTGGTTCCCATCTTGCACGCTGTGCTGCCGTTAAGGCCCTGGCTCCCTGTGACCTGAATTGGCTTAGGTGGGAATGAAAATGAATGAAACATCTCATATTCTCTTCATACATAGAGAAATACTCTGTGGAGACAACATGGCCTCTTCATAAGTACATGTAGTGTGCTAAATATGCAGTGAATCTGGCTTTATGCTCACAAAGTTACATGGGAAATGTTATAAAAGAAAACTTTCAAGCATTTGCTAGTTAATGCATGGATCCAGAACTCATGCATGTTATCAGGCAATGGAATTGACTTTTATTTTAAACTGGAATGGTTTTTGAAATAAAGGAAATGTTTTTTTCCCAGCATTGGTTGGTTCAGCTGCTGTCATGACGTTTGTCAGACACTTTGGGAAATGAATTCAAGTGCAAGGTTGTAAACAACAATTTCAAGATTTCAAGCAAGATTTCAGTTGTGTTGCACCAAATAAACTGGAAATCATTCAGGAATGTGTTTGCTTTGTGCTGTTTCTATGGCACACACTGATTCAACATCGGTTACGAAACGGTAGGTTATATAGTACCACGCGTCTTTATGGCTCACGGGAACCTCTTGGCTCGTGGGATTTCCTCTGCGCACAAACGGTTCCCATGTTTCTTAAACCGATTCACTGATGCCCGGGAGTCGCTGTCAACTTGCTAAGCAGCAAATACCCATCTGATAGAAACTCAGTCAAGATGTGCTAAATAAGCAGCGAAAAATGGCATACTGGTTATACATTTGTGTAAATGAATATATATTTAAGTCTGACTAACTATAAACATATTTAGTTCTGTACTATATAAAGCCAGTATCAAGCCCAGCCGCAGTGCACTGAAAGCTCAGGCGCTGCTCTGCTTACCGTCCCAATTCCGACTCGAGCTCGTAGAAGTCCGCCAGCGTTTCTTTCTTTGAGTCGTCGATCCAGTATTCTGGAGCTGTTCCTGGACTGGATGTGAGCATAGTCACTTTGAGCATCTCAAGCTTTTCCGCCTGTGTCCGGTGATCAGTCTTCACCTGCGGTGCTACACTGAGCAATTCAGTGGCTTCAGTAGACGGAGAGCTGCCTGCCTACCTGCGGTGCGGTACAGAAAACAGACGGGTTACAACACTCCCCGGCGCTGTTTACACGCACATCTTAATGTTTTGGTTTATGTAGAAGCCACCAATATAAATGTAAACCGTTAGAGTTGAGCGTAACTGCTCCTATTTATGTGAGTAAGCTCGTCACTGAGAGCATCACAGTGAGTGAGTGCGGCAGGCCGACTGCGAGATCCGCTGGGTCTTACTGTCGCTAATGTAACTGCGCAGGTTACCCACGACGTTAAGACCGCCATTACATATTATAAGGACTGGACTGCTTGGAAAAGCTACTTTTGTGCTAGTGTTAACTTGTAAGCTGTTTCCCGTTCAGAAACCCAAGCTTTGTACGGAAACCTGCTTCCAGAGAAAAAGACACAACCACTTTTAAATGCCTCAAGTAGGCCCACCTGGCCCTTTACTAAGTAGCCTAATCAGGGATAGCATGACCATTCAAACTGCTACCGTGTTTAGATTTGTAGTGGTGCTTCGAAAGTTTGTGAATTCTTTAGAATTGTCTCTGTTTCTACATAAGTAGGACCTAAAATATCACCAAATGTTAACACAAATCTAAAAAGTTGAAGAGAACCCAATTACACAAATAAGACAAAAAACATTATGCTTGATTATTTAATTATTGAGGGAAATTATTTAATATTACAATATATGTGAGTTGTAACAGTTTGTGAAAATCTAGGATTAGCAGATAAAATATGAAAGTGAATAATCCAGTGTTTTCATTCAATGGCATGACAGTCAGCTGTGAGTGGGCTCCCTGTGGTATTTAAAGGATCGGAATCTATCAATGTTCAGACAACTTGTGGAAGTCTATCATGACACGAAAAATGATTTACGTTTTACATTTACAGGATTTAGCAGACGCCCTTATCCAGAGCGACTTACAATTGATACAATCTTACATCAAGCAATTGTGGGTTAAGTGGGATTTGAACCCTCGACATTCTTGTCCATAGTCCAGTACCTTACCTGCTAGGCTAACACAGTTTGCTGGAGACTGCTGAAGACAGGCCAGAAAAGGTTACAAAACCATTTTTTGGACATTTATTTTGGTCGGTGGACCATTTGGAGTCCAGCAGTGAAAATGAGATGTAAAACTCCAGCAGCACTGTGTCTGATCCACTCATACCAGCACAACACACACTAACACACCTCCACTGCATTGCTGAGAATGATCCACCACCCAAATAGTACCTGATGTGTGCTCATCCCGCCAGGGGTGGTTCTGGGGGAACAGTGCCTCTTTGACCACAGGCTTTAAATGAGAAGTGAGTTAATTAATGAATACTCTTAATGCCTGCAATGCACATTTAAGTAGTAAGTAATTAACATTGACACTGGCCCCAGCCTGGACCCCCACTTGGTCCTGGGGGGGACCTAACATTAGAGAACAGAGTATAGGCAACTAATAAAGTAAAGAAACAGATGGACTACAGTCTGTAATTGTAGAACTACAAAGTGGAACTGATGAAAAGGACAATGAGTGTAGACACAAGGAAGTGTACCTAATAAAGTAATCGGTAAGTGTAAAGGAAAATGTCAGGGCATCTGTCTGTGAACTGAATCTCAAGAGAACTGGAGCCCAAGACAGTAGCTCATCACCACAGGGACATGGCCTCACGACCACCACAACACCCCCAATCCTGACTATGAAAAGTATTAGTTAAAATGTGATTTTTTTTTTTATTGGATGGGCAACAACAGCAGATCAAGTTGGGACACATGCTCATCAAACCTGGGCAATTAAAGACTGAAAAAAATTGTCTGGTCTGATGAATTTCAATTTCTTCTGAGAGAAACACAGATGATACGATGAATCCATGGACCCAATCTGCCTTGTGTCAACAGTCCAGGCTGGTGAAGATGTGATAATGTTTTTCTTGGCACACTTTTGGCCTGATAATAGCAATCGATCATCACTAGGATGCCACAGCCTGTGGAAGTATTGTTACTGGTGATGTGCATCCTTTAATGGCCACAATTTATCCATCATCTAATAACTACTTCCGGCATGATGATGCACCATGTCATAAAGCAAAAGATGTCTCAAATGTCTTCATAAACATGACAATGTGTTAAGTGTTCTTCAGTGGTTTTCCCAGTTATTGGAACTGAACCAAATAGAACACCTTTGGGATGTGGTAGAATGGGAGATTTGCAGCATGAAAGTGGACCTGAAAAATCTGCAGAAATTGCTTGATGCAATCATATCAACATGGAGCAGCATGTCAAATTTCTTGTGGAATTCATACCAGAGAAAATTGCGGCTATTTTGAGAGCAAAGGGAGGCCTTACTATAGTATAGGGAGGTATTAGTGTTCTTTAGTGTACAGTAAGTGTATACATTCATTGACCCAAAAAAAAAAAAAAACCTCACCAAGAAGGACCTGTTGGAATCGAATGAAAGTTTATATGTCTCAATGTAATGATGATGTACGTAAGTGATTACAATATTAGAGCAAAATGGTGATTTTATTGGGGAAAACTGTACAATTGAAAGGAGGCTCTAGTTTTGCAGCAGTCCGACATTTCTCTGTGGATGCATTATTGTTTGCCAATGATTATATTTCTTAACAATTTTAATGTTATTTTTATTGTGTGACACAAATATTAAACGTAAAGATATCTGCTCATATCATACCAACCCACCCTAGACCAATACTTGACCACTTTTATCTGCAGTTATAGCCGAAAGTCTTTTAGGATATATTCATCTTTGCACATTTAGATCCTGAAATTTCTTCTTGCTCATTCTTCCTGACAAAGTCGCTCAAGCTCTGACAGATTGATTGGAGACTGCCTGTGAACAGATTCTCAATCGGATTGAGGTCTGGGCTTTGACTTTGGGAAGTCTAAAGTTCTGAAGTTCTTGCTTTTGAACCACTACTGCTAGGCGGTTAGGGTTGTTGTCATGTTGGAAGGTGAACCTCTGCCCAAGCCACAGGTCTGTTTTCTTTGAGGATTGCACTGTATACAACTCAGTCCGTTTTGCCTTCAACTCTTGTTTCCCAGTCCCTGCAGATGAAACACATCCACAGAGCATGGTGCTGCAACTACCATGCTTCAAAGTGAGGATGGTGAGCAGTGTTTTGTCTGCGCCATACATAGTGTTATGCAACAAGGCCAAGAAGTTCATTTTATCAGAAGTTTTCTGATCTTTGGCAAACTCCAAATGTGGTTTCAAAATTCTTATTTCTATTAAATGGCTTTCTTCTGGGCACTCATCCATAAAGCCCAGACAAACCACAATCCTGCGAAAATGGACAGAGGAAACAAAACTAGAGTTCTTTGGCAATACATACCTGTGTTATGTTTATATCAGCCTAAAAACACATCAAAAATGAGAAAAGAATGGTTAAGACGAAAAGTTGACTATTTTAAACCTGCCTACAAGTCCTGCTCTCAATCCAACTGAAAATCTTTGCAGCACCAGCAGGCAGGTGCAAGAAGCTCAGAAGAACAGTCAGTTTGGGTAAGTCTCTACCAACACTGCACACTTATATTGGAGCACATTTACTCAGTCTGCCTCAGTCAACAATTCAAACCCTTTAATTGCTCGAGTTTACTCAAATATGCAGAGTGACAAAATTCAACCCTGATGTAGGTCAGAGCTCTAGGATATTCAAATGCAAGAAGCTCACCGAGTCCGAGTCTAGACCAAGACCGGATGTGGCCGAGACTGCGACAAGACCAGATTAATATTATTTTCATCATACAAGAAAACAAAGAAGAAAATGGAAAAAAATGTATTTGTTTGTAATTCATGTTACATTCATTATACATTATATAATTATATTTAATAAATAATATTTCACCACAAACTGTGTAAAACATAACATTCAATTATATATAGCTTGAAATTATTTCATTATTATATTTTAATCTTAGTCAAACTAAGGCAATGTAATGATTATGTTTCCCTTCTGTCAAACTTAATCAGACGTCACCACATAAATTCAACTAAATACAGTGGTGCTTGAAAGTTTGTGAATCCTTTAGAATTTTCTATATTTCCCATCCCATTCCCTTTCCCCATCTGTGAAACATGGTGGTGGTAGTATCATGATTTGGGCCTGTTTTGCTGCATCTGGTCCAGGACTGCTTGCCATCATTGATGGAACAATGAATTCTGAATTATATCAGAGAATTCTAAAGGAAAATGTCAGGACATCTGTCATATGAACTGAATCTCAAGAGAAGGTGGGTCATGCAGCAAGACAACGACCCTAAGCACACAAGAGTCGTTCCACCAAAGAATGGTTAAAGAAGAATAAAGTTAATGTTTTTGTAATGGCCAAGTCAAAAGTCCTGACCTTAATCCAATCGAAAATGTTGTGGAAGGACCTGAAGTGAGCAGTTTAGTGTGGAACCCCACCAACATCCCAGAGCTGAAGCTGTTCTGTAAGGAGGAATGGACTAAAAATTCCTCCAAGCCCGGTGTGCAGGACTGATCAACAGTTACAGGAAACGTTTAGTTTTTTTGCAGTTATTGCTGCACAGGGGGGGGTCACACCAGATACTGAAAGCAAAGGTTCACATACTTTTGCCACTCACTACTATGGTAATATTGGATCATTTTCCTCAATAAATAAATGACCAAGTATAATATTTTGTCTCATTTGCTTAACTGGGTTCTCTTTATCTACTTTTAGAACTATCTGATGTGAAAATCTGATGATGTTTTAGGTCATATTTATGCAGAAATATAGAAAATTCTAAAGGGTCCACAAACTTAACAGCCTTAACGTCAGACTATTCAATATAAAACATGCTCATTGCCTGGATACTGAATGAGAAGAGCAGCAACTTGGTTTTTCGTTAGCCAATCTGGAGTGCAGATTTTATTCAGGGATACTCCACCTTATCCCAAGACCAAGTGCCCTTGTTTATGGTCTTGAGACCGAGATCGAATTCAGTTACTACAGCACTACAACCAAGTATTAGTATTAATATTACCTTTAACCCATGACGAATCCATTTAATTCATGCCATATACAGTGTTTATACTTTTTTTTTTTTTTTTTAATCAATGAATGTATGGTTGACATACGGCGACGTACGCTGAATGTTGGGCGTACCATTAAAATATTCTAATGATACAAAAATGTTGGCTTTTTATACTAAGTAATCATGGATAACAATAATTTGACCACAACTGTACTTATACTTATCACAAGTTCTGTAACTGCTTCATCTTCTCTAAATTTCCCCTATATTGCATAACTAAACGAATGTGAGATATTCTATGATTTATCTCTCAATATACTGCTAGTTTTGAATGCAAGTATATTGGAAACTTGCTTTTTGTCCCCATGGTGAATTTTGTGCTTTTAGACAAATAAACTGTCCACTATTAACTGACCAACTGGTCCAGGTGCACCGAAAATCACCATACCACTTTGAAATACTCAGTTGTTTTGTCTTAAAGACTGAAACAATCACTTTTTCCAAGTTATATTTACACATTTGACTTACAGCTTTCAGGTAACAATAAAAAAGGCAACTGTTCTAAAAAGTAATGAAAAAATGAAAAACTGAAAATAACAAGGTTGGAAAAGTGCTCAGTCCTCTGATCTAATAAGTCACTTTTTTTTTGATTACAGCCAACTGTTTGTTTATTTGACGTCACCATCAGCGGCCATTTCAGCGACACACAAGATTTTAAACACACAGTACTTAAACTTGTATGAGTCGAGCCGTGAGACTTGTTTCAGTCAAAACTCGATTCACGATTCAGTACACAGTGATTCACAATAGCCCTCAGTCAGAGAAGATCTCTGCTGTCTTTATCATGATTTTCTTTGTTTTTTCATCTACAGTCCTGTATTCTAAGAGCCAACCGAAAACAGAACAGGAATTGAATGCTCCAGAACACAGGCTGCAGTTAGCTTAGCAGCTAGTGCCCCGAGTTCATCAATAGAGTAAGTGTGTTGCTTTAACTTCTCACTTTCAGTCCATTACTCACTAAATTACATGAGATTTTTCAACACGTTACTATAAACCAAGCTTTGTGTTAATGATTTTGGCCAATGGTAGGTTAATGTAAGAGTTTTAAACATTAACTTATCATGGACTCCGCTATGATACAGTATGGGCCGCTCTACCAAACACTCATACTTCATGATACATTTAACTTATGATGGATTTGTCTGAACACATCTCCATCATAAATCAGGGAGCTCCTGTACAATACAACTCCATTAATGTATATAAAGCCTTATACAGAGTGGAGTTTCTGGGGGTCTGGAACGGATTCATTCAATATATTAATTCTTATGGGAAATATTTGCTTGGCACTTGTCGTTTTTGGTTCTCGACAAGCCTTCTGCAACGACTTAATGACGAGAACCAAGGTACCACTGTAGTAAGAAGTTATATCTATAAAATGGTATGCGATAGGAACATTTTAGGTGACTTCTGTGATCAGCAGCCCAAAATCCATAAAATATACCCAAATGTGTTCAGGAAGCAGCATTGTATGGAATTATTTACTATATACTTTCTCTGTCAAATGTCTGTTAAGTCACTTAAAAGGTGTGGTGTTTGTTCATGCTGATGCATTGTTAAAATTTATTTTTAAGTTAAAAAATTTAATCCTGCCCTCATTTACCCACCCCAGTACATTCATCATGAACAAATCCACCATATTACAATATTCAAATATGTAGAAAAGGAACCAATACAAAAGGTAACAACCCTGAGATAATATGTCACAGTATGACAATGTGTCATGGACTTTTTTTCTAAAATGTCAAAATTCAACATTGCTTTTATTCCTAGTAGAGGGTTGAGTAAAATAGGAAATCCTTGTACATCCTAGACTGGTTGACTGCTCATTGTTTAAGGTGCAACCAAATGTTTTGGAACTCCCCCATGCAGAGGACCATCTGCTCAAAACCTGTTCAGCACCAAATGTGACCTTCTCTTTTGCTCCCTCGCTTTCTCTCTCTCTCCGTCACACACACATCCCATTTACACCATTCTAAGCCATTTAGGAAACAACTGCAAACAACAAAAGATTTCTTGTACAATGTATTTTTATCCCAAATGAGCATATGCTATACAGATAAAAAAAAAAAAGCACCACTGCACACACAACATGAATATTAAAGTAAAAATAAGTCTAATACAAGACAGAGGGTGCAGATGGTATATTTACAGAAGAGCACTCTTAATGTAAGACAGCAGGCACAGGCTCTGTTTTAGAAGACTCTGCATGGATGTCCAATTCTCCTCCAATAGGTCAAGCGTTCTGCAGGTCTCGTCCATGAGGAGAGGCTGCTCTGCAATTAATCGCAGGTGGAGCTAAAGTAAAATAAAGCAAAGAATGGAATGAATATCAAAGTAATACATCACACTTCTGTAAGAAAACCCTCAAAATGTGGCTGAATCACCTCTAGGCACAAATGATATAAAAATCTCCATTCAGAACATTCACAGCCTAAAAGCTGAGGAGAGTTTGATTAATTTGTAATTCTCAGGCAGCACAGAGCCAATTCGTTAGCCCACCACTGCTGTGACTCATGGCTGAGTCAAGTCCAATTTTTTCTACAGAGCTCAGACACAATGCAGTACAGCATTGTATCAAAGCAGATTTACAACTACCTAGGCCCACAGCCCCAAGTAAGCAAGCCTACGGTGACAGTGGCAAGGAAAAACTCCCTAAATGTGACAAAGAAGAAACCTGGGGTGAACCAAGACTCAAATATGGACTCAACCTCCTTGCATAAATTACCTAAATAATACATAAATAGTAAAAGTTTAGATAACCAGAGGCTAAACAGAAACATTCAAATAGAGAACATTAATTGAAGAAAAGATGGTGCATGAAAGTTTGTTAACCTTCTAGAATTTTCTATATTTCTGCATAAATATGACCTAAAACATCATCAGATTTTCACACAAGTCCTAAAAGTAGATAAAGACAACCCAGTTAAACAACTGAGACAAAAATATTATACTTTATCATTTTTTTGACAAAGTTTTTTTTAATTCATTGACAAAAATGATCCAATATTACATATTAGTGAGTGGCAAAAGTAATTGAACCTCTAGGATTAGCAGGTATCACGCCAAGAGCAAGGCGTGTAATAGTTGGCGAGGTCACAAAGGACCCCAGGGTAACTTCTAAACTGAAGGGCTCTCTCATATTGGCTAATGTTAATGTTCATGAGTCCACCATCAGAAGAACACTGAACAACAATGGTGTGCATGGCAGGGTTGCAAGGAGAAAGCCACTGCTCTCCAAAAAGAACATTGCTGCTAATCTGCAGTTTGATAAAGATCACGTGGACGAGCCAGAAGGCTATTGGAAGAATGTTTTGTGAAGGATTGTGACCAAAATAGAACTTTTTGATTTAAAAGAAAAGCGTTATGTTTTGGAGAAAGGAAAACACTGCATTCCAACATTAGAACCTTATCCCATCTGTGAAACATGGTGGTGGTAGTATCATGGTTTGGGTCTGTTTTTCTGCATCTGGGCAGGACGGCTTGCCATCATTGATGGAACAATGAATTCTGAATTATATCAGAGAATTCTAAAGGAAAATGTCAGGACATCTGTCCATGAACTGAATCTCAAGAGAAGGTGGGTCATGCAGCAAGACAACGACCTTAAGCACACAAGCCGTTCCACGAAAGAATGGTTAAAGAAGAATAAAGTTCATGTTTTGGAATGGCCAAGTCAAAGTCCTGACCTTAATCCAATGGAAATGTTGTGGAAGGTCCTGAAGCGAGCAGCTAATGTGAGGAAACCCACCAACATCCCAGAGCTGAAGCTGTTCTGTACGGAGGAATGGGCTAAAATTACTGATCAACAACTACAGGAAACGTTTAGTTGCAGTTATTGCTGCACAGGGGGGTCACAGCAGATACTGAAAGCAAAGGTTCACATACTTTTGCCACTCACATATGTAATATTGGATCATTTTCCTCAATAAATAAATGACCAAGTATAATATTTGTGTCTCATTTGTTTAACTGGGTTCTCTTTATCCACTTTTAGGACTTGTGTGAAAATCTGATGATGTTTTAGGTCATATTTATGCAGAAATACAGACCATTCTGAAGGGTTCACAAACTTTCAAGTACCACTGTATAACAATAACAACATTCCTTTTTATTATTAAATGTAAAAACAAAATAATTCCATATTTAGCGGGTGAAAATCCAAACTTAGTCTTAACGTCAGACTATTCAATATAAAACATGCTCATTGCCCGGATACTGAACGAGAGGAGCAGGAACTTGTTTTTCCCTGTAAGCCAATCTGGAGTGCAGATTTTCTTCACGAATGTAGAGAAAGGACCAATTTATTCTGTTTGTATGGACTGTTGATAATCAATAACGATACAAAAAAGTTCAGTTTATAATTAATTGGGGTAATTAACATACCAACAGATACTGAAAGCAAAGGTTCACATACTTTTGCCACTCACTAATATGTAACATTGGATTGCATCATTTTCCTCAATAAGTAAATTACTAACTATAATATTTTTGTCTCATTTGTTTAACTGGGTTCTCTTTATCTACTTTTATAATTTGTGTGAAAATCTAATGATATTTTAGGTCATGCATTTAGGTTATGCAGACATATAGAACATTCTAAAGAGTTCACAAACTTTCAAGCACCACTGTAAAATGCAATACAAGTCAAGTCAGATTTATTTATATAGCACTTTTTACAATGGAGCATTGTCTCAAAGCAACTTTACAATTTTAGATTATCTTCTAATATCTACGTTCAATCCCAAATTGAGCAAGCCTAGGGCGACAGTGGCAAGGAAAAACTCCCTAAGTGTTATGAGGAAGAAACCTTGGGAGGTCCAAGACTCAAAAAGGGACCCAACCTCCTTGGGTGGTGTAGATGATACATCTAAGAATGAAACTAAAGTCATGGAGTCACAATATAGAATATAGACATTCTGGAGCATTGCAATAGTGACTTCTTCCCAGCCCTATTATAGACCAGCGCCCTGTTCAGGGTACATGCTTGCCTGGGCTCTGAATTCTGAGACAACACTTGAGTGGCTTGAGAACAAGTCTCTGTCTAGCCAAAGAACAGACTTAAACTGCATAGTACATCTGTGAAGAGACCTGATGATGGCAATTCACAGACGCTTCCCATTCAGTCTGACAGAGCTAGAGAGGATTTGCCAGAAACAACTGGTTGAACTGCCCATCAAACAACTGGAAAAACTTTTTTTCCCAAAAAACTAGAATTGTTGAGATTTTCCCCACAATGAAAACTGCTGCCAATGGAGCTACTACAGAGTACTGAATTAGGAGGCTTATGTTAATATACTGCTCAAACAAATAAAGGGAACACTTGGAGTTATATTGTGTTGTTTAAGTGTTCCCTTTATTTGTTTGAGCAGTATATTTATGTAAATTAAATATATAATATTTATTGTTCATGACGGACAAAATGTGAATTTTATACCTTGACAAGTATCAAGTTGGATAATGCAGCAAGACAATCGAATTTAGATCCAAATACATGACCTAAATAGTGCTGTTAAAATAAGAAATCCCTGAATTTTCTAAATTTCCATTTAGCAGACACCTTTATCCAGAGCGACTTACAACTACAATCTTAGAAGGGAGGATTTATAAAATCGCACATGCATAATTTTCCTCCATTTGTAAATGAGACTTCTCCTCTGCTATATAAATCACAACCTTCTTGAAAATGTGGGCTGGTAAAACCCTGCTTTCCACTCCCTCTGATTAGCTCCCACAAAAATACAGAAATGGACAACAATTTTGGGGACACAACGTATAATTTCTTGGGTTGGAGATCAAGCCACCAAAAATGTGTTAGATGATGCTCAATACTGGTACAACTTATTTATGTTTCAACATGTGTGAAAACAGCATTATTTAAACACTGCATGAGTGCTACAGCTGACTGTGGATGATGGGTGGTGATATTTAGAAGGTAAAAAGCGTTCAGATCAAATCATCTTCAGCGTCTTCAATGTGCCAGACAAGCACCAGTCTTCTTGTCTCTCGTCATCTTCAACGCCTCCGCCCTCCAATGCAGAATGGAGGCGGCTTTCAAAACCTTCTTTAGCCGACCTTCCTCACTCTTCCTGATCAACATAACCGAACTTCATCTCAGACCTGCAGACCTTTCCTTCTTTCTCACCCTTCCTTACTTCGTGTTCTTCCCATGTCTTAACAATTCTACACACTTGAATTATTTTTCTGTCCATACACTGGAATCTTACACCAATACATGTACACCTTCATTCTTTACATCAGTTGACCTGTCTCCTCCAGACCAAGAAAATCCTGCCCCCCTAGCTGTCATATGTGCTGTTTGGTTCTCAAAGAGAACTAAGAAGTAATTAGACCCAGCTCTTAAGATAAAACTAGGGATGCACCAAAATGAAAATTCTTGGCCGAAACCGAACAAAATTATACACTTGGTCAAATACCTTAGAGGTTTTTCACTTTATTCAAGCATAAACTTAACTTTTGTTTGTTTCATTTCTCTTGTTACTTTATTGCTCCAGGTTAGGCATTAATAAACTTGGGGCAAGAAAAATGTAATGTTCCTTTTTGTCAAGACAGGGTGAGGAAAATATATTTGAGTTTCCACAAAGTTGGATGAATATGTGGAAGATTTAAAAATAAAATAAAAGTTGATTTGCACCTCTTGTTCTGTGACTCAGGTGTTAAATATACAGTCGGGCAAAAAAGTATTTAGTCAGCCACTGATTGTGCACGTTCTCCTACTTAGAAAGGTGAGAGAGGTCTATAATTTTCATCATAGGTACACTTCAACTATGAGAGACAAAATGAGAAAAATTTTTTTTAAAGAATTTAATTGTAAATCATGTTGGAAAATAAGTATTACATAATTTTTTTTTTAGATAGTTGAAGTGTACCTATGATGAAAATTACAGACCTCTCTCATCTTTCTAAGTAGGTGGACTTGCACAATCAGTGGCTGACTAAATACTTTTTTGCCCCACTGTGTGTAATCATGTAAAAGCACACATTTTTTATAAATTGCCCATAATAACCAAATCAAAATAGCCAAACCACAGATCTCATACAGGAGGGCTTCCATTTTCCTTCATGTTCTTATATTAGCCTCAGTCTACATTTTATGTGTTCCTCTTATCAAGAGTCGTCAAAGATTTGCGTGTTATGATGTTCCTCTGAAAATAAGCCTTAAGGGAAAATTAAAATGGCAAGCCAACTAGAATCTAGACCTGTTAAGCTTTGTATGGTAACGTTTGTATGAGGGTGTGATGTAATCAGTAACCATGTAGACTGTCTCATTAACCAGTCTTAGGGTTCCACTGACAGTAAGAAAGCTCTCAGAAAATGCCCTACATAGGAAGGAGGCAGCAAGGGCACTTACTGAGCGTTCATCGAGACAGACCCGAGACACTCGGTAATAGTGATGGCAGGACAGTGCACTCGTTTCTTTAAAAAGAAGGTGCAAATTAACATTTACATCAAGTCACTTAGCAAATGGGGACAAAAACACTTGCACTATACAGTCCTGCTTCAATACAGTCGACATGTTTGAGGAATTTACAAAGAGAGCCTCGCTCTACACTGGCTGTGTTTTGATCACGCCATCAAAGACCATCAAACACTTCAGTATAAATTATTTGGCCTTTTCCCTTATTATTTAATCCTATATAATACACTGCCTGACCAAAAAAATAGGTCACACTCTAATATTTCGTTGGACCGCTTTTTGATTATGGCACGCATTCGCTGTGGCATCGTTTCCACAAGCTTCTTCAATGCCACAACATTTAGTTCTGGCCAGAGTTGCATTAATGTTTCCCCAAGATCTTGTATTGATGATGGGAGATTTGGACCACTGCACAAAGGGTGAATCCCATTTCAGGGGCTGCGTCCTTCGAAGGCTGCATTTGAAGACCGATTGCGTCATAGCGGCGCGCCTAGGCTGTCCCATTCCGAAGGCTCCTTCGTATGCGGCCGACAAACGCGACCTTCTTTTCCCTGAAAACGAAGGATACATCCGATGTATCCTTCGCGACCTACCATATCCCGAGGTGCATTGCGCCTGAGGGGAACTTAGGGATATCGCTACGATTGGCTGAGGAATATACGTTATTTAAATGTAAGGATTTAAAAACTCGAACAGGTAAATGTTAAAAAGCAAAAGCGCAACATTTTTTGTTTTATTTTAGGGAGCAAGGAGCAAATGGAGACCTTTATTAAACTGCTTGAGGGAAAATAAATGCCAGTGGACTGCAGTGAAGCGTCTCCTCCAATAATTGAAAAACCAAAAACAACATATAAACTGAACTCAAAACTTCTGGCTCCATTGTTATAACAAATATTGCTGTTTTGTGATACGGTGCGGGCGGGTGGTTCTGTGACGCAAACAGGAAATCCAATGCCGAGTAGACCGTCTCATTTCGGTTTGCCCTTCGTCACGGTCTACCCAGCCTTCCAAGCACATACCTTCATAGACCGTGTAGACCGCGTCCTTCGGAGGATGCAGCCCCTGAAATGGGATTCACCCAAAGTCTTCTCCAGCACATCCCAAAGATTCTCAATGGGGTTCAGGTCTGAACTCTGGTGGCCAATCCATGTGTGAAAATGATGGCTCATGCTCCCTGAACCTCTTTTACAAATTGGCCCTTTTGAAACAGATGAACATGTTTTCTATGACCACAAGATGTGTCTTTCGACATGGTTGGTTAACAAATGAGAAGCTCCTCACTGCATCAGTTAGGGTTAAATAACTTGCTGCCAGCTGAAACATAACCACCAATGCAGTAATAAAGAGACTCTTTTTTTTAAACTATTTAACCATTTGCTTAGTTTTTTGGTCAGGCAGTGTATATAATAATACACAATATATAAAAATACCTATATAATAATTTCGGATGCAGAATATTCAGTGCATCCCTAGATAAAGGTAAGACAAACATCAAAACTCTTCTCTGTACTTGAACCCAGTTGGTGGATTTCCACTGGTTATTTGAATGGCTGAGCCGAAGGTCTTCACGCAGCACTTGCTTTTAGGCCGAGACTGCACTTGCACATTTAATAAATATAAATATTTTAGTTTAGCTTATTACCTATATAGTAGGTATATATATAGGTCTATATTCCTTACATAATGCTTTTGTCACATGGCGTTATTGGGCTGTTGGTGATTTGTGATAGCATGAGGTAATGTCTCCTAGGAATGACACACTGTACTTCTGTAAGCAGCACCAGTTAAGGGTGTCTGCTAAATGCTGTAAATAAATAAAATCAAATGAAGTATGACTGTTGGAAATCTAAATATCCTCACCAGCATTGTTGCTGACTAGGAAATCTAGTTAAATGATTTCTTTCTAAATGCACCATTTCTAATTGAGACCCATCATCTCTGAATTTTATACATTACAGATTATTCCACATGATCCCAGTATTGTCTCGCAGTTCTATGTTTTTTTTAAACCTCATACAATTTGATTGTCTGCCAAGTGACTGAAGGACCGGAGTGTAAATGTCAAGTGTAATCAGGAATCCCAACCTTGAGGAAGAGAGCTAGATAGGCTTGGGCAAGGTCAAAGTCTTGCTTCAAGTGCAGCATGGTGCCAATCATCCTGAGAAAGCTCTGTAGGACACAAATGTCTCCACCCATATCTGGGGCCAAGCCTCGCAGCTCTGTATCAATAGCAGATGGCCCCAACTCCTTCAGGTGCTTCAGTGGGCCTTCGTCTAAAACAGATTTAAATGGAGAACTCACCAGTAGCAATACAATTAGTGTGTAAAATACTGCAGGATCAAAATGAGAACAGGTCTTACATTGATTACTCTCTAAAGCATCTTTAAGCTGGAGGTAGAAGCTAGACTTTTGGGCCAGCATTCCCAAATTGACCACTTTGGACTGTGAAAGAGCAAAAGGAGCGAGGATTATTCCAGGAAGCAAAATCTTCACATGTGAGAAATGAAGAACCAAGTGCTGTAAGAATCTAATGGTGGTGTAGTTACCTGTTGTTCTAAAGACGTGTCAGGGAGGGCGAACTGAGGTACGAGACCTGGAATGGTGGGAATGAAAAACGGGGCAGCTTTCGGCACTTTGGGGGCTTCCTTTGGCTTGTTTCTTTTCTGTCACAACAAAATTCCGAGTGAGTACGTTCAACGTTCAACATAGGTTATATAATTTATCGCATTTGTTTATATCCAGACAGAAGTCCAAAACACACACCTTAATGATGTCCAGGTGAAGAAGATTTTTCCAACGCGAGTCAGGCAGCAGAGAGAGTGTCACCAGTCGTTCGTCCAGCTGTGCAGGGGACACGTACTCTGCCATTTCCAAACTCTCAGAAACAAGGTCCTCCTCTTCATCATCTGTTCAAACATGCAATCGTTACAGATAATAATAATAATACAGACTTTGCTCGGTTTCAATGGTTCTCAAACTGTGGTACATGAAGGACCACGAGGAGGTACGCCAAACCTCGGAAAATGTACTTAGTAATTATTTACTAATTAAGGAATTATTTAATTATTAAAAATCTAAAATTTTCACGTGTACATTCCATATGTTTCAGACTATTCATAATTTTGTTTCAATAAAATTCATTTGTGTTTAAAAAAATAAATAAATACCATGAGGGCTATGGATACTCCCATTCAGTATGTCTACATCACACTAGCTGCTTCCCAATTTTGGAATTAAAATGAATGCCTCAAGTCGATCGACTATTATATCATAGCTGCAGATAGCATATGCCAACACCCTTGCTGAATGCATTGAAGATATCGTTTCACTGGTGCTTGAAAGTTTGTGAACCCTCTAGAATTTTCTATATTTCTGCATAAATATGACCTAAAACATCATCAGATTTTCACACAAGTCCTAAAAGTAGATAAAGAGAACCCAGTTAAACAAATGAGACAAAAATATTATACTTGGTCATTAATTTACTAAGGAAAATGATCCAGTATTACATATTAGTGAGTGGCAAAAGTATGTGAACCTTTGCTTTCAGTATCTGGTGTGACCCCCCTGTGCAGCAATAACTGCAGCTAAACGTTTCCTGTAGCTGTTGATCAGTCCTGCACACCGGCTTGGAGGAATTTTAGCCCATTCCTCTGGGATGTTGGTGGGTTTCCTAACAATAACTGCTCGCTTCAGGTCCTTCCACAGGTCCTTTACAGCAATGTTCTTTTTGGAGAGCAGTGGCTTTCTCCTTGCAACCCTGCCATGCACACCATTGGTGTTCAGTGTTCTTCTGATGGTGGACTCGAACATTAACATTAGCCAAATGTGAGAGAGGCCTCCAGTTACTTAGAAGTTACCCTGAGCTCCTTCGTGATCTCACCAACTATTACACGCCTTGCTCTTGGAGTGATCTTTGTTGGTCAACCACTCCTGGGGAGGGTAACAATGGTCTTGAATTTCCTCCATTTGTACACAATCCGTCTGACTGTGGATTGGTGGAGTCCAAACTCTTTTCCAGCCTGATGGGAATCAACAACTCTTTTTCTGAGGTCCTCAGAAATCTCCTTTGTTCGTGCCATGAAACACTTCCACAAGTTGTAAAGAGTTTTGATAGATCCCTGTTCTTTAAATAAAACAGGGTGCCCCCTCACACCTGATTGTCATCCCATTGATTGAAAACACCTGACTAATTTCACCTTGAAATTAACTGCTAATCCTAGAGGCTCACATACTTTTGCCACTCACTAATGTGTAATATTGAATCATTTTCCTCAATAAATAAATGACCAAGTATAATATTTTGTCTCATTTGTTTAACTGGGTTCTCTTTATCGACTTTTAGGACTTGTGTGAAAATCTGATGATGTTTTAGGTCATATTTATGCAGAAATACAGAAAATTCTAAAGGGTTCACAAACTTTCAAGCACCACTGTAATTCATCGAGTGTTAATTTTGACAGCAATTTTTGATTCAGTTTTAGTCATAGTCTTTTGACTAAAACGTAATTGTCGACATCGTTGAGCTAGCACGTTCGTCCCGGGGTTAGACCAAATGTGTGCGTCTTACTGCATTACTGATTGGATCTCTACCCAACTTGTCCCGCCTTTCCACATATACTAAAGTTATGATTGGATCTTTTCTTAACTGGTCCATACCTGCAATAAAACTAAATCAGATCTGATTGAATGTAGTCTCTGCCAAACATTTTTTATTATTTTATGCGTTGTCAAAAGTGTTCGTTCATTTTTTCCTAGATATTGTCGTTTTTCATTCATTTTAGTTTAGTCTTCGTCTCGTTTTCGTTGGAAGAAAATGGTCATTGACGAAAACTAGGGACGCACCGATACCACTTTTTTCCTTCCGATACCTGAAGTTCCAGTACAACACACCGCAGACAGCTTGAGTTAAGCTTCATCTAGTGGTGCACATGTCTTCCCCTTGGAATTATAAGGTTCTATCTGCATTCTGAGCAGTTTAGAGATATTGAACTTCAAAGATTTAGCTTTCATATATTAAAATCACAGACACCGTAAATGTATTCTAAATGTGCAATATCAAAATCCTACCAAATTTGTAAATTAGTTTTTTTTTTGGAACAGGTCAAATGTAGAACATTCTAACCTTAAGAACTCAAATTCTCGTTATAATTATAAGGTTCTATCTTGCAAATCATAAAAAGAAGCAATGGTTTTCAAGGAACGCACAAAGTTAACTCATTTCCATGTACGACATGCAATTAGTGTCATAACAGATTGTCTACATGTATCAGAAAATATGTCATGTTTATGACTTTTTTTTTTTTTTTTTCCCATTTTTATGGCATTTCTTGTTTTAGGACAAATCATCATTTTCTTATTAAAAAAAACATCGCAAGTTAGGTGTAAAAGGTAATTGTTAAATATTGTGTCTGGTGCAGAGTTCAATTTTAGGTAGGAGAACTTTCCTTTAGGTTAGACAGCACTCAGCAACTGTAATAAGCTGCTCCAGCTAATAAGTGTAGCAGGTCAGTATAAAAGCAGTACTGTATTCAGTTATATCAGAAATGTGGCTCTAATGCACCAAAATGTCTTATTTTGGAAGAAAAATAAAAAAAGGCTCAATTAAGGAAATCAATGATTGTTGTAATTAAGATATCAATTCAAATGTATACTATTTAATTCTCTTTCAGGCTCAGTATTATAAAACAAAAGAAAAAAGACTTTTTTAAAGAACCGTAAGATGACAGGCAATGTTTCAGCAAGATTTCATGTTTCAAAAACGTTTAGAAACTTAGGCATACAAATCATACAGTCTTAGAATATACTTATGTAATTATTTTTTTTTATTACATTATTAATTACAACTGGTTTATTCAAATTAATGCATTGCTAATTAAACACGGTCACAATCATTGCAAAATTTCACTGAAATTAAACAATTCTGTTTCTAATAATAATTAAAATAAACATTTCATGTCATTCATTCACTTTCTTCGACATTTAATCCTGGACGGGATCGCGGAGAGTGTGTGTGTGCGCCTTATGATGGACTTGAGCCCTGTCTAGAGTTATTCCTGCCTTGTGCCTTATATCGCCGGCTAGGCCCCGGCTCTGCCGCATTTAATCCTAATTGTTGGTCCGCTTGTGTGTATTCGAAGCACCGATTCTCCGCAGATAGAGTCCAAAATGCATAAAACTTAAAACACCTCACATAATGTTAAGGGTTTGTCACAGAATAAGTATAAATGAATAACTAAATTTTGAGAAAAATGTCAGAATATCATAAATCGGATGCTCTCTATTACTGATACAGATACTGTGTGTCATTCGTCAACGAAATTAATTTTTCTACATAAAAAGGGAATTAAACTCAAATTCCTTCCTCGCATTTAAAGGATAAACCTGCAGACTCGGCTAAATATGCCTACTGTCTACAAGTGTGTATGTTTGTGGTGTATGTGCTTCTGTGATGACATTCATAGGTAGTACTTGGAGGTTTTGGTTTGATAATGGGTGGTACTTGGTCTAAAAATTTGAGAACCACTTCTGTAATTTATTTAAAAACTCTGTGATTTCAGTAGAATCTTCTAACTGGAACCATCGCTGGATATATGCACAAAAACACTTGCCTTTGTTTGGACACGTCCCAGGCAGCATGACCACTGTAGGTTCATAGTCTACAGGTAGAGGGCGCAAGGACACCAAACTACACAACGTGCAATTATTCCTGAAAAATGAAAGATTTCATAAAATCACAATGAAGGAGCACTAGACATACACAATGCCATTCTGAGAACCAGAAAAAAGTCATTGACAAGACTTTGGTTTTTAAAATGCATCTCTAAATACTAGGAACAAACTCAAACACTAAGACAGTGTGGTAAACGCGTGTGATGTTCAGATTATTCTTTTCACCCATTCACACTTGTAGGTGATATTACACAACACCACAACTTCAGATATTGGTCGTGTAGTGATGTGAACACAGGTGGAGGTGTGTGTACCACTTGGGCTTCCTTTCCCCCTTTCCTCCACACACTCAATTTATTGCAAGAGGGCATTTTAAAACAAATATGCTGTGAACAAATTTTTTTGAATGTGTTACAGCACTAGACTGAGTTATGCCTGGACCTAAGCCTAAGAAGAGTCCAAGGATTGGATAGGAATCTGTATCTGAGATTCCTTGCTTTGCATTTTTCACTGTTAAATGTTACAAAAGATGACTGGGTGATGCTGGTGAGGGAGGTTGCAAGAAGTTCTACATTTACATTTACAGCATTTAGCAGACGCCCTTATCCAGAGCGACTTCCAATTGGTACAGTCTTACAATCCAAGCAATTGTGGGTTAAGGGCCTTGCTCAAGGACCCAACAGTGGCAGCTTGGCAAAGGTGGGATTTGAACCCTGGTCCAGAGTTCAGTACCTTACCCGATAAGCTACCACAGTCCCAGGTAGATACCATTCTGAAAATGTTACGGTTAAGGTATCACAGATCTCCCAGACCGCACGAGGGCAGCATAATAAGCCTACACGAGTAGATGCTCTGGTCCAGAGTATACTTAACCACTAGGCTACCACAGTTCCATCATGCATACATGCAAGGGGTGACAATAACTGTGAAAAAAGACCAAGTAATTTATTTTTAAAAGTTTGAATTTTCTCAGATTACAGCCTCTTAACTATAAAGCTCATTTCCTAACATTCTTAATCATTACTAGTGGTGCCAATAAATCTGGAAATTACCTACTGATTGCCAGTTAACACACATTCGCTATAAACAATTGCCAATGACTGTTATGGAACTTCGTTATCTGCATCATGTTGCTTTGAAATTTCGCCGTCATAAAGATCAAATTGTGGAAGCCCAAATTTCAGATGGAAATCTGGATAAACAGCAAGACATTACCCATAGTATTACCCACTAAAATACCCCAAAAATGAACTGCACAACTGAACGAGCACGTGCCTGAAAAGTTCCAATCACGTAATCAATAAGCGTTCTTACCATAAATAAATACCAAGACTGTCAACATGGGAGGAGGCTAGGAGGTTCCCTGTAGGCGAAAAGCTGACGCTGACAGCCGCTGCATCTACCAGGAAACAGTCGACCAAACTGTGTTGGTGAGACAGAGTGAGAGTGACAAAAAGTGAGCAAGGAGGGGAAAGCCTTCTTACCACAAGGCTAGACAGGGGATTTAATAGCTGAAGAGTCCACAAAGATAAACCATCATATATCAAGTGTCACTAACGGAACCCAAGATAAATATTATCTATAGAGATGTTTTTTTGTCAAAACCGAGCTGGATGACTCAACAAAAGGTCATCGCACAAAATCGGGCAGAGTAAATAATTCAGAAAGCAGAACCATGTGGAAACCTGGTCTTCCCCTCCTTCAAAGGAGTTACAGTGTTGCTTGAAAGTTTGTGAACCCTTTAGATTTTTTTTTTTTCTGTATTTCTGGTTAAGTACGACATCAAGCATTATCAGATTTTTAGGACATGCACATCCTAAAAGCTGATGAAGGGAATCCAATTAAACAAATTCAGCAAAATTATTATGCGTGTTCATTTACTTACAGAGGAAAATGATCCAGTAGTACAGATCTGCGACTATCAAAAGTATGTGAACCATTGCATTCAATATACCCCCTTGGGTATACGGCGTCACCCACCTGGTCCTGCACATTTTAGCCAATTAACTCACACAGAACAGCTTCAACTCTGGGATGTTGGGGATTTTCCTCACATGAATTTCTTCCACAACATTCCTATTAAGGCCAGGGCTTTGACTTGGCCATTCCAAAACTTTATTCGTCTTTAACCATTTTTTGGGGGGCAGAATTTTGAATTGTGTGTTTGTGTCACAGTCTTGATCTATGACCCACATTCTCTTGAAATGTCAGTTATCCTAACATTTTCCTTTAGAATTTGTTGATGTAATTCAGAACACATTGTTCCATCAGTGGTCCTGCTGTCCAATCCCAGATGCAGGAGAGCAGTTCCAAACCATCATTCACAGATAGGATAAGGTCCTTTATACTGTAATGCAGTGTTTTCCTCTAGACATAACACTTCACATTTAAACCAGAAAGCTCTATTTTGGTCTCATTTGTCCACAAAACATATTTACAGTCACGTCCTGGACTGTCCATGTGCCACATGATTGGCATCAATGTTCTTATTGGAGAGCAGTGGCTTTATCCTTGCAACCCAGGTGATGTTGATGGTGGATTCATGAACATAAGCCAATGTGAGAGGGGCCTTCAGTTGTTTAGAAGTTTAGAACGTCTTTTGTGGCCTCAAGGGCTACTACTCGCCTTGCTCTTGAAGTGATCTTGGAGTGCTGGTCAACTGAGTAACCGTTGTCTTAAAATTCCTCAATTTGTCCACAATCTGTCTCACTGTGGACTGCTGGAGTCCAAACTCTTTACAGATCATCATTGTATCCTATTCCAGCCTATATCATCAACAGAAAACGTGTTTCACAAATGTTTTTGAAGATCAGACTCTGATAGATTTATGCTATTTAAATACAAGAGTGTCCACTCGCACCTGATTGTCATCCCCTTGACTGAAATCACCTTCAAATGAACTAACTGTAGAGGTTCACATACTTCTGCAACTCACAGATATGTAATATGGGATCATTTTCCTCAACAAATAAATGTATAATATTTATGTATCAGTTGTGTAACTGGGTTCTCTTTACATTTAAAATTTGGGTGAAAATCTTATGATGTTTTAGGTCATATTTATGGAGAAATCTAGAAAATTCTAAAGGGTTCACAAACTCTTAAGCACCACTGTAGTTTGTGTAGTATCGCGCCAAGAGGTGATAGTATGTGATAATAGTACCAACAACCAATAGAACTAACATGAAGTTGTTTGCTTATTTTGGTTATTATTGGTTTATTTAACAGCGCCTTCAGCACGACAGACAAGAGGTTACATCGATACACAGGGTTACTTCAAAACTAGACAAGCATACTCAGATCGGGCCAAGTGCGCACAATCAGTTAACCTAAAGCACGTTTTTGGACTGTGGGAGGAAACTGGATCCGATGACGAACAAAGCATGATAAAACAACTCTGAAAAAGATACCTGCCAGAGGGAAGGTCCCATGTCCTGATAGCACAGTCCATGGAGGCGGTTACTAACCATCGACCATCTGGGCTAAAAGTCTATAAAAATAATAAAAATATATGAATCATTTTAAACGTATTTGTGCAACAAAGAAATCCAACCATAACACACAAACAACTGTGTGACTGCATGATTCTGGGACAGCAGATATAACCTTCAAACACAGAACATCATGCTCACCATGTCATTGATCTGCCCACGCTGGCCAGAGAAGCGGCGTACAATCCTCTTTGTCTCCATGTCCAAAATACTGACTGTGAAGTCGTCAAAAGCAATAGCAAGCATCCCACTAGAGAAAATGCAGACAAGTTGAAATCTTTCCATTATATTCTACCAAATACTAAACAGTCATTGTATCCCATATACTCTTTTCTTATACTACACATAAGCCAAGTACATGTTATCTGGTGCCTCTATATAAAATACCCAAGAATTAACCTACTTCTTCTAATATACTTCACTACTTGGTGTGCTAATTTGCTTGAGCAGTACATGACCAGAATATAAAAAGTATTTATATTCAGTCCATATTTAATACAGGCAGCTTCAGATTACAGTTACTTCAGAAGTTTTAGTATTAGTTCACGCTCACATCTGTGGTATAATAAGGTTACTGACCTACTTAACCCAGATATTACCTTGGCAAACACTAGCTGTTGTATTATAGTCGTCATAATGACAGATGTAACAGTGCAGCCTTTGCTGCAGAAAGTTTTATTACACACAAAGTTTTATTAAACAAAGGCAGTGTCACCACGTGAGAGGGAGGGACAGGGGGGCAAGGGGACAGACAGACAGAGAGTGAGTTCAAGGGTGTAAGGAGGAACGCAGTCAATACCCAGCATACTATGGTATCCCATATAGCCAAGTACAGTAGGGTTGGGTATGGGTTGGGAGTCCAATTTTGATTCTCGATTCCAAGTTTCGATTCCAAAATTTAAACCTATTACAAGTAAAAAGCTTAACGTACAAAAGCAGTAACCCAGGTTTATGTTTATTCATTTATTTAACGTCGCTATCAGCATCAGTGGCCATGTTCAGTGACACACACAAGGTTACATCCATACACAAGGTTATCTCAAGACAAGTCACTCATACACTCAAGTCAATGCCAATTAACCTAACATGCATGTCTTTGGACTGTGGGAGGAAACCGGAGTACCCGGAGTAAACCCACACGGACACGGGGAGGACATGCAGACTCCACACAGAAAGGACTCGGGCCACTCCACCCTGGGATTGAACCCAGGACCTTCTTGCTGTGAGGCGGCGATGCTACCCACTGAGCCACCGTGCCGCCTCAGTAACATAGGAACAGCAAACTCTGTTCTTAGCTGACAGCAGTGCACCTAGTGTGGTCCTCTGCTGCTGTAGCCCATCTGCTTCAAGGTTCAACTTGCTTCTGCATACCTCTGTTGTAACGAGTGGTTATCTCTCTCTATTAGACTGAACCAGCCTGCCCATTCTCCTCTGACATCAACAAGCCATTGCCCAGAGAACTGCTCGAACCATGCTCTATATATGATAATCCCAACAGATCAGCAGTCTCTAAAATACTCAGACCAGCCTGTCTAGCACCAACAACCATGCCACACCCCAGTAACCTAATCACCTTTCTTCCCTATGCTCGGTTTGAACTTCAGCAGGTCTACTAAATGCATCTAGTTTTTACCATGAGGCTGGCTGATTAGATATTTGAGTGAACGAGCAGTTGAGCAGCCAGCAAGTGTATAATATTCACTGATACTTAAGCATCTTTGTAGGGGTACAGAAAAACTTCCTTTAAGCATACTTGGAATCCCAATAACACAGCAATCAAACAGTTCATGAAGGAAAAAGTCAGATTTCTTTCTATTTTTCTTCTTCCCTGACATCTCTTACCTCTCTCTGTGCAAGAGCGTGGAAGCAGGTGATCCCAGCAGGCTGATTTCGTGCAACAACTCTTTGGATTTGAACCTCCAGATCTTCAGCAGCCCATCAGCTGCAGCACTGACCATCAGCTGGTTTAGTCCATCGACTGCGACACCACGCACTGCACCCAAGTGCGCTGCACAGACGTCCCGACATGAGAATTATTGATAATGACTAGAATAACTACTGAAACAACCATCAACGTGTCATCAATGCATAAATTCAAATGACTACACTGTTTAAAGCCAGCTGACCTCGGTCTTCTCCGTACTGTCCTCTATGGATTCCAGACTGCATGTTGTACACGTCTATGTGTCCTGAAGACAGGGCAATCACTGCAAAGTTTCCACAGGAAGTGATATCGACAGCCTGCAGAGGCAGCAAAACAAATGTAACTGTAACCTGTAGTATGGCGAAGAGATATTAAAGGCATCAGAGTTGTGCTTCAAACAAATCAGTGATACTACTGACTGTGGCATGAATGTTTAGAGCACGGGTCTTGCCAAAATGGTCCGGCACCAGCCTGTGAGCGCCCATGGAGCCTTTCTGATAGTTCCAGGTGGTGGCAACTAGAAAACCCTGGTGACACGCTAAAATGCCATCCCAGTCACTCTCACGAGCACTCTCTACACAGAGACACAGACACACGTAAAGCAGAAAAACCCATAGCAAGCCTTTAGATTTATTAGTATGCCATATTAAACTAAAAGTCAAATATAACTTGAACTGCGCTATAAAGAAACTATATTCATGCTGCTATTAAAAATATTAATACAATATACAGTGGTACGTCGGCTCTCGTCATTAATTTGGTCTAGAAGGCAACCGAAAACGAGGAGTACAGAGCAAATATTTCCCATAAGGAATAATGTAAATTGAATTAATCCGTTCCAGACCCTCCGAAAATCCACACTTTAATTAGGGTACTTAATGACTTGTTAATGTCCTCAGATAAGGGATGTGTTTCTTTTCTTGTTCTGTTAGATTTAAGTGCAGCATTTGACACTATAGATCATGATGTTTTACTAAACAGACTAGAAAATACTGTAGGTATTAAGGGATCAGCACTTTCTTGTTTAAATCCTACTTAACTGACCGGTACCAGTTTGTTCATATAAATAATCTAAGATCTAAGCTCTCAAAAGTGAAGTATGGCGTGCCTCAGGGGTCAGTGCTTGGCCCGCTTTTATTCTCTCTGTACATGCTGCCACTAGGCTCAGTTATTCGTAAACATGGCATTAATTTCCACTGCCATGCAGATGATACACAGCTGTACATATCAGCCAAAACTAATGACAGCCTTACAATCAACAAAATTGAGGACAGTGTAAAGGAAATAAAAGATTGGATGTTATTTAATTTTCTCTTACTTAACTCAGATAAAACTGAGGTGCTATTAGTGGGACCCAAGGCTAGTGAGAGACAGGTTAGCTACATATATCCTAAATCTAGATGGCTGTTCAGTATTGCTCAGTCTGTCTGTAAAAAACTTAGGGGTCACATTTGATTCAGATCTCTCCTTTGATGCGCACATTAGCAGCATCACTCGAATTGCTTTCTTTCAATTACGTAATATCGCTAAACTTAGAAATATCCTCTCTTTTAATGATGCAGAAAAACTTGTTCATGCGTTTATAACCTCAAGGTTGGATTACTGTAATGTAATGTTACTTACTGGATGCTCTAGTAAATCTATAAATAAACTTCAGTTAGTTCAAAACGCAGCTGCCCGAGTGCTAACTCGAACTAGAAAATTTGATCATATCACTCCTGTTCTATCATCACTGCACTGGTTACCAGTCAAATTCCGCATTGATTACAAAATACTTCTTATAACTTATAAAGCTCTACATGGCCTGGCCCCACATTATCTGAGTGAACTCTTAGAGTTTTACAATCCACTCGTCTACTTCGTTCGCAGGGTGCAGGGGGACTTCTTTTAGTTCCTAGAATTAAAAAAGTCACAGCAGGGGGAAAGGCTTTCTCATACATGGCCCCCCAACTATGGAATAAACTTCCCACTTTCGTTCGAGAATCAGGGACACCCTCCAAAGTTTTAAGTCTAGGCTAAAGACATACTTATTTACGCAGGCTTTTGACTAGATTTAGACCAGGTTGCATGGTTTGGGTTGCTGAGGCCGGAGTCTGAAGTCATGTCTGGCCTGCCTGCCTTGTCCGCTTGCCGGGAGTGTCGGGTGGGCGGTCTGGCTGAACTAGGCTTCGGTCCTCGTGATCTTGACTCATGCAACCTTGCCTTAGAATAAGGGCAGAGCTGGGGGTTCATAGTCATAAAAGAGGTCTTATGGTGATCAGAGACGTTGGGTTGCTGTCTTCTGCCGCTCGTGGGGTTGCCAATGTCTCATGTGATCCCTCTTGGCTGTGTTTCCTTCCAGTTCTCCTCTTTCTAGCTTTCTAGCTATGCTGCTATAGCTAATGCTGCCGGGGTCTCATGCTACACTTGGCATCAGTGATTGACATGGCATCAGTGATTGTTAATAGACACTGTGCTCTTAATCAATAACTAATTACATTTTCTGTTTTCTCTCCGAGCTGTGTTCCGGCAGTTCCGGCCCCACACATGATGTACATCTGATGGAGCTCCACTGTGCATAATTCACATTTTAATTCGACCATGACTCCATGACTTTAGTTTCGCTCTTAGATTTATCATCATACCCGGGCCACTTAATGTCGATGTGCATACTTCACATTCTATTCGAAACTTTGACTCCATGACTTAGTTCGCTCTTAGATTTATCATCTACGCCGCCCAAGGAGGTTGGGTCCCTTTTTGAGTCTTGGTCCTCCCAAGGTTTCTTCCTAGAACTAGGGAGTTTTTCCTTGCCACTGTCGCCCTAGGCTCGCTCAATTTGGGATTGGACGTAGTTATTAGGAGATAATCTAAACTTGTAAAGTTGCTTTGAGACAATGCTCCATTGTAAAAAGCGCTATATAAATAAATCTGACTTGACTTGACTTGACACTTTATAAGGCATTAATAGAGATGTATTGTACAGGTGCTCCCTGATTTATGATGGGGATATGTTCCGATAAATCCATCATAAGTTAAATGTATCATGAACTGAACAGTTTAATGAGTGTTTGGTAGAGCGGCCTATACTGTATCATAGCAGAGCCTGTGATAAGTAATGATAAGTAAGGTAATGTTTAAAACACTTACGTTAACCTACAGTTGGTCAAACTCATGAATACAAAACTTATTTTATAATAAAGTGTTCAAAAATATCATGTAATTTAGTGGCTAATGGATTGCAAGTGAAAAGTAAAAGCAACACGCTTACTTTTTTGTTGAAATCCGGGCGCTAGGATAGCTGCTAAGCTAACTGCAGCCTGTGTTTCCTTTCGGTTGGCTCTAACTAACTAACTTTTTAGGACCCATGGAGACTTATTTGCACCAAGAACACACCACTGTAAATGTAAAAATAAAGAAAAACACGATAAACAGCGCAGATCTTCAATGAACAAGGATACAGTGAATCTGAATGACCGTGTACTGAATCGCGAATCATGAATCGAGTTTAGACATGAGACTAATTTTTCTAGTCAAAATGCATCGAGAACCGAATTCGACGGGTTCCAAGGTGGTCGAGAACCGAGATACCACTGTATACATATTATCAAAGTACCAGTACCTGATGTAAAAGTGGTGATGGGTCGAAGCTTTGCTGTGTCATACACTGCACCCTTTTTTTTGGCCTTCTTCTTTGTAAAAGATCCTGTTGGATTTTAGGTAAAACAATTACAACATACATCTTGACTGTAAATATGAATTCATTTGCTTAAACAATATAGAACTAAAGCCACACCAAATCTATACTTTTATCCAAAGTTTCTCAAATGCGTAAAATGATCCGCCATTCGAGCAGATTTGATCTTGCACTGCATGTGCATCATTTAAGCAAGGAAAGACTTACCATGTCCCAAACTCTTATTGAACCTTTCATGAACAGTAGAAAAGGACTGGAGTGAGCCATCTTGGCCTGACAACATACAATAAAGTTACATCTTCACATTGAGTGTCTAAGCCTGAACAGTGTGTGCAAAAAGGCAGTCAGGATGTATACCGGCACTGAGAATGTGTTTCCCACTCTGGTCATAGTGCTGGATCTTGGTAGGTGGTGCACTGTGGCCCATGCGAAATCTAAGCAGACGTCCTTCACCTTCTGCTACATCGAAAATCCATACCTAACGAAATCACAATAAATTCAGCTTAATTTGAATGCACAGCTAACAATGAAAGCACAGCACCATAATCACATCACCACATAAACTGGTTCTATTCCCCTCCTTCTCCATATCTGCCATGTCCAATTCCCCAGTATTATATGACATCTTATGACACATACACGACCCCCCCGGAGAAGAGGGCCATAGTCCAGCGATTACAACCCCACAACTTGCAGCTTCTTTTCACCAGCACGTCACAGACTTCCACGGAGTGTGTTTACATGCACTTAATAATCCGATCATAGTCAGATTTCTGCAGTTGTCTGATTATTTAAGTGGTCATGCAGACAGCATACTCCGACCTCAGATTACGAAATCCATACTCAGATTAAGATTCCGACAAAGAGTGCTGGATTTTACACCAGTTATCTAATTACTCATAGCATGTATACCAGTTACCCGATTTCAAACTGTTTTCTCAGTCTGCGCATGTGCGCAAGCCTAACCCGACAGTTGCCAGGTTCTCCTATTTTAAAGAATTTTTCCGTTGAACGTGTTGGTTTTTCTCGTGGGAACTGGCGAGCCCTGAATTAAACGTGCCACAAAAATAAAGGCAGCGAAGCAACTATGGAACACTGTGAAGACTCTGATACTTGAGAAAATGGAGAATTTGATTATTTAATATTCAAGTTTGTCACATATTTGTATGAGATTATTGGCTGACTGCAAAGTAGAAATCTGATTATTACCCGAGTCATGTTTGTTTGTTTGTTTATTAATTTATTTAACGTTGCTATCAGCATCAGTGGCCATGTTCAGCGACACACACAAGGTTATATCAAGACAAGTCACTCATACACTCAAGTCAATGCCAATTTAGTAGAGTCAATTAACCTAACATGCATGTCTTTGGACTGTGGGAGGAAACCGGAGTACCCGGAGTAAATCCACGCGGACATGGGGAGGACATGCAGACTCCACACAGAAAGGACTCGGGCCGCTCCACCCCGGGATTGCACCCAGGACGTTCTTGCTGTGAGGCGGCGATGCTACCCACTGAGCCACCGTGCCGCCCCCCCAAGTCATGTAAACCCAGAGTGTCTCATTATCTGATTACTAAGATTACTGACAAAATCCAATTATCTGCCATAAAATCATACCATATAAAACGTAATAAGCACAAACCCGTATTGCATTATCAGCTCCGTTAGTGATAAGGAGGGGTTCTCCATGCAGGAATGTAAGTCCAGCAATTGCTGTGCTGTGTACATCTCTCATCTGACCAACCAGCTTCTTGTCCTCCAGATTCCATAATCCTACATGTCCAACAGGGCTACCAGCAGCCATTACTGAATGGCCATCTACAGAGAACAGTCACAACATGCAACATTATAACGATAATACAGTCTTAATTAGTAACTAGTATTAGTTAGTAGTTAATACAGTGGTACCTCGGTTCTCGACCACCTCAGAACTCATCAAAATCGATTCTCGACGCATTTTGACTAGAACGATGTGACTCGATTCTCGTCGTTTGCTCGTTACTCCGCACACTTACTTAAACTTGTACGAGTCGAGCCGGGTAACTCGTTTCGGCCAAAACTCGATTCACGTTTCAGTACACAGTGATTCAGATTCACAATATCCCTTGGTTGGTGCTGAGATTGTGTTTATCGTGTTTTTCCTTATTTTTACATCTACAGTACTGTATCCTTATTGCACGAGTTCTCATCTTGCATGGGTTCTTCTTATTCTTATATCCACGGGTCCTAAAAAGGTTAGGAATAACAGCCAACCAAAAGGAATACTGTGAGAACCGCTGTGCAGTATGATACTCCAACACTGCAGAGTTCATCAATAGAGTTAAGTGCTTTTACTTTTCATTTTCAACCCATTACTCACTAAATTACATGAGATTTTTCAACACTTCATTATAAATGAGCTGTGTTAATGATTTTCGCCAACTGTATTTTAGTGTAAATATTTTAAACATTAACTTACTTCTCATTACTCATCATAGGCTCCGCTAGATTTACATTAACAGCATTTCGCAGACGCCCTTACACAGAGTAACTTACAGAAGCTATATAAAAGTATAGACCGCTCTACCAAACACTCTTTAAACTCGGTGATACACTTAACTTATGATGGATGTTTCGGAACATATCCCCACTGTAAATCAGGGAGCACCTGTACAATACAACTCCATTAATCTATATTATGCCTTACACAGTGTGGATCATCTGGGGGTCTGGAACGGATTCGTTCAATTTACATTATTCCTTATGGGAAAAATTTGATAGGTAATCGTCGTTTTCGGTACTCCACATGATTTCTAAAACAAATTAATGACGAGAACCGAGGTACCACTGTACAGAAAAACAAAACTTATCAACATGATATGTTCTAATATCTAGTGTTAGGCTATAGGACGAAAACGTACTTTCTAGGTTTTCGTAACATGGTATTTAAATAATCCTTCCAAACATGAAATGAAAAATGACCTGTCCTGAAGGATAATGCCGTGATTGGACCCCAATCCTGCTGAAACTTCATTAGAGTTTCATTAAATTTGATGTTGTGGATGACAATCTGTCCAGAAGCCAAGCCGATGCCAACAACATCCACAGCTGGGGTCTTTTAAGAGATCAGAAAAGCTGTATAAATACACACTGCTGCATAATAGGATGAAAGAAAATTCAAAGTCAAACGAATAAAGACAAAATGTTTTAAAAGGACAGACAACACTAACCTGCTGTAGAACTGTCACTGCAGATTCCCATCCAGGAAACGTGAACAAAAGTTTGCTAAAAAGATGGGTTGGTTTAAAATGGAACATCAACAAACACTAAGTAGTTCTACATAATCAAACATCAACACTCCACATTAAGTGAAAAATCAGTTTGCTGTGAAGGACATCTTACTTTGATTTGACGTTCCATAACTGGAGAGACCCCTGGCTACTTCCAAACAGGATTTTATTCAGGTAGGTACTTGGATGCATGACAGCCCTAACTTCAAAAGACGCTTTATCGAAGGAAATCTGCAAGTACACATCTGAAAAAAAAGTGGAGAAGGTAGGAATTGCAAATAAGCATAGAATTCCAGTCATCTAAATGTATATAAATCAATTTTCAAACGTGAACGAAGTACACAAGTAAATGAATGACCTTGTGACTCCACATCCCAGATAATGACAACATTGTCCATGTCCACTGATATAAAATGGTCTCCAAATGGCAGCAGAAGATGAACATCAGCTTGATGGCCTTCATAAGTGTGGACAACCTGAAAAACAGTTGTAATACTTTTAAAAAAGATTAGATTTCACTGCGCTTGGGTGACACAGTGGAGAGGGATGCTCGCTTTCTAAGAGCTTCAACCTCAGAAGCGCCACCGCCCTAATAGCCTGCACTACAGATGGATACGAGGTTGTGCTTCCAAAAGGTAATTGCCATGTTAGAGGTAAAACACAGTAATTCAGAAATTATTTGGTACCATTACATTAATAGGCTATACAGTATTTCCCCTAATTAAGAGTGTGTTACTGGCCCAGGAAAAGAGAAGAAAAACTGTTACACTGTTGTGTAAAACGTATTTGTAAAACTAACTGTACGCACGTTGTAATGAAGTTGATATATGTTATGTTGAAATGAAGGTTCATTATTGTTTAATAACAAAACGGAGGCACTAGGCCACCAGATTTCTCCCAGGTCAATTTGTGACATTTGAACATGATAACTGGGTACTGGAAAAAACATATATGATTGCGGATAATTTTAATTTTTACAATTTGGTAAACAGTGTTGATTAACTTCTTTTTCTGCTGGATTGTGTCATTGTTTGCCCACTGTGTCCAGACATTAGACAGCCCAGCTGAGGAGTCGTCAGCCACTCGCATTGCCAGAACGCATTGCAAATGTTTCCAGCTCTTGCCTTGTGTCCAGAGCCTGTTTTCTGTAGTTTCACTTGAAAAACACCCCCACTGGCCTTTCTCTTTCTAGCCTCGTATGCTGCTTTTAACATTGTTTTTGATCTTGATCAAAGGTTAGCTTCATCCAGTTAATGATACAACAGTGGTAGGTCTCATTACAAAAGGCGTAAAGAAAATGTTAATGTTTCAGCACACCAAGACATTTTGGACAATTGTATGCTTCTAAGTTTGTGGGAACAGTTTGGGGAAGGCCCTGTTCTGTTCCACTATGACTGTGTACAAAGCAAGGTTCATAAAGGCTCGGGTGGGTCAGTTTGGGCTGGGAGAACTTGACCTCAAACCCATCGAACACCTTTGGGATGAACAAGAACAGAAACCTCACAAAGGCTCTTCTGGATGAATAGACAGAAATTTCCACAGACACAGTCCAAATTCTATATGTGGTAAAAAGCTTTCCTAGTAGAGTAGAAGCTATTGTAGCTGCAAAAAGTGGGGGGTCAACTCCACATCAATATCTATGGATTTAAAATAGGATGTCATAAAAGCTCCTGTAGTTGTAATGTGTAGGTGTCAACTAAATGCAAGTAAGCAAAAATGTGATTAATAGTGACAGCACTGCCAATTTGATAATAAATAACAATAACAAAAAAATAACATAATAGAACAAGAATAATTCTTCCCTTCTCCAGTTTAAAATACTTGTGGAATACAACACACCTGTTAAAGACATAATACCAGCTTTCACAACCAAAACAAAACACATAAGAGTTTTGCCAAAGTCACCAGAACACATCTAAACATACATGGACATAACAAGGGTTTGGCAAATTTACAAAATCAGTTATTCCTGCTGAGTTTTATGGATGTTCTGAATATTTTCAATATATGCTGATGCAGTGTAGGCTGGTTATGCAGTTCCTAATGTGTATGATTATGTCCAGTCATTAAACATGTTCACACGCTAACAGTGTGCGATCACAACCATGAGGCAAACTGTGCAGTGTCAGTCATTTTCCAACATGGTAGTTTTCCTCTCACACACACCAACCAATCATGTGGCAGCAACGCTTCAGATTATGTTCAAATCAGGCATCGGAATGTGGAAAAATGTAATCTATGTGACTAAATGTGGGATGGCTGTTGGTACCAGGCGGCGTGGTTTGAGTATTTCAGAAACTGCTGATCAACAGGGATTTTCACACATATCAGTTTCTAGAGTTTACAGAGAGCAGTTCAAAAACATCCAGTGATGGTGGAAAAAAATTATTAATGAAAGGTCAGAGGAAAATGACCAAAAATGTTGAAGCTGACAAGGTGGCTATAGTAACTCAACCATTTTTACACACTGTTTGGAAAGGATCTCTGAAAACACAACACTGAGCCTTAATGCAGGTGGGCTACAGGAGCGGAACAGGAATAGAAGTCTACTAAAGGCACATACTAGAGGAAACAGGACAAAGTAAGAACCTGCCGTATGTCAGTAGTTCTAGCTCGTAGTGGTTATGTAATTGTGCGTGAAGATCAAGGAATGTTGTACATTATTCATTTAAAAGACTCACTGTTCCAGAGCAACCACCAACTCCTCAAACATACATTGTACAGTCGTACCTTGGCAATCAACCAACTCGCAACTTGTCAAATTCGGTTCTTAACTAGTGGTCGAACGATATGGGGATTTTTTTAATGCCCGATGTTGATATTTAGAGAGCAGGGTGACCGATGGCCGACACATAATGCCGTCGTCGCCTTTTTTGTTTGTTTGTTTTTTAGCAACTGATAAAACTAATAACAATAAATGATACGCCAAATTGCTGAACTTAACATGATAATTTACTTAAGCTATAAAAGTTCTATTGCTCTTCACTACAACATTTCTTACCAGTTAATAGGATCATGTTATTTCTGAGAAAAACAAACGTGTAAAAATAAACAATGTTAGAGTAGTGATGCATGGTATCAGCATCTTTTTGTTTTCAATCCCAGTTCCAGTTAAGAGAAGCAAGTTGAAAACAAAGTTGTCATTTTCTGATCAATGGCCCCGCCCTCTCAATCTCAGCATCTCTTTGTTTTCAGTCATTCAGTAATCCCAGTTTATGAACTGCAAGTTCTAATACAGGAAACAAAGTTTCTCTGTATTTTCGCCACTATTTTTGTATTTCAGCCTCATAACTGCAGATATTGGTTGAAGTGTGAAGGTTATTATTTAAAACTAGCATTAATCTACCATCTATCACTAATATCAACTCATTTTACAAAAAAAAAGAAAATCATTTGTTTTTCGAAATATAGGAGCACGCAAAATCTGCTGTCTCGTGTTTTTTTATCCATATATTCTTAGTGCAAATAAGCCACCACAGGTCCTAAGAAGTTTAGTGATAACAGCCAACCAAAAAGAAGAACAGTGAGAATCAAGACAGCAGTTGAGAGATAACAGCAAAATGAGTTGTGCTGACATCTAATCTAGCTACATTTTAATTTATTTCATCTAATTATTGTTTTTTTTATTTTTGTCTGCATGTATATAAAACGTGTTTAAGCATGCAAAACAACTCCATTAACGCATACAATGCCTTGTACAGTGTGGATTTTCCGAGGGTCTGAAACAAATCAATTCAATTTACATTCCCGGCACTCGACATGCCTTCTGGAATGAATTAACAACAGGTACCAAGGGACTGAATAAACCATGCAATTGTAGGTTTAATGTGGGACTGTGGTAGCCTAGTGGTTAAGGTACCGGACTATGGGTTCAAATCCCACCTCTGCCAAGCTGCCACTGTTGGCTCCTTGAGCAAGGCCCTTAACCCACAATTGCTTGAATTGTAATACTGTAACAATTGTAATATCCCCTGGATAAGAACATCTGCTAAATGCTGTAAATGTGCTGAAAACACGAGTGGAACGCTACCATCTACCATGGATTGTAACTGTATCAATTGTAAGTCGTTCTGGATAAGTGCATCTGCTAAATGGCATAAATGTAAATGTAGGTTAAAGAAGGTCCGGGAACCCCAGACTTTCTGGTCAACAGTCCAGTATCTTAACACTGTGCCACTATGGTCTATGTCAAAGTCTGAGTTTTGTCGTGTCCATGGGTGTCCCTTTATGGATTTTATTTATCATCTTCTAATGGCTAATTCCAGAATGACAAATGTGCCTAGTAAGAAGTGAACCCAAACCTCACTAGTCATGAGTCATCACAGATGAATCTTATCATTCTAATTGTAATGCCCTAGAATGGGAAATTCAAGACAATGTGCAGCTGACAATGTGTCTGCAATTATGTGATGCTATCATGTCAACATGAACCAGACTGCATTACTGGTAAATTGAAGAGGGTTGCATGTCAATTTTATTTTGCTGTATAACTCACAGTATAGCACTTTTGTAATAAAGTACAGTTATAAAATGGCACAGCATAAAGCCACTATTTTGGTTACTATAATTACTTAAATTGAAAGGGACTTGCTCACATATTAAAATACTTAACATAACAAGAACTATTGGTTGTAAACCTGTCAACATACGCACACCAATACAACAAGATAAAATATAAAACACAACCTCAAAACAGCAGCAAAAAAATAATAAAAATAATTAATTTGGTTCTGGCATTCACCATACAAATAAAACTTGGCTAAAGTGCTTGGTTCTTGGCATTACATACCTCAGATCAAGGGCTTTGATAATCACCTCTTGAACTGTGTAAATAAGAAGCATGTACTTACAAATATAAGACACAATGGCATTCATATGTCCTCCCATTTGCTAGATTTGTTGACATATGGAGTCGCTTTAGCAAAGGATTCAACCAAACCTTAATAAACATGAGGTGACTCTCTGGACTTACTTTCAAAAACTGAAGCATATGAGGAGCACCCTTATGGGTTCTGAAATACTGCTTTATCAAGCTAGTGTTTCCACCTTCATAAACAACTTTACAGATAAGTTTTGTCCTCAGTGCTGGATTTAGTAAAGCCATACCAAGTCCACACAACAGAAGTCACTCCCCTTTTAACCATAAGTTCCTCATCTCCAGTTTGTGAAAAGCCCTCTGCCTTTGAAACATCTCTCCTCCACAACCATCCAACAGTGATCTAAATAAATAACAAATAAACACTAAATATAGCCAAATCTTACAGCCCAGTCCATGTTACCTGATCCTTCATGAGGTTCTACAGGCATGTCTAGCAGTCAATGATCTCTCACTAAGAGGTACACTACCGAAAAGTAGCCTCCGAGAGCCTTTTTAAAGGGCATTTTTGCAACAATCTGACATTTCTATCTGGGTGCTTTCTTTTGTCAATGAGTGTATGCGGCACTTGTCTCTCTTGTGCATGCACGAGCTAGCAGACGCCTTTATCCAGAGCGAGTTACACCCTATACAATACCACAAGGTGCAATCCAACCACTGGTGCACTAAGGCCTTGCCCAAGGGTCCAGTAGTAACAGCTGACTTTTGGTCCGTAGTCCAGTTCTTACAATGCTAAGCCATCCCTGCCACTTCTTATTCTTACTGTGTGACTCATGAACATGTGTAAGCAGCTCTGGTGTTTGTACCTCGTCTACAAAAATAAGTGGAATAAAAGAGATATCCAGCAGGGGGCAGATCAACACCAAAACCAGACAGGGGAAAATTTCAATCTGTGTCCTAACAGCACACTCACCAAGATACACCGTTCAGCCAAAACATTAAAACCGTGCACAGTCTGAATAACCAGTAACGTTAATAATGTCATTACGACAGCACACGTTGAGTTCTGGGGTATGGGAGATGGTACATGAACAGTTTGTTCTCGTAGTTGACATGTCTCGTAGTGACTTTAACAAGTGATAAATCGTTATGCTGAAAGGACTGGGTAAGAGCAGGACCTAAGCATTAAGGCTTGTGTGGTGCTTCCGGTCACCAGTGGTAAGTACAGACTGACAGTGGCATGAGGAGGGACAATCCATGAACCGTGGCGCCTACAGTGGGCATGTAAGTGGACCTTGGAGCAATGGAAGGGGGTTATATTGTCTGATGAGTCCCTTTTTAACCCTCATGTACATCATTTACCTGAGGACACGTTGGCACCAAGATGCACTGTGAGAACACATACGCCGGAAATTTATGTGGACGTTAATGTGACGCTTAACATCGTTACACGAGCCATTCCAACGAATGAGTGCCATTTCCATCCCCAGGACATCAGGATAATTAATATAATTAACTGTAAGGAACATTTTATTATTAAGCATGACTGTCCTGCACATGCAATTGGAAATTTAAGATATGTAATTTTAAAATGTAATAAAAACTACCCAGAACACTGAAAAAGAACATTTGTTAGCTGTCCCTGGCCTTTAACATTACACTTTACAATTAAATATAATAATTAAAATCCTTGAGAAATCTAATGTTTTCGCATTTTGGTGTAGCTCCATATCCCATCTATGCCTTCAATATTTTTCCATGCAAAATCCATAATAATTGACTTTAAAATACACTTTTTAGTCATGTGTCCAGTCCTATAAATTTTCTCTTATTTTTTCCCTGTATATTTGATGCTATTGTGACTGACTGAGAAGAGTCGATCTCAACTTACTATCCTGTCACCGAAATTATGTTTAGATGTTATTTGTTTATCAAAAAAATACAATTGTTTGGTAAATCATTAGAATGTACTCAGTGTTCTAACGCTATTAATATGGGTGTCATGTGGTTACAGGTAATGCATTTGCTAATTCTGTGTTAAAAACTCATATAGAGCGACAGGACTGAGTCACAATGCGAGATGGGAGAATGGGAAAAATAACGTAAAAATAAAATAAAGTTGCCTGAGATTAGCCAATATTCATTATGAATAGTTAAATATGTTTTATTAGATTCAGTGTTGAAAAACTATAGAAAATTAAGTTTCCTTTTTAAGAGTTACAAGAAGCAACTGGCACCCTTTCGGCAGAATGACTCACTCAAAAGTCAGATGGTTTAAGTGTTTTGGGTGTGGTGTATATACTGCATTAAATGCGAGTCACATTCTGCTGACTTGCATGAAAATCAGACTGTGCCGTAAACAAGTACACTGCAGCTCACATATCACATTTATTTGAATATACACACAAGTGACGAAGAATGACTACAAGAAACCAGCTGCATAAACTGCATCAACTACTTCACACAGCGTGACTAACACTACCGCCCATGTTTTTTTTTGTTTGTTAATTTGTTTTATTTAAAGACACTATGACCACCAATGGACATTTGATCAAGATTGGTCTATATATACAGTGGGGCAAAAAAGTATTTAGTCAGCCACTGATTGTGCAAGTTCTCCTACTTAGGAAGATGAGAGAGGTCTGTAATTTTCATTATAATTATTTCAACTATGAGAGACAAAATGAGAAAAAAAATCCGGGAAATAACATTGTCAACTCAATACTTTGTAACATAACCTTTGTTGGCAATGGCAGAGGTCAAACGTTTCCTGCAAGTCTTCACCAGGTTGGCACACACTGTAGCTGGTATTTTGGCCCATTCCTCCATGCAGATCTCCTCTAGAGCAGTGATGTTTTGGGGCTGTCGCTGGGCAACACGGACTTTCAGCTCAATCCACAAATTTTCTATGTGGCTGAGGTCTGGAGACTGGCTAGGCCACTCCAGGACCATGAAATGCTTTTTATGGAGCCACTCCTTCATTGCCCGAGCGGTGTGTTTGGGATCATTGTCATGCTGGAAGACCCAGCCACGTTCCATCTTCAATGCTCTCACTGATGGAAGGAGGTTTTGGCTTAAAATCTCACGATACATGGCCCCGTTCATTCGTCCCTTAACACGATCAGTCATCCTGTCCCCTCTGCAGAAAAACAGCCCCAAAGCATGATGTTTCCACCCCCATGCTTCACAGTAGGTATGGTGTTCTTGGGATGCAACTCAGCATTCTTCTTCCTCCAAACACGGCGAGTTCAGTTTTTACCAAAAAGTTCTATTTTGGTTCCATCTGACCACATGATATTCTCCCAATCCTCTACTGGATCATCCATATGCTCTCTGGCAAACTTCAGACGGCCTTGGACATGTACTGGCTTAAGCAGGGGGACACGGCTGGACCTCTCGGCATAGTGTGTTACTGATGGTAGCCTTTGTTACTTTGGTCCCAGCTCTCTGCAGACCTCAACCCCATAGAAAATGTGTGAAGGCCGTGTTGCTCAGCGACAGCCCCAAAACATCACTGCTCTAGAGGAGATCTGCATGGAGGAACAGTGTGTGCCAGCTACAGTGTGTGCCAACCTGGTGAAGACTTACAGGAAACATTTTATTTCATAAAAATACAGCCACGTCTGTATTATTAAAACGTCACGAGGCAATATGACGCACTAGACGATAATTTGCATAATATCACCAGGGATTTACATTATAGCAAAATCCAATTACATCATTTAGCAGCCCAAGGCTAGTGTGAACATAGCCAAAGTGTCCCAGGTTGGAATCGTCTGTTTCAGTATTTTTTTTTTTTCCATGCACACTATAAAGAAATAAATCTGTGTCACATATGAGAAAACATATCACAAGTGTACAACTTTTAAACCTTTGTGAACACAGCAAATCAGTACAGTCAAATCTTTGGTACAAAGCTCCCGCTATCCGAATTTAAAGCTGCCTTAATTTGATTTAGCCTTCAAACTCAGTTTAAGATGCACAAATAAAATGTGTACTTTACCTCCCTATTCTTCGCAAAAGCTGAGATAGCCCGTTCATGTGCAGCATACACAAGCATTCGGTCAGCAGCAATGCATGCAATGTTTGCAGGAAGGGCATCGCCTGGTAAACAAAACACAATAAAAGATCTACATACAAAGCGTTTTATAAATTCTGGTAATTAAATACAAAACAAAATATTTGTATTACTTACTGACAGCAACAATTCCAAGTTTCTTTACCTGCAGGAAAGATTAAGAACAAAATTCAAGTTATGTCAAACCAACTCCAAACAAATATGGGAACCAATAAAATCTAGATTAATGGAAAGAATCACTGAGTGTAGCCTACTAGAGAGAGAAAAAGTTTTGATGCATTTATAAATTGTTCAGTCAATTTTGCTTTGCTATTTTGCTGCGTATTGGGAATTAATTTGGGGCAATGCTAACATTTGTCCACAAATCTGTTAACCACTTAGCTATACTTAGACTGTGGCAGCCTAGCGGTTAAGGTACTGGACTACGGACTTGACTGTCCAGGGTTCAAATTCCACCTCTGCCAAGCTGCCACTGTTGAGTCCTTGAGTAAGGCCCTTAACCCACAATTGCTTGTATTGTAAAATTGTACCAGCTAAGATACAGGAGTCTGCTAAATAACTATACCACGAAAAAAAAGCAAACGGCAATATAATCGTAATATTTATTTTCACAATATACTACATCAAGTTTCAGCTCAAAATACTGATAAAATGCTCTTTAGACAATCAAAAGAAACGGATCACTCCAGAATACGCTTTTTATTTGCCAGACACAAGAATTCTACTCCAGAATTGTGAAATAACTGGAAGGACATCTGCTTATCCCATTTATTTGCAGCACTAAGACTGTGCTACAAATAAGAGTTCTAGTCTGGGACTGGGGTGGCCTAGCGGTTAAGGTACCGGACTATGGACCAGAAGGCCCACGGTTCAAATCCCACCTCTGCCAAGGTGCCACTGTTGGGTCCTTGAGCAAGACCCCTAACCCACAATTGCTTGGATTGTAAGATTGTATCAGTTGTAAGTCGCTCTGGATAAGGGCGTCTGCTAAATGCTGTAAATGTAAGTGTAGTCTCCCTGCCTGCAGATTCCTTGTTACTGAGACCCACCATCCTCCTTCTCGGAATGCAGTCCTAGGTCCTTCCAAAAACTGGTTTATCATGCAGAGACACAGGTCAGCACCATTTAACAACTGTCTGATCAACATTCGTTAATTTTAACTACCAAGGTCATAACTAAAACCAATCATAAAAGGAAATTAAAATCTGTTTAACTCCAATTGTTGTGGCTGTAAATGGCTGGTTAAATTAAAACAAAAGGTTTAGCATGTGTATTTTAACGGATATAAATATTAATGACATTTCCCAGAAGTTGAATCTGTTCATCTGGACATAGATTTTGTTTTACTCTGCGTTTGTTTTTTCTTTTACTCTGCGTTCAAACCATTGTTCCTCCCTATCAAGGATCTGCACGTCTTTATTCTTGAAAGAGTGACCACTGGCCTGTAGGTGGGTGTAAACCGCCGAGTCCTGACCTGATGAGGTAGCTCTTCTATGTTGTGCCATCCGTTTTCCCGATGTACAATTCTGGCAATTCTCCCGGCACTTAACAGCGTACACTACATTACTCTGTTTGTGCTGGGGGACCTGATCCTTGGCGTGGACCAGTTTCTGGCATAGCGTGTTTTGGCATTTGAAAGCAGTCATTATGCAAAGGTGTTGTATACAAGATTGGAAATTTTCCAACTAGCTGAGACTCTAAGAAATCACTTAGATGAGTGACGAAACGTTTCTCCCACAAAACCTTATGTCCAGATGAACAGATTCTCCAGATGAACTGGGATTTCCTTACCTGGATTACTGAGCATGCATCAAGATATAATGTCATACTTTGAAGTTTTGTTTGCATTTTATTTTCATGAATAATTAATTTACTTTGCTTTATGTACAGGCACAAGCAGGACATGGGACCACTTTGAGGACACAGACACAAGTAGAGAAAGTTTATACACTGCTTTCAACCACCAATATACCTAGAAGTGCTGAGCGCTGGTTATTTGACTGCTGTGTCTTCCTATTAATAGCACCACGCTGGATTTACCTACTTAAATAGTGTAGAAGGTGATACCGCATTGCCTGTTGTAGAAATCAACGTATCTGTACCTGGACTCATTCCCTCTTGGTTGTGTGCAGCCAGCAAGCCATCTTTATTTAAGCTTATATTTCATAGTGTGCACTAATATTTTGGTTCTATAGTGTGTGCACTATTGTTCATGTGTACATGTTCTGTAGTTCCATTGTCATGTATTTGAACGGTTCCATAGTGGATCTGATAACTGAAGTGCAATAAGGGCGAAACAATAATAAATCAATCACTAACTAAAGAACCACAGTGTTGTGTGTTTCCTGGAACGAGTGATATGTAACGCTGTAACAGTTCAGGCTTTGGATGCTTTGTAGAAGCGTAGATACAAATGTGTTCAGCCTTGTTTCTGACGCATGGTTTACACACAGTTTTCTTATGAAAACACCCTCTATATTAACATTACAGTAGCATAAAAAGCCGATGACTGTGGTGAAGTCCGGTCAATGACCATTTCGATTAAAGACCTGTTTCACAGAACGTAACACGATCATTAATCAATGCATACCTATCACTTTTGCAGTTCCTTACTTGAACAAGAGAGTCTGTTTTGTTTATAGAGATTCTATTTTATTCAGATGCAAGTCAAAGTACATTATTTAATTCTTGGCTTATATTATGCCAACGACGACTGCTAATTGTTTAATAAATAAATGATAAATGTTAAATATTGTACCATAATAATAGTTATTAACTAAAAATACTGAATGTGTTTTTCATTTGTCATATATTAGTATTTGAATTCATTTCAGTGACAATGATGTGACATTGCTGCTCAGCATCTATTTTCCTTTCACTTAGAAGATGCCCTTATCCAAAGCTATTTGCACTGATGCAAGCTTACAATCCAAGCAATTGTGGATTAAGGGTCTTGCCCGATGTTTCAACAGTGGCAGCTTGGCAGATTTGGTCCATAGTCCAGTCCCATAAATGCTAGGCTACCACAGTTCCAGTATATTAAGTGTTTTGTCCCTTTCTAGAAGTACATTTGAGAGTTCCTAACTTGAGTAGAGTCCAAAGTCTAGGACAATATTAGTTATTTCAAAATTCTGCAGTAGAGACACTTCATTTTTAGCATACATATGGAATAACACACTCTGAAGTGATGTGTTGATTTGAAAGACTAGCTACTTAACAGTCCAATCTACAGGACCTCAAAATTTCCACGAGTCAATCCGATTTTGGCTTCTAATTTTCTCAAAATTCTGCCGAAGAATTATTTCTTATTATAACTGTATAAAAAAAATAAATAAAATAAAAAATCGATACAGCAATACATCATGGTATTTATTTTCGCAATATAAATCGATTTTCAGTTCAAAATATTCAGTTTATTAAAAATTAAATGGAATGTAAACTACAATCTCCAGTCCGGTAGAAGTCACAACACAGTATTTTGCCTCAATTTGTCCATTAAATTATCAATGTGATATATTAAAATGACTCAGACTGTACACCATAATATGCATTTCAGCTGTCCAGTGAACTATGTGGAATATCGCAATATGCATTGTATCGTAATGTATAACATTACAGCAACAGCAGATATAC
>JAJAGP010000941.1:0-76344 GCA_025084515.1 Ancistrus triradiatus | reverse complement strand
ATATAGATAGATAGATAGAAGTTACCATAAGGATATAAAACAGCAGCGCAGTACACACAGTGGGGCAAAAAAGTATTTAGTCAGCCACTGATTGTGCAAGTTCTCCTACTTACAAAGATGAGAGAGGTCTGTAACTTTCATCATAGCTACACTTCAACTATGAGAGACAAAATGAGAAAATAAAATCCAGGAAATCACATTGTAGGATTTTTAAAGAATTTAATTGTAAATCATGGTGGAAAATAAGTATTTGGTCACCCAAAAACAAGCAAGATTTCTGGCTCTTACAGACTTGTACCTCCTGTCCTCCACTCATTACCTGTATTTATGGCACCTGTTTAACCTCGTTATCTGTATAAAAGACACCTGTCCACAGCCTCAAACAGTCAGACTCCAAACTCAACCATGGCCAAGACCAAAGAGCTGTCGAAGGACACCAGGAATGAGTGAATCTACAATAGGCAAGCAGGTTGGTGTGAATAAATCAACTGTGGGAGCAATTGTAAGAAAATGGAAGACACACAAGACCATTGATAATCTCCCTCGATCTGGGGTCCCACGCAAGATCTCATCCCGTGGGTCAAAATGATGATGAGAACGGTGAGCAAAAATCCCAGAACTACATGGAGGGACCTGATGAATGACCTGCAGAGAGCTGGGACCAAAGTAACAAAGGCTACCATCAGTAACACACTATGCCGAGAGGGCATCAGATCCTGCAGTGCCAGGCGTGGCCCCCTGCTCAAGCCAGTACATGTCTGCAAAGGGGACAGGACGACTGACCCATGTTTAGGGGGAGAATGAACAGGGCCATGTATCATGAGATTTTAAGCCAAAACCTCCTTCCATCAGTGAGAGCATTGAAGATGGAATGTGGCTGGGTCTTGCACTATGACAATGATCCCAAACACACCGCTCGGGCAACGAAGGAGTGGCTCCGTAAAAAGCATTTCAAGGTCCTGCAGTGGCCTAGCCAGTCTTCAGACCTCAACCCCATAGAAAATTTGTGGAGGGAGTTGAAAGTCCGTGTTGCCCCAAAACATCACTGCTCTAGAGGAGATCTGCATGGAGGAATGGGCCAAGATACCAGCTACAGTGTGTGCCAACCTGGTGAAGACTTACAGGAAACGTTTGACCTCTGTCATTGCCAACAAAGGTTACGTTACAAAGTATTGAGTTGAACTTTTGTTATCGACCGAATACTTATTTTCCACCATGATTTACAATGAAATTCTTTAAAAATCCTATAATGTGATTTCTTGGATTCTTTTTGTTCTCATTTCGCTCTAATAGTTGAAGTGTACCTATGATGAAAATTACAGACCTCTCTCATCTTTCCAAGTAGGAGAACTTGCACAATCAGTGGCTGACTAAATACTTTTTTGCCCCACTGTAAAATGCAAATAAATCCTGTACAATCCTTACTACAGCATAGCTGAATGGGCCTCTTTGGGGATTGTTTTTTTTAAATAACCTGCCCCCACCTTCACTGAGAACAGTAACAGCTGTATCCACGTGTATACTGTATTATAAAGGCGTACAACATTAACCTGGATCCGTATCTTAAAAAGTTAATAGCATTACCTTAATTTGAATTTGATTCTGATCTACAAGAGATACATGTTGACTTCCACAACAAATCCAAAACAGATACATTCTAATTAATAGCATAATGTAAAATGCAAAACCCATTATAGATCTTATTTAAACTTGAGTTTAAGTTGTACAGTCAATTGTCAGAAGAATTTTTCAAAATTACATGAATTTACATGAGTCATGGAAACGGAAGTTATATTTCCAGGTAGCCATAAAGATATAAGCATATGCTACAGTTTCCAGACAGTCAATATTATCAGCATCAGACAATCAATATTTTTGTTATATCCAATAATATAGATAAAACGCAACAGATGTCCATTGAGATTATTCAAGGAATAGACTCTACTGCACAATAACGTCCCAGAACAGTGACCAACACCCACCCCCATCATGTAAACGAATTTAAACCTAATTTCAACATTGGACAACTATCTGTAGCAAGTTTACATAAGATCTATAACAGACTTTGGATTTTGCGTTACAATTTATTTAGAACATGTCCGATTCAGGTGTAAAAGGTGCATACAGCTATTGAAGATCAACTTAACTGAGTTTAAAATAGTGATCCAGGTTAATCCTTCACACCTTTATTATACAGTAGACATTTGGGTGCACCTGTTGCTGTTCTCTGTGAACAAAGAGGGGGGTCTCTTGACCTACAGTATAAGAAAATTCCAAAAAAAGGAATCATTCAGCTCTGTTATGGTAATCAGTGGAGGATGAAGTAAAAAGTCCATACTAGGAAGTACGCAAGTCCAATTTTTTCATACTTGGTATTGAGAAATGCCCCATGTACTTCAAATAAAACAAAGGTACCCAATGTAAAAAATTACTCCAGTAAAAGTAGAAGCCCTCCATTTAGACCTACACTTGAGTCGAAGTATTCAAGTGTTTGGCTTCAAATGTACTTAAGTATGGAAAGTAAAAGTACCATAAATTATGATGGCTATAGTGTCCCGTTATCATTTCTGTAACAAGTCTCGTGCTTAATTAGTTCTCATGTGTCACTATTGGCACACCAGTCTTTTAACGCAACGTCATTAATTAGACCAACAGGTCAACAGTTCAAAAGTGGGCGCTATATCCTGATTGGTGGGCTTGCTACTCACTTCTTTTGTTTTTATGTTACATTTTTACACATACAAAAGCCAAAAGGAATGGCAAATTTGGCATAAAAAGTAAGATATATTTCATTGAAATGTAGTGCAGTTAAAGTAAAAGTACAGGAAAAAACTATTGAAGTATAGTAATGAATTCCATTTACTTTGTTACTTCCACCAGTATTTGTGAGAAAGGTTGATTTTTTTCAAGAACGAATCAGTCCATCTGGACATAAGATTTTGTCTCAACATCGTGTGAAGTGACTTCTTCAGTATGAGATGAACTGATTCAACTTCTGGGATATTCTCACCTTGATTATTGAGCATGCAAACAAATTTCACCAAACATGAACCTGGTCCAAAGTTTCACTCAAGAACTGTATTCACCGCGAAAATCTGTGGTGTAAAAATCACTCAATTCGGCAAATTCCATAGAAATGAATGAGACTTCCTTAATGAAATTTCACTCATGACAGTCTAGTGTGAGCACGCCTGCAGAAAATATTCCTAGAATGCACCTGCTGGACATGTTTGCAATTTATTTTCTTTTTATATAGGCTACTGCACTGCTGCTTTATAAGCTTACCTTATCTTTATTTGTATATTTATCATTTATCTTGAGTTTGTTCTGGTTTTGTGCTGCTTCTTTTCCTGCTGTAGTGTGTGAATAACTCGCTGGGACTGAAAACGTGGTCTATCTGCACTAAATGAACAAAAGTATTGGGACACCCATACATTACACCTAGAGGAGCTTTTATGGCATCCCATTCTAAATCCATAGGCATTAATTTGGACTTGGTTCCCAAATTGCAGCTATAAGAGCTTCCACTCTTCTGGGAAGGCCTTCTACAAGATTTTGGACTGTGTCAGGGGGATTGTTTGCCCATTCATCCAGAAGAGCATTGTGAGGTCAGACATTGATGCTGGACGAGAGGATCTTGCTCACAGTCTCCATTGTAGTTCATCTCAAAGGTGTTTGATGGGGTTGAGGTCCGGGCTCTTTGTGGGACAGTCAAGTTCTTCAACACCAAATTCACCTAGCCATGCCTTTATGGACCGTACTTTATGCACTGGGGCACAGTCATACTGGAACAGAGCAGGGACTTTCCCAAACTGTTACCACAAATGTCCAAATGGTCTTGGTATTCTGAAGCATTAAGATTCCCTTCACTGGAAATAAGGGGCCTCAACCAACCCCTGACGAAAAACCCCACAGTATTATCCCTCCTCCATGAAACTTTACAGTTGGCAAAGCGCAATCAGGCAGGTAACGTTCTCCTGGCATTCACTAAACCCGGACTCGTCCATCAGACTGCCGGATAGAGAAGCGCGATTCGTCACTCCACAGAACACACATCCGCTGCTCCAGAGTCCAATGGTGGCATGCTTTAACTCCAACTGGCCATGGAAACTCGTCATGAAGCTCAAGGTGCACAGTTGGTTGCTGAAGTTTATTCAGTTATCGAGTTAGCAGAGCGTTGATGACTTTTCTGCACCATACACCCGAGCACTCAGCTCCCCACTCTGTAACTATGTCGTGTGACACTTAGTGGGTGAGATGCTGTGGTTTCTTAATGGTTCCTCTTAACACCACTCACATTTGATCATGGCATATCAGGGTTGGTTTGTCTGTTTATTTGGATTTATTTAACGTCAGCATCAAATGCGATTTCAGCGATAGATACACAAGGTTACATCGGGACTAGTCATACACACAGTATTAACCCGATTAAGGTCAGGTCAATGTAGTCTAAACAATTAACTCAGTGCATGTCAAGGAGGGGGAAAAAGTTCACAAATTAACTTGTTGCACCTATTACAGTACCACACTCGAATTCTGAGCTCTTTAGACTGGGTCATTCTTACACAAATGTTTATAAAGGCAGACTGTATGGCTATGTGCTTGATTTCATTTACCTGTGTGAATGGGACTCAAAACACCAAAATTCAATGATGAAGAGGTGTGTCCCAATACTTTCGCCCATTTAGTGTATCCATCCTTTACTCTGAGCTAACCCTGCCAATTACACCACTGACGAAATTACGAAATGGCATAGGTCAACCATAACTCCTGCCTAATATTGTCTACGCCCCTCCTGCTGCCAAAGTTCGGATCCGTTGAGGGGTAGACTCCACAAGACCGCTGAAAGTACCCTGTGGTTGTGGCACGAAGACATTAGCGGCGTCTAGTGATTAGGAGATGCTTGCTCGCGATACCTCACAAATACTACGTAATAACTCGTAATGACGACATAACATATCGTAAAAACGACCATGGCAGCAATACGCCTCCGTTAATGACACGTGCTGATTTTTCTTTCTTGTACACATTTTTTTCTTTTTAGTCTTACTGCCACTGCCAAGCGATTAATAAACGCTTTTGCATGCGCTAACGTAACCATGCTTTTACGAAAGGGTCTGGCTCAAGCGCAGTCTAGACACGCGCGTGCGTTTACACGGTAAAGACTTTTTGTAGGTCTTAGGCACCACAAACACTTTTGGATATTACACACTTTTAGGTAGGCTTTAGTTTAATACAGTGACTTACATTGTAGGTGTGGAAACATTGTCCAACAGCAGTCACCACATAGAACTCCCGGTGTTTCTTATGGAAACGGACCACGTGTGCTAGATGGTTTGAGTAAAGTCCAAGAGCCTTAAAGCCAGAGAATATCGAGCTTCCTTTTTTCCCCGCGACAGACATTTTGTCACCACGAGTCCTAGCTTTCTGTAGCTTAACACAAGCCCGTATCCACTTAAAACATATTTCTGTAAGAACACGCCGCTATCGTCGCACTTTCTGGACGACTTGCTATTGATACAGTGAGTAACGTCGACAAGGATCCGGGTAGCGTGTGTCTGAAATCAGTTCCTAGTCCATGGCGTCTCAGCAGTTTAGGAGCATTGGTTAAAACAGAAAATACTGCAATATTTCGTATATATTATATACATTCATAATTTTATATATACACATATAATTAAACCGTAAATACAGTGGCCAACCGATGTAAGCTACTTACGGACTAACGTACCACAATGCATAACGGTGTCTTTCGGCTTTACTCGGCGAAGATGACGGATAAATCCGAAACCACGGGAGTGACGAATTTCGTGTACAAATATAAGTACAAAACATTATTTAACGATTATTAAACGACAAACAGTTGATAATAATGTGTTTACTGGTGAAAATAGTGCATTTAATATTTATATATTCTTCATGCTTTTAGTTCGTCTGACAAATGAGTGAAGTTTTACGCTTGACAAGTAGCACTGTGAGCTAAATTAAAACATCGCTAAACTGTATTATTCCGAAGGTTTGTGACAGCACCGTTGGGCTTGTTGATGTTTCGGTTGGATATGTGACGAAAGGTCAAGATATATATATTTTTTTCCGGTAAGTAAGTGTTGTCTGAATTGGGCGGCTCGGTGGGTAGCATCGGCTCCTCACAGCAAGAAGGTCCTGGGTTCAGTCCCAGGGTGGATCGGCCTGGGTCCTCCCCGTGTCTGCGTGGGTTTACTCCGGGCACTCCGGTTTCCTCCCACAGTCCAAAGACATGCATGTTAGGTTAATTGATTACACTAAATTGGCCTGGTTTGAGTGTGGTCTCTGGTGACAGATGGCTGGAGTATTCTCGGTCGCATCGAATGACAGTGGGCAGACCCCGGTGGGACAAGCGCCAGGAAAATGATGATGAAGTGTTGTCTGAATCCCCTCGTTTGTGTCGCTCACTGCTACTCTATATAGCGTACTACACAGAACACACTATATAGTGATTAGTCAATGAGTAAAGGAGTGAACCATTTTAGAGATAGCCCTGGATTGCTGGGTAGAACTACAGGACACGGTGTGCAAATTCACTATAAACACTACATTTCCCATAATGCCCGTCAGTCATTCCAAAAGCTTGAACGCTTTCTGTCTGAGCCAGTTTCTTTCGGTTTTTCTAAGACAGCCACGCTGCAGATTAGGTCATGGCTATTTGCTCAGTTCATGCAATTAATTCAATTATTTCAGTGTTATTTCAATGTTATTCATTTCTCATCTGTGGCAGAGTAACGCCCACTTGTGTTAAATCACTTAACCTATTAAGTGTTTTACAGGCTTATATTATATAAATATATGAACCACACCTTGAACGCAGTCCTTATTGAAGGCTTCCCGAGGTCTTTGTATGAACACCACATGTAGCATCATACACATACAGGCAGAAATTAAATTAATTAGCCCAGATGACATGTTTCCAGTCATGAACAGTCCAGTTTGTGTGTCTTTTCACCCACTGTAACCAGGTAACTTTGTGAGCAGAAGTGAATCTCTTATGTGCCACTCTGCTCCACATGTTCATGATATGCAGTTCTCTGTGGAGTGTTCTTTCAGAAATTGGCTGTGAAGGACTTGCACTGACTTCTGAAAGCCATTCTTGTTTCTTGTTTCATGTTTGTCATGAAACATGCTGGGGGTCGCTGTCTGCCAATTTCGTCTTTCGGCCACAATTCTGATGAGAACTTTGTTTAGACTGGGATTTTTGCCACTGCTGGTAGACCCGTATGACTGTACATTTCGAAACACCTGCAAATTCAGACTCTACCCCTTGGCACCTCTTTTTGCCTGTCGTTAACATCTGCTGTGTGACCCATTGTCCATACATCGAATGAGACATTTACTGCACTGTACCACCTCTTCTGAGCCTATGAATCCTGTTACACACTGCACAGGTATATCCTGGACATCTTCGCACAATGCCATTTGCAGGCGCCTGAAGTGACTACCACCTTAAACAAGCAAATGTGACGAATTTGTTGTCTGGGGAGTATATTAATATACAATGCAAATCAAAATTTGACAACAACCTAAAGTTTTCAAAATTTCAAGTCCTTGCTTATACCCATCTGAAATGATCCTAACAGGAACAGAAGAGCAGTTTTTAAAGCATATTCATAATTTAAATATTTTCTGAAGCACAAAAAGGGGTATATGAAAAAATTGAAGAAGAACTCAAGATTAGAGAACACTTTCAGATTCCTCATAGTTATTCATTTTAATCTGGCATCTGGTGCTAATTTCCTTAATTAGCTCACAAACTCTATTTATCTGGCAGCACAACACAATTACTTGCAAGATGGCGAGCAGATCCAAGACTGAAATCCTGCCACAGCAGGTTGTCCAAATGAAGGTCAAAGGAATGATCCTTTCCAGTCTGTGACAATGACACCGAGTCATTCAAGTCCCCTCAAAAAGCTAGTCATACACGTAAGACAAGTGCACAAGATAATGTGGAGACTCATGATGGTGAATCGGTTCAACACTGCAGCTGGAATTCCAAGCCAGTTCAGCTCTGAACAGGGTTAGGCTCTGTCTCAACATAGTGTCTCACCGTTTAAGACCATTCGGACTGACAGCACTCTCTAATAACTAACCCTCTCATAAGTAGAAAGAATAAAAAGGCTAGACTATGCTTTGCTGAGGAGTGCATAGAGGAGAGCTGCTCCAAAATTCACTTTAATGATGAGAGCGAATTTACTTTATTTGGATAAGAAAGGAAACATTATGTTCGGTGCCGAACAGGGTAAATGCTAAACCCAAAGAGCTTAAAGAAGTCAGTTAAATTTGGAGGAGGAGGTGTTATGGTATGGGGGATGTTTTCTACAGCGGGAGTTGGGCCTCTTATACAGCTACATAACGGGGTGAATGCAAATGTTTAACAGAACCTCCTTTGGCAACATGTGGTTTCATTCCTGCAAGCATCTCCCAACAATTTTCATAGATGACATTGCCACCTGGCACACTGCAAAATGGGTAAAGCTGTTCATTGAGGCTGAGAATATTAGTAGTAATAGTACTGATTGTGGTACTGGACTGTGGACCAGAAGGTCCTGGGTTCAAATCCCACCTCTGCCAAGCTGCTACTGTTGTGTCCTTGAGCAAAACACTTAACCTCCAATTACTTGGACTGTAACAGTTGTAATTGCTAAGATTCTATCAGTTGTATGTTGCTCTGGATAAGGGTGTCTGCTAAAATGCCTAGATTGGTAGATGTAATAAAATGGCCAGCCCAGAATCCAGATCTAAACCCCATGCTTTGTGACAAAATTATGGCTAAGAATCCCACTACAGTTACAGGACTGCGGAAGAGACTGGAAGAAGTGTGGACCAAGATCAAATCCTTTAGAATTGTCCTTGTTTCTGCCAAAATATGACCTAAAACGTTATCAGATTTTAGCAGTTCATTTGAAAGTGAAATTTCAGTCAGTTGTCTTCAACTGGTGGGATAACGATCAGTTGTTGGGTGTCCTGTTGTATTTAACGAGCAGTGATCTATCAAAGTCTGATCTTCACAACACATCCTTGTGGAATTGTTTCATGGCACGAAAAAAAAGTGGTGAGTATGCTTATGAATGCTCATCAGGCTGGAAAACAGTTACAAAACCTTCTCTAAAGAGTTTGGACCTATCACAGTCAGACTGTGCACAAAATGAGGACATTTAAGACCATTGTTACTTGGTCGGCCAACAAACATCAGTTCAAGAACAGGGCGTGCAAATGTCTGCAAGGTCACGAAGGAAACCCAAGATAACTTCTAGAATCTAAAGGCCTCTCTCACATTGGCTAATGTTAAATGTTCATGAGTCCACCATGAGGAGACGACTGAACAACAATGGTGTGCATGGCAGGGTTACAAGAAGAGATTTTTGCAGCATCCACAGACTTTCAAGTACCACTTTATTTTCATGTTTAGGTCTGGGTCACAGGGGCTCCAGCACCTATCACTGAAGGTATCATGGGAACATGAACCTGGGTCCTCCTGGTAGTGGGCTAGCTTACATGGCGCTGTATCAACGAAAAACCTTTCTCAGCATATATTCACTGTATTGGCATAATATTAGAACTCACATGTCATATATTGAATATTTCTATATCTTTAATTTCTGAATAGTGCCCCTTAAACCTAACATTGTTTGATATATTACCACATTACTCTTATAACATTATGGTGCACAGTTTTTAAACCAACAGCATCTCAGGTCTGATAAGTTATGAATTTGTATTACTGATTTATTCCATTTGAATTTAATTTTATTTATTATCCTCTTTTCAAACCATCCTGACAATTGATAATTAATTGATTCTCGGCTTCTTTTGTCGCCTCGTGTATGTTTTACTAATCTTTTATGTAGAAGAGTAGCCTAAGGATTTGTGTTCCATTTCATAAGGCACCTCTACAACCCATAACTCCAATATCATTTTATTAACTGAAACTGCCGATGATGTCGGCCAGATGTTTACAGACTTTTTCTGCCTGGACATAGAAAGATTAATGTATTCAGTAAACGCAATAAAGGTGCAGTGCTTTGAGCGTTATTACTTTAGTCAAAATGTTTGTCTGTTATTAGCCTTCTTAATAATGTAGAAATCCAGGTCATTTTAAAAAATTCATAAACTTTATTCTTTGAACTGTAGCAGAGTTAATAACAGAATTTGAGTGTTCTTTTATTGAAGTCTTCTCAAAATGTGTTGTAAAATACACACTGTATACATACATATGTATGGAAATAATTAAGACAGATTACATATATGAACACAAAAAAATATTCATACAAATAAACATAATAAAATAAATATGTAGCATAAGGCATACCGAAACACAATGTCAATTTCACATTCATTAGTGTGGGGTAAATAGAACCTCGATTTATCGTAAGACTGATTTTCCAAGAGCTGGATATATAAACCTCAGCTCAAACACACACAGAGCAAAAACAATCAAACAAAATTCTGAACTATTGCATTCTGAAGGAAGGAACAAAAACATCTGAAGAAGATCCGAGGGTGTTCCCTTTTGGGAGGCATCATGCCGATGTCAGATGATATAGCACTACAGTTGGATGACTTCTGCAATCACAAGCAGGTATTTTTTAGTGCTTGTCAATAAACAACAAACAAATGTGAGACAGTACAGAACAATTAACGTTTTTTTTACCATGCTTTGCCTGAGTAGCATTTGTATGCGTCTCATTTTTTGCAGTTTATTCTTGTCATTCTCAGCAGACATCTCAGAACTTTTATTTTCATATTGAATCCATTTCAAAATGCATGCATGCTTAATGGTCTACCAAACAGAAAATATAGAAGAACAGTGTATAGACTTGCACACAAATATTGAACAACTTTTTATCATGTATCTTTTAAACTTATATTCTGTGTGAATGTAAATGAAATACGTATGAAAATATTAAAATCAATACAAAAGTAAATGAGGACTACCTGACTTCCGTTACATGGCACTGGCACTGGCACCTGTGTGAGAGAAAATATCAAACTGTCAGACACAACCAATCTTAACACTTAAAGAACATCACTTCGTTGTACAAATAGCAACACAATATGTGTAAGCTATGTTTTTCGTTCCAGACATATATATGCACTGTCTAAAAGCATTTGAGAAACTGATTTCATGATCACCATTCAGCCTAGAGCACCTCATGTACGTAATGCTCACGTTTACCTGTTTAATAATTATATTGAGGGAATCATCCTGAAGTTCTTTAAGGCATGCGTTGATTTTCTTCTTTTTGTCTTCCTCTCCCTTGACAGGGAGTAATAATAATACCAGGCACAATATTTCTGCCGAGAAAATAAAACAATTTCAAACTACAGCTTTAAACCACCATCCTTTAATTCCAGTCAGAAGTTCTCTCTTACCAGCAAGGCTTCTCCTCTTCATCTTCACTGATTTGTGAGGGTGACTGATGGAGGTTCTTTTATACCAAGCCCAGCACAAATTTAGAACCACATTTTGTCAGTTTTTTTTTGCTTTTTTGCCTGTTACCAGATAAGTGATTACACATAACAGACTCAGGACATATGAGTCAAACAAGAAAACCACAAGTGTTATATGCAGTTGACTTTGAATTTACTTTTTCATTCTATATTAAAACATGACCACATAAATCAGTAAGTTAGATAATTAAAACCATTACAACTACTGTAGGTGTAAAGCAGTGTTAGTGACTCAAATATCAAAAGGCTCAATCGGCGTTTCCCCACATAAAGGTTTTGTCTTATCTCTTATTGACTAGCATAAAAACCGCATTGTCTGTTATTTTCAGTCAAATGTTCCTTGTTCATGGATAAAGCCTGTCTTCTATTATATACAGTATATCAATCACATCAAGCATTCTTTATCATGGAAATAAACAGGTTTGAACATTTTTAATGAATAACTAAAGGATATTTCTTTAATTGGGATTTATGAAGCTGAATTTAGGGTAGCACTGACGCCTGACAGTGAGAAGGTCCTTTGTGGAGCGGTCTGGGACCTCCCTGTGTCCATAAGGGTTTACTCCAGGTACTCCGGTTTCCTCCCACAGTCCAATGACATGCTTTCGGTTAATTGATTACGCTAAAGTCCTAGTGAGTGAGTGTGTTTATGAGTGTATACACAACTTCTAATAGATGTTACTTTTATGGTGTCCTCGGGCTGTAGGCTATTTGTGCCAGCATAAGGTAATGTCTACAAAATAAAGATACTTTTGCAAGTTGCTATGGGATCTGATGATGCTAAATTATGCTAAAATAGTGACATATCTTGAAATATGCACTGGATATAGAGCCTTCTTGGGCTGGTTAGGAAACAAAATAAGCTATGAGGACATATAAATGAATGATTTGTGAAATTTGTGAATAAATCTGATGTTCCTAGAACTTGCATAAATCAGTTCAGTCAAAGCACATTGCACAAGAAAGTCTGTGATCTTTATTTAACATTGTATCAGCTGCAGTGGCCATTTAATATCAAGTACAAGGTGACAACTAAATAGGGGTGGACGATATGGTAAAAATATGATATCACGATAATTAGACATTTTCACAAAACACGATATTTATCATGATACAAATTATTGCAGACAAAATGCATCAGTAACGACAGATTGTTAAAAAATACTGTTGAAATGTTATCCCATACTTATTAAAGGGATTTTTATTCAAAATGTGCTGCACTTCATCCAATTAAACAGGACTAATTACACAATTTATAATAAGACTTGCAGTTTGTCGGTGTTCTTTAAGCAATGACGATATCCTTGATTGTCATATTGCCCACCCCTACACCGAAACTAGTCAAACACAGTCACACTTTAATTCACATTTTATTCGACCATGACTCCATGACTGTAGTTTCGCTCTTAGATTTATCATCATACCCCGGCCACTTAATGTCGATGTGCATACTTCACATTTTATTCGAACTTTGACTCCATGAATTTAGTTCGCTCTTAGATTTATCATCTATGCCGCCCAAGGAGGTTGGGTCCCTTTTTGAGTCTTGGTCCTCCTAAGGTTTCTTCCAAGAACTAGGGAGTTTTTCCTTGCCACTGTCGCCCTAGGCTTGCTCAATTTGGGATTGGACGTAGTTATTAGGAGATAATCTAAACTTGTAAAGTTGCTTTGAGACAATGTTCCATTGTAAAAAGCGCTATATAAATAAATCTGACTTGACTTAACTTGACACTGGGCCAATTTAGGGTATATATATATATATACACACATATAATACATTTACGTCTGGCGTAAAAGTAACACAACATTGCAGAAAGAGAACATTATAGCAGCAGTAAAATATGGGGGTGGTAGTGTGATGGTCTGGGGCTGTTTTGCTGCTTCAGGATCTGGAAGACTTGCTGTGATAAATGGAACTATGAATTCTGCTGTGTACCAAAAAATCCTGAAGGAGAATGTCCGACCATCTGTTCATGACCTCAAGCTGAAGCGAACTTGGGTTCTGCAGCAGGACAATGATCCAAAACACACCAGCAAGTCCAGCTCTGAATGGCTGAAGAAAAACAAAATGAAGACTTTGGAGTGGCCTAGTCAAAGTCCTGACCTGAATCATATTGAGATGCTGTGGCATGACCTTAAAAAAGCCGTTCCTGCTCAAAAACCCTCCAATGTGGCTGAATTACAACAATTCTGCAAAGATATAAGTGTTACATTAATTGCTTATGCTAAATTGTCATTGACGTGTGTGTATATATATGACTAGTTTGGATATATATGACTATTGTGAATAGATGTAACCTTGAGTGTGCCGCTGATATGGCCATTTATGCTTATTATGACATTAAATAAACCAAAGAAACAAAACAACTATATATAAGCATAACATCCTGTGTGACCCCCTCTTTTTGAGAGAACTGTGGGGGAGGGTCTGGAGCCTAAGCCAGATACACCACAGATGCACCACCTGACCTTTAATTTGCAAAGCCCACTATTTGTATATCTAAATTGAAGTGGAGCAGTGGTTAGCACTGTCGTCTCACAGCTCCAGAGTCCTGGCGTGGATGGTGCCTGTGTGGAGTCTGCATGGACTCCTCAAATCTGAGTGTTTCAAAGACACGCATTAGGTTAACTGGTGGGTCTAAAATGCCTCACTGTGAGTGTGTGTGCATGTGCCCATGAATTTACACATTACCTAGGCTTTGTTCCTCCCTTCCTCCCTGTGTTGCTGGTTTGCCCAGTGGCATGCAGTCAGGCCCTTCGAAGAAGTCTATATAGTATTATACAGTCTAACCTAGTTATCTCACCAAACTCATCTCTCGCCACCTGTGGTGGCAGGACGAATTCCCCTCCATGCACTTTACCTCGAAAGCCGCCAACCTCGGCTTTCGTCCTCGCCATTCTTTAAATGTGACAAATGTCTTGGCAGCAATACAATTCTACTCCATTAAGCTGCCAAGTTTTCAGACCGGTTGCTAGATGACAGGGTTGCCTTCCCTGCTTTCTCTTCAGCTGGCAACTCACCTTGCCGGTGGATCTTGACCCTGTTCACTCTGCTGCATATGACATTTGATTGACACACTGTGTGCTATTATGAACAATCAGAACTTTGTCTAGTTTTTTTGTAACCTTCTCAAGTCACCAAACTCGCCTCTCACCAAAAATAGTCATGAAACAGACATGGGCAAGATAAGTTCATACTATGTCTATATATATATATATATATATATATATATATATATATTTATCAAATCAAGTCAAATCAAACACATCGTCCAATTCAAAATACTACTCTGTGTTTTCTTGGTTGCTATAGGACACACGCAATCAAAACTGCTCATTACAATGACTTCTGTCTACGTTATCTGATGACGTAGACATTTGTGAGTCTATTAGAGAACAGACAAAATATCTGACCACATATATCTGGTTTATGATTTACACAACTGGGGCTGGCCCATACCAGTGTAACCCCTTCTCGACATCCTGAAGAAGGTGCCACGTATTCGTCATTCATAAATAAACATCACTGTCCGTGCGTGAGCCAATTTGGCTTAGATAACGTTAAGTGGTGCAATAATTCATCAATAACGCAGCCAAGTGTACCTACAAAGTAATGGACCATTTTCTGGCAAAGAAGCAAACATAGATATGACTGATCCCACTCAGTTGAACGGTCGGACTTGTAGGATTCGTGGATTGGAGAAAATTGTGCTATGAAAAAATACAATAACATCGCTGTGCTCTTTCGCAAATGCTACTTTTGTCAGCTGTAATTGCATTTGTGGGATCTGAATTTTGAAATCCGTAAAATAACTTAAAGTCAAGCTTAATGTTGAGGTAAATGTACTGTGTATTAACAATATTTGTGCAAGTCCTTGGAGGAATCACTGGGTTAGCCATCCCCTATGACCCTGAATTGGATTGTGAACTGAAGTGAGTATGGGAGCTGAATGAATCAATGACAGATTTATTGTCCATTTCTATGTCTAAGCATTATACGTAGCTACGACAGGGATTAACTCAGGGGAGAGGCAAGAAATAAGGGAAAATCTTTCTACAAAAGCTGTACAAAATGTAAAACTATTTAGTGCACAGCAGTTGGTATATACATTTATTTTCAATCACAACATTCTCAACTTTACAAGTCTTCAGTGCAGCTAAAACTGGGGAAAAAAATGCAATGTTTGACACAGTTGGTAATTGCGTTACAGCGTTACATGTTCATACCTTTTATATACACAGTGAAGAATGACGGTGGAAAAGGTTTCACACATTACAAATGTTCACAAGGGGGCATTTCTAACGACATGCCATTTTACAATTTGCATATTTACATACAATAAATCGTCAATAAACTCTGGCACAGCCTAATTCAACAGAGATGTCAGCAGAGGTTTTTCGTTCAATAATAAATGAATAAAAAGGGGGAAATTGGAAGTAGAAATCTACACCGTGACCAGGTGGTTTTCTTCTCTAGTAGTATAAAAGAGGTATAACCACTAGGATTTGTGCTGTAACTGAACAGTTAATCCACATACTCCTGATAACTCATCAGTTTCACTGAATAAAGTAATTTGTCGTTAATTAAGCACACATTCCTGGAATGCCCGGCTCATCAAAAATATAAGGGAGGACCTCTCTGTGAAATATTTTATGACTTTCCATTCAGGCATTTTGCAAGAGAGTTGAGTAAATCATCTTGGTGATCTGCAGCACTGCGGCGTGTAGGGAATACTGTATGACGATGGTGCCAAAGCCTTTGTAGAAGCCCAGCACACCCTCCTCCCGTTGTATTATGCTTATGCAATCTCTCATCCCTTCATACTGAGTGTTAATGGGAAGCACTTCGAAACCTAGGTCAGTGTTATCGATGATGGTGCGCGTTCCCTGAACATGCAGCCTGTGCAGCACCGTCTCGAGAGGAAACAGTAGCACATCGGTGAAGAGATTGGCCACAAAGCTAGCTATTAGCTCGGGGAAGTAGGCGTCCAGCATGTTCTGGACAGTGTCTGAACCGGACTCGGGACCCGGGTGCTTGGGTGACCCGTTGGTGCCACGGCGACGCAACAGATGCAGCACCAGTTTCTGTACGGTGGAGCTCACGATGTAATGCAAGATGCCATGGAGTACAGTGGGGAAGACCAGCGTCCACAAGGGCAGGAGTCTCTTGCTGTGGGGCACACCCAGTCCCAACACACGCCCCACTGCCTCCTTCACACAGTCCAGGATGCCAGGGTTGTCTCGAATGATCTCACTCTAGGGAGGCAAGAAATGTAAAAAGCTCAAACTTGTTCAATTGGAAGGCATTCCCCAGGAAACAGTCCTGGGGCCGGATTCACGAACGTTTGTTAAGAAAGAAAATCTTCTTAAATGTGTTTTTTCTTAACTTAATTCTTAGGGAAAAAAAGTTAAGAAAGCTTGTTATTCTTCAAAAAACTTCATAAGAATTATCTTTTTTTCTTAACTCTCTTCTTAAGTCACAAGCGCTTTTTACAATGGAGCATTGTCTCAAAGCAACTTTATAATTTTAGATTATCTCCTAATATTTACATCTAATCCCACATTGAGCAAGCCTAGGGCAACAGTGGCAAGGAAAAACTCCCTAAGTGTTATGAGGAAGAAACCTTGGGAGGACCAAGACTCACAAAGGGACCCAACTTGGAGTCATAGTTCAAATAAAATGTGAAATATGCACATCGGCATTAAGTAGTCCGATACACAGTCACTCTAGGATCCTGAGTCTAAGCAGGAAAGTCATTTTCGGCACTTCTTAAGAACAATTCTAAGAACGAGTGGTATTCTTGAACACATTCTGTTCTTAAATGTTTTCTTAACCTTACGATAACCTCACACTTGTCTTAGTAAGAGTTGAAGGTAAGCTTCGAAATTTAAAACTTTAAACAATTTAGTTACTGGAAATAAGTCTTAAATTTCAATTTAAATGCTTAAAAGACTTGATACAAAAGTCTAAGGAAGGTTTATGGCAAAGCCGGCTATTTCTTCTACCATCACCTCTAAGTTTTGTGAACGCTTGGTTTGAATTCCCTCCATTTTGTCATCCTCAGAGAAGATTAAACTAATAATGGAAATAATGGTCAATACAAATTCAAAACGTGTCTTGCGCAGTATATTGTAAGTTGTAAAAAGTCTCCAGAAGAAAACAATGATGAGTTTCTTAAGGAAATCTTAATAATTATGACTTTCTTAAGAAAATATCTGAGAACTTCTTAAGTTTTTTGTTCTAGTGTTTGTCTTAAGAATGCTTTCATAAATCCGGCCCTTGAACTGCAGTCAAAGTGAAAACACAAACCATTACAAAACTGATTAAAGCTCAACAGATAGTGTGTGATCCAGTCTATCAATACATTAAGTTTTAGTGGTTTTATTAGTACTAAACTTAAGTAATTTGATATAGAACTGTATACAAAGAACACCTTTTGTGTATAATGTAGTAATGTATAATGTATTACTCCATTGTACTTTTGTGAATCTACTTAAAAGCAATCAAAGACTTACCTGGACAGTTTCTATGAGACTTGCTGAGTAAAACGGCATTGCAACCACATACGTTAAACTGAGAATATGGAAAAAACACAATGTGAATAAACCTGCTCAAACCATTAAACAGAGTGAGATAAGAAGTTGACAGATTATTAAAATGTCAAGTACTAGAAATTCCCTCAGCATAAAATCAACACCTGACTAAATCACAAACTATGAGTGAGCAAGTATTCTTGAGGATTCCGAATAAACATAAGGAATGTGGAAAGTCACTACAAAATCAAGATTAAATAAATTGTTATCTAAACAGGGAAAATGAACTTCTAAAAGTGAAACAGTGGTGAATGGAAAACAGATAGCGCCTTATCATGGTCAAATTTATCATGTGGAGTTTTAATATACTTCAGATATAATCTAAACTGCATCTAGTATCTGATTCTGAACTGCATCATATTAACTGGAACTATACAAGAGCATTAGTCATGTCATGCTTCAATGCTCTTAGGAAAGCTTAGAGAACTATATTCTAAATATACACACTAATAGGGCTGACGCGAGTGGTCGACGTAATCATGACTGGATGTAAATACCTTAAACTGATGCATCGCTTAGTAAAAACTGGGTTTATTAATGTTGCTTTTTGATTTCTACACCACTTCCATTCAGATAACAGCTGATTTCTCTCAACACTTTTTGCATGACGCGAGTTGTTTTTGACTCCGGTCATTTGTTAGGCGCTATTCAGCACGGTCTTTAAAAATGCAGCTGCCTTCAGAGCCGGTTTGTAAAGAGCCATGTAAAGGTTTTCAAAGACCCAAGGTGCCGAAAGTATGGCAAGTGTGGCACAAAGCCAAAAGGTGGATTGTAAACTGTCCAATGCGTAACACAGCAGCACTAGCACGATGCACAAGCCCCTGAAGAGAAAACACACACGCGCTATTCTCGAAGATGGACCACCAGAAAAGCCAAAACCACTTAAGCGTTGTCTATTCATGTTTTTACCACAAGTAGGACAAGTTGCCATAAAGTTGTCTGAGTGCTACCTTAGGATTTCCATTAAATAACTGTTTGATTAAATGAATCTGGGCTCATTCTACGTCTTAAGTGCAGGACTTGATGAGATTTATTTCTTCTATTGTTTAAAGCACAATTCTTTGTGAACATAGTGTCTTGATCACAAAAGATAATGTTTTAACAATTTAGATAAATGTTTAAGTTAAGAAAATAGGGAACATTTTTTAATTACAAATTAAATTTGGAAGAAAATAAAATATACACATAATATACACACACACACACACACACACACACACACATATATATATACACACACACACACACACACAGGTCCTTCTCAAAAAAATAGCATATTGTGATAAACTAAATTCTTTTCCGTAATGTAATGATAAAAATTTAACTTTCATATATTTTAGATTCATTGCACACCAACTGAAATATTTCAAGTCTTTTATTGTTTTAATACTGATGATTTTGGCATACAGCTCATGAAAACCCAAAATTCCCAAAATAAATCTCACAAAATTAGCATATTTCATCCGACCAATAAAAGAAAAGTATTTTTAATACAAAAAAAGTCAACCTTCAGTTTATTATGTTCATTTATGCACTCAATACTTGGTCGGGAATCCTTTTGCAGAAATGACTGCTTCAATGCGGCGTGGCATGGAGGCAATCAGCCTGTGGCACTGCTGAGGTGTTATGGAGGCCCAGGATGCTTCGATAGCGGCCTTAAGCTCATCCAGAGTGTTGGGTCTTGCGTCTCTCAACTTTCTCTTCACAATATCCCACAGATTCTCTATCGGGTTCAGGTCAGGAGAGTTAGCAGGCCGATTGAGCACAGTAATACCATGGTCAGTAAAAACCATTTACCAGTGGTTTTGGCACTGTGAGCAGGTTGCCAGGTCGTGCTGAAAAATGTACTCTTCATCTCCATTAAAGCTCTTCAGCAGATGGAAGCCATGAAGTGGCCTCCAAAATCTCCTGATAGCTAGATGCATTACCCTGCCCTTGATAAACACAGTCGGCGACCAACACCAGCAGCTGACATGGCACCCCAGACCATCACTGACTGTGGGTAACTTGACACTGGACTTCAGACATTTTGGCATTTCCTTCTCCCCAGTCTTCCTCCAGACTCTGGCACCTTGATTTTTCCGAAGTGAATGACATGCAAATTTGCTTTCATTCGAAAAAAGTACTTTGGACCACTGAGCAAACAGTCCAGTGCTGCTTCTCTGTGGCCCGGTCAGGCGCTTCTTCTGCTGCCGTTTTTCTGGTTCAAAAGTGGCTTGACCCGGGGAATGCAGCACCTGTAGCCCTTTCCTGCCTGCACACGCCTGTGCACGGGTGGCTTCTGGAATCGGCCTTCTCCACAATACCTCCATCAGGGTCCGGTCACCTCTTCTCGTTGTGCAGCGTTTTAATGCCACACTTTTTTCCTTCCCACAGACTTCCCACTGAGGTGCCTTGATACAGCACTCTGGGAACAGCCTATTCGTTCAGACAAAATTTCTTTCTGTGTCTTACCCTCTTGCTTGAGGGTGTCAATGATGGCCTTCTGGACAGCAGTCAGGTCGGCAGTCTTACCCATGATTGCGGTTTTGAGTAATGAACCAGGCTGGGGAGTTTTCAAAAGCCTCAGGAATCTTTTGCAGGTGTTTAGAGTTTTAATTCGTTGATTCAGATGATTAGGCTTAATAGCTCGTTTAGAGAACCTTTTCATGATATCTAATTTTGGGTTTTTTTTCATGAGCTGTATTGCCAAAATCATCAGTATTAAAACAATAAAAGACTTGAATATTTCAGTTGGTTTGCAATGAATCTAAAATATATGAAAGTTAAAAATTTTTATCATTACATTACGGAAAAGAATTTTAGTTTATCACAATATGCTAATCTTTTGAGAAGGACCAGTAAGATATATATATATTATATATATATATATATATATATATATATATATATATATATATATATATATATATATAGAGTACTTAGTCAGCCACTGTGCAAGTTCTCTTTACAAAAATGACTTGTATTACAAAAATGAGAGAGGTCTGTAATTTTCATCATAGCTGCACTTCAACTATGAGAGACAAAATGAGAAAAAAAATCCAGGAAATCACATTGTAGGATTTTTAAAGAATTTAATTGTAAATGAAATGTGGTGGAAAATAAATATTTGGTCACCCACCAAATACTAATTTTCTCATTTTGTCTCTCATAGTTGAAGTGTATCTATGAAAATTATAGACCTCTCTCATCTTGCTAAGTAGGAGAACTTGCTCAATCAGTGGCTCACTAAATACTATTTTGCCCCACTGTAGGTGTGTGTGTGTGTGTGTGTATATATACACACACAATAGATCCAAAAGAGGATTTCAGTTAAGTGCAGTGTACTTTAGTAGGAGATTGTAGACAAATTGTAAAGCTACAAACGCCCTGTACTTCTCTACAGTTTTTATCTCACATATATGCAGAATTTCTGCAAAACAAGGATTGTTCGCCAAATTTTGCTTTCCGTGCTATAGTTTCCAACTACAAATTCTCCCTAAAACAACAGGCTTCCCACCATGATGCAGAAGACATATGAGAACAAACACTCAGACGTCAAATTTTCCCTCCCCCCATCCACTTCCAGTCGAGTTGTCACAGAGGCATACCTGGGGGTAACCTTCCATTTTATTAGTCAGGATGAGTGAGTTGGAATAGCTCTTGCTAAAAAAAAAGATCAAGCACCTGCTAGAGCTGTTACAGCATGTGTGTCAGACCCAGATGTTACTCAACGAGTGAGGCATTTCCTTGACCTCAAAGCTTAACAGTGGGGTTTGCTGAGGGGCTAGACCAAGCTCTCAGAACTTTTACTGTTTTAGTACTGCTGTTTATCTTACTGGGGAGTCATGTGTGACTCTCCTCTCTGTCTGCACTCAAGGACTGATGAAGTCCATGCAGCTCTTGACAACACCCATGTACAGGCATTCAGGCTGCTTCAGCACAGGAAATCTCAACAGGGTGAGAAGATCAGATGGCTTACAATGATGCTGCTGCCCTGAATCCCAGGTTTCAAAGACTGAAATTCCTGTGCTGAGATGAAAGCCTGAGATTGCAGGAGCAAGTGCAAACCCTAGCACCAGAACCAAAGCGACAGAGAACCAACAGCAGAATCCTACCAAAGAAGCCCAAATATCAGCAGGAGTTACAGAGAAGAGGCCTGTGTCTTTGCTTTGTCCACATTGCTTGGGTTGGATTCAGAAGAAACAGCCAGTCTGATTGACAGCGGGGATGAGGCTGATGCCATCGATCATTCAGTGAAAGGTTTCTTAGGTATTTTAGGGAACAGCCTCTGCTCAAATGTTTATGATGCCGGAGATGGCAGTTTAAAAGTACAGTTTTGCACTTTAATATGGAGAACGAACCTGAATTTGATAAAGGGTATAACAGTGACTTGGATTTCTTTTGGAGTTGCCCTACTAACTCAATAGGAGCACTCATGTTCACGTTGATCATGATGGAGTTGTCAATTTAAAATTACAGTTTTCCACTTTAATATATAACCCTGTTTACATTTTGTTTTGTGCTGCATTATTATTACATACAATTTGTTGTTCAAACATAAAGTAAGCTTAAATGAGATTATCAAAATGAGATACATTTTTATTTTGGTGGAAAATTAATCGTTTAGATGAATTTATTAATCGGTAGGGAAACAGGCGTTAGTGGCAGCCCTAATCACTAACCTCCTCATTTTTTTTAATGATTAGAATCAATCCAAATACAAAAGTATTAAACCTATCCAGAAAGGTCACAGCTGCATACATTTCCTCAAATTAGACCACAATATATGGAAGGGGTGGGCAAAATGAAGATAATTTATCATACATGATAAATATTGTTATTGTGATAGACAATATGATTTTTGATATTGTCAGTGCTTAAAAAACACTGACCAACTGCATGTTTCATTACAAAAAATGTTTTCTTTACTAAGTATGGGATAACATTGTGTATTGTGAAAATGTCTTTAATTATCATGATATTTTTACCATGATACCCCTATGGTGATAGATTTTTCTTCACTGTACATCAGCCTGCTATATCAAAATTTCGTGTTTCATAATTTAGTTTCACTTACCCTTTTAGCACAAAGTGGCCTGCAATTTGTTTGGGGTTCCATTTGGGTGAAAGCTCCCTGTAAATAGACAAACAAATTCATTTTTTCATGCTTTTACGGTAAACTGAATGCATTAACATGCAAATTATACATACATAGTAAATATATTGTAAATGTTAAATAAGGGTCTTGTTGAGAAATTAGTTTTTTCAAAGTTATACAGCTTGTCTGTAAACTGTAACAATTTCAGCCATTTACAACATTAGTGTACTCTTAGAAAGTCTGTTTAATTATTTTTTTGTATACATTTGACCTGAAATTTGACCTAGATTCAAACGTCTTCTTAATACTTAAACTAGAGATAGACAACACAATTATTAAACAAATGACAGAAAGACATTTTTTTTTACATTTATTGAACCTCTAAGAGCATGAGATCATTTAAAGCCGCAATTGAGGTCAGGTGTTTCAATCGAGAAGATAGCAACCACAAGCAAGTTTAGCTGGCCCTCTCATGATTCAAACTGGGTGTTCCCTATCAAAGTCTGGTCTTCATGATAAAAGTTTATCAAAATGTGCCATGCCTACATCGAAGCAGATTCATTTTTTCCCTGACCTAAAAAGGCTCACCTGGCTGGAAAAGGTTACAAAATAATTTCTAAAGAGGCCTCCACTAGACCGCTACCTACAGGCCTCTCTTGCATTGAGTAATGCTTACTCAGTAATAATTATGGTAGTTATGCACCCCACTGTTTACACCGGTAACTGTACTATTTGCCATCACTCAAACTACTGTGATACTTTGTTACTTACTCTGTTTATTTTTATTGCTATTTTTTCCTCTTAATATTATATACTTTCTGGCTATTGTTGGAATTGCTACTGGATGCCTTGAATTTCCCTCTGGGATCAATAAAGTATCTATCTATCTATCCATCTATCTGTCTATCTAATGCTTATGTTCATAAGTACAGCATCAGGCAAACACTGAACAAAAATGGTGTGCATGACACGACAGCCCAGAGGAGGCCCTCTCCAAAAAGAACACTGCTACCATCAAGCCTACAGTGGTGTTTGAATGTTTGTGAACTCTTTAGAATTTTCTATATTTCTGACCTTTTTGTATATATGACCTAAAACATCATCAGATTTGACAAGGCCCAAACAAGGAAACTAAACATCACAAAGATCTTTCTTGCCTTGGCAACGGAGTGCATTCACTGATGATGCCTTCAGTTCCAAGTGTCACTCCCTGGACCACAAACGTACTGCCCATTCCTTTCCAAAGGGCCTTTGGACCCTGACAGAAAGAGAAAAGTATTTTGGTGTAGAGGGTGCGACAGTTTTCTATATTTCTGCATTACACATGAACGGTATAATGAACCAAACTATGGTGCATAAACTAACAAAAACTGACACTTAACATTAACATACAATGACTAATAATTCAAAGTCTAAGCTGGAAACAGTAAGTAAAAACTTTCATTTATCCATTAGAAATTAGCAGCAGTGATGCTTCCTGTAACTGATTTGTGTATTATCGGATTCCCATCGTAAGTCAAAATATTGTAAATTGGGCCATCTCAAATGGGGAGTATCTGTAATTTAATTCTTTGACAGCATTAATTAATAGCAAGGTAGTCTTCTGAGCTTTTAGAGTTTATTGTGATGTTTCTGTGCAGAAACTGTAGTTAAACACTTATTGTATTTTATTTGTAACACACACGGTGTCTTTATTTAAAACCAGGTTTTAATCATCATTTAAAGCATGTTGTTGACTCGCTCATGTTTGAAGGTCAATGTGGCATTAAATCCATCTATTTCAGGTGATGGACTGAAACATTTATGCTCTCCTTCATAATTTCTTAATCCAACTTCAATTCAAACCAAAGCAGCCCAATGTTCCCCCAAAGTTGGGATGAGATTTTGAAGTGTGGTCACTTCTATAACCATAACAGGGTTCATTTTCGCCAGTTCAACTGTTGTCTCAGATCTACCGAAAACAGTGTTCCAAAGCATTGTGGAACATTCAGATGGTCTTCTGCAAACTTGATACATGGAGTCATGTTTTTTTTTTAAAGAACACATGAACAAAGACTTTAACAAGTTCAGAAACCTTCTATAGGTCTGTTGCTTGTTATCCTTTGGTTCCTTGTGCAATGCTAAAGATCAAGTACCTCCATTTGGGGACAAATTGGAGATGCATGAACATCCAGGTCCTTAAAAATGCTTCATGACCTTTCTAGAATTATGCACATCTACAAGGGCTGTCTCATTAATTGGAACACCTTTCAAAAAAGTCATTAGTACATAGCTTTATACTATTTCCACTCAGGATTTTGCATGAATAATCAACACGTTACAACAATTACAAAGTACAATTCTTTGCGTTGACAGTTTAGGCAAAATGTATTAGGAAGCTGGAACTGGAACTTCATAATAACAGGAGTAATTCCATAAGCATTCACAAAACTGTCTTGTAGTCATGTGTCAAGAGATAATCTAAGTTTAAGCAATATGTGCCAAGTTGCAATTCACGAACCACTTTATGTGTTTCAGGTTTTTACATTTCTATCGTACACATCTAATTCTGGTAACAAGCACGGTAGGACAAGCATAGCAACATTTAGCTTGTCTGTTATCTGGAATCCTAATAGTTATAGTGTAGATTAATTCTGTGCATAATAAAAGCTATCAGTACTTACCTGAGATTTAGTGACATTGTACATCACGGTAAGAGCACTCATAGGTGACAGGTGGTAGCATCTGGCATGGTAATTTACCTAAGAAAAAATTCAATACAATGGATACAATCCTCAAGGCCAAACAGGATTAAGACTGCGTCTAAAATCACTGACTGAAAAGTTTGAGCTGTTAAAAATAATGCTTTAACATTAACATTTGTGGTCAAAATGGTCCCTCACTATTCCCTGTAGTCCACATACCATAATAGCACTCATAGTCATCAGGGGATGCTGCAAATCTGGAAACCATTTCAGACAACCCCTTATATAGTTTTGCTCATTACTGTGTCAAGCGTCCAATGTAACTGTGCCGCTTAACAACGCTTCTGAGAAGGCAGCTTACACATGCTGCTTTGAGACAATCCATAGCAAAAAGCACTATATACTGACTAAATACTTTTTTGCCCCCCGTAAATAAATCTGGCTTGACATGCTATTTCTATAATAAATGTTATCTAATGGAAATTAGATATCTAATGATATCTAATACATATCTAATGGAAGCATATTTTACATTGTTTATTTATCATTCTAGTAATTGCTGATGTGTTGTGTGTGCTACTCCTCAGCAGCTTCCCTTACAGAAGTCCCGTTTTTTTAATTGAACAAAAATATAAGGAATGATGAAAATAATGTTGCTGAATTATTAAAAGGTGATACATGGACTCTGCTAGAGCTAGTATTCTCCTATGACTGTCTAGTGCTTGTTGAGGTACAGGTAAATCATTAACATAAGGTTTATTTTATAATTAAGTGTCATATCATGTAATTTATTGAATTATATATCGAAAATAAAATGATTATTGTAGCGACCACAGCTTTTCCTCACTACATATCCCAGCACTCTTCACTGCTGCCACGAGACTCCCTACATCACGACCTGCCGACTTCCTCATCTGAATGAGAGAGCATGGTACTGCGTATCGTTTGCTCAAGAAAATTTGAAACACTGAATTCAGAATACGGTTTCTGTTGAATGTGTATGTGTGTTTATTATCGGATTCCCATTGTAAAGTCCCAATATTGTAAGACGTGCCATCTTAAACAGGGACTAGCTATAAATGAATCCCTTGATCCTACGAGATCAAATCTACATTATGGATAACAATAAGGTAGTGTTCTGAACTTTTAGAGTTTTATAAGTTAATTTTAGACACTATGGTGCTATGTTGTTTCTTTGCAGAATCTGTAATTAAAATGCGTCATACATCTGTATTTAAACCAGAAATTACCATTCATAACAATGATGACATAAATCACAAAATCGGGTGTTACATTGGTGGAAATTGAGCATTTTTAGAAATAAAAAACATGCAGAGGGCCAATACTTTTGAGTTTCACGACAGGTTTTTCACACCTACCTGGCACTGCCGTCGAAACACTATACACGGGTGGGCTAGTACATTTTCTGTAAAGAGACTGAATGAAAACACCAGAAAACTGTGAAAATCTGCAATAGCTGTTCAACCAACATGTAAACTGAATCATTCCAGTTATGTGGATTTCAGCAGTGTCTGGCCATAGATCTCCCCTCAGTCCACCTCTCCTCTGAGAGCTACCAGACTGCCAGACTGACATCAGTAAATGACTTGAACAACTTGGGTTCTGTGCATTGTACTGAAGGACTGTATATGACACCAAGTGGAATGAGATGTAGTGTTATAATAACTTATCCATGCCAGATAAAGAATATAAATGGTTCTCGTTCACTAAAATGGAATTGACATAGTTAGGAAACTATTTTATAACTAATATAAACCTTGATCAAAATCTTCATTATGGATAAACCCAACTAAAACCCAAAGTCATAACTAGGAAAAATCAGGTATTAAAAATGTAGCTGTATAGCTGTAGATAAACATATTTGGACCCTGCTTAAAAATCTGTGCACAGATGTTCCACCTCTACTGGTACGATGTACGATGATCAAGGCAATGATGGGAACAGTGCCACCTACTGTAGCACTTCCAATACAGTGGGGCAAAAATGTATTTGGTCAGCCACTGATTGTGCAAGTTCTCCTACTTAGAAAGATGAGAGAGGTCTGTGATTTTCATCATAGGTACACTTCAACTATGAGAGACAAAATGAGACAAAAATCCAGGAAATCACATTGTAGGATTTTTAAAGAATTTCATTGTAAATGATGGTGAAAAATAAGTATTTGGTCAATAACAAAAGTTCAGTTCAATACTTTGTAACATAACCTTTGTTGGCAATGACAGAGGTCAAACTTTTCATGTAAGTCTTCACCAGGTTGGCACACACTGTAGCTGGTATCTTGGCTCATTCCTCCATGTTTTGGGGCTGTCGCAAAGCAATATGGACTTTCAACTCTTCACAAACTTTCTATGGGGTTGAGGTCTGGAAACTGGCTAGGCCACTCCAGGACCTTGAAATGCTTTTTATGGAGCCACTCCTTCGTTGCCCGAGTGGTGTGTGATCATTGTCATGCTGGAAGACCCAGCCACGTTCCATCTTCAATGCTCTCACTGATGGAAGGAGGTTTTGATTTCATCTGACCACATGATATTCTCTCAATCCTTTTCTGGATCATCCATATGCTCTCTGTCAAACTTCAGACGGGCCTGGACATGTACTGGCTTAAGCAGGGGGACACACCTTGGACATCTGAGTTCCTCTCGGCGTAGTGTGTTACTGATGGTAGCTTTGTTACTTTGGTCCCAGCTCTCTGCAGGTCATTCATCAGGTCCCTCTGTGTAGTTCTGGGATTTTTGCTCACTGTTGTCATGATCATTTTGACCCCACAGTATGAGATCTTGCATGGGGCCCCAGATCGAGGGAGATTATCAATGGTCTTGTATGTCTTCCATTTTCTAACAATTGCTCCCACAGTTGATTTATTCACACCAACCTGCTTGCCTATTGTAGATTCACTCTTCCCAGCCTGGTGCAGGTCTACAATTTTCTTCCTGGTGTCCTTCGACAGCTCTTTGGTCTTGGCCATGGTTGAGTTTGGAGTCTGACTGTTTGAGGCTGTGGACAGGTGTCTTTTATACAGATAACGAGGTCAAACAGATGTGACATTTAATACAGGTAACGAGTGGAGGACAGAAGAGCTTCTTAAAGAAGAATAGTTACACGTCTGTGAGAAGCCAGAAATATGTGCTTTGTTTTTGGGTGACCAATACTTATTGTCCACCATGATTTACAACTAAATTCTTTAAAAACCCTATAATGTGATTTCCTGGATGTTTTTTTCCCTCATTTTGTCTCTCATAGTTGAAGTGTACCTATGATGAAAATTACAGACCTCTCTTATCTTACTGAGTAGGAGAACTTGCACAATACGTGGCTGACTAAATACTTTTTGCCCCACTGTAGGTCCCAGAGGAGAGGAAAACCTCAGATGAGATCTGCACCCAGACCTTTCTCAAAAATTACCTTGCAAGACCTATCCCAAAGCCAGCAAATCTGTTCAGCTGATCTGAAAGTTGACAAAACAAGTCACATTATACAATTTATATTATTAATAAAAATCTACTTATTCATATGCGAATGAAAATCAACAACTGCTTATATTAACACATACTGTTATACATACAAAAAAAATCACTTAGATTAGTAAAACCTGTGTATACAACAGCTGTAAGCTAAAATCAGATAACTAACAAAAAGTGTGAAATCAGAGGAAGACGAAACAGTGGTGCTTGAAAGTTTGTGAACCCTTAGAATTTCCTATATTTCTGCATAAGTATGACAGTGGAGTGGATTTACTTAATCAAAACACAAGAAACTTCAGGATATTCTTCATGAGGAAAAGGGGAAAAAAGCGCAGGCTAAGCAGATTGGATCAGCAACAAACAGCAGTTTTGCCGTCATGTTGTACACTGGTGCTTGAAAGTTTGTGAACCCTTTAGAATGTTCTATATTTCTGCATAAATATGACCTAAAACATCATCAGATTTTCACACAAGCACTAAAAGTAAATAAAGCGAACCCAGGTCAACAAATGAGACAAAAATGTTATACTTGGTCATTTATTTATTGAGGAAAATGATCCAACATTACATATTAGTGAGTGGTAAAAGTATGTGAACCTCTAGGACTAGCAGTTAACTTGGTGAACCTCAAAAAGAGAGTTGCTGATGCGCATCAGGCTGGAAAAGGTTACAAACCCATCTCTAAAGAGTTTGGACTCAACCAATCCACAGTCAGACAGATTGTGTACAAATGGAGTAAAAATTCAAGAACCAATGTTTACCCCTCCCCAGGAGTGGTCGACCAACAAAAAGATCACTCCAAGAGCAAGGCATGTAATATTGGCAAGGTCACAAAGGACCCCAGGGTAACTTCTAAAGCAAAACTGAAGGCCCCTCTCACATTGGCTAATGTTCATGTTCATGAGTCCACCATCAGAAGAACACTGAACAACAATGGTGTGCATGGCAGGGCTGCAAGGAGAAAACCACTGCTCTCAAAAACAGAACATTGCTGCTTGTCTGCAGTTTGCTAAAGATCACGTGGACAAGCCGGAAGGCTATTGGAAGAATGTTTTGTGGATGGATGAGACCAAAATAGAACTTTTTGGTTTAAAAGAAAAGTGTTATATTTGGAGAAATGAAAACACTGCATTCCAGCATAAGAACCTTATCCCATCTGTGAAACATGATGGAATGGTGGTAGTATCCTGGTTTGGGCCTGTTTTGCTGCATCTGGGCAGGACGGCTTGCCATCACTGATGGAACAATGAATTCTGAATGATATCAGAGAATTCTAAAGGAAAATGTCAGGACATCTGTCCGTGAACTGAATATCAAGAGAAGGACATGCAGCAAGGCAACGACCCTAAGCACACAAGTCGTTCTACCAAAGAATGGTTAAAGAAGAATAAAGTTCATGTTTTGGAATGGCCAAGTCAAAGTCCTGACCTTAATCCAATGGAAATGTTGTGGAAGGACCTGAAGTGAGCAGCTGGAGTCGTCACACCAGATACTGAAAGAAAAGGTTCACATACTTTTGCCACTCATTAATATATAACTCAATAAATAAAGGACCAAGTATAATATTTTTGTCTCATTTGTTTAACTGGGTTCTCTTTATCTACTTTTAGAACTTGTGTGAAAATCTTATAATGTTTTAGGTCATATTTATGCAGAAATATAGAAAATTCTAAAGGGATCACAAACCTTTAAGAACCACTGTACGTCATTTATTTTTATTGTGATGAATACTCACAATAACCACAACTTATTCTCACACGAGATATAACTATCCTTCTGTTATCATACCAGTACTAGTATGAATACATGCGTTTTGATTATTAACGGTTAGACTTCTGCCAATAATGAATATGATCAATTATCTAATATTTCTATAATGTGCCATGTCTTTTTTATTTTTGTACTTAAGCTTTATAAATCTGTGGCATTCCAACATTCATTTTAGTTTCTGGTGAGTATACAAAATTATTACCAGGGGTGCAATGATACAGTTCACCATTCAATTTCCTTATGTTTTTTTTTTCCTGAAGTGTAAACAATGCAAAACAATACACATTTACTTCTATAAGTAAAAAAAAAAAACAACAACTTTAGTCCACTACCATTAAAAGACATTACTAGAAACAGTGGTTTAAAATGGTAAAATAATGCTCTATTGTAGCTTCACCATATCTTAAATAGCATCCTTTTTCAAATCCATATTCATCACCTAATCATGAAAAAAAACATTCCTTTCTATTCCTGAAGAATAACAATTCAAAATAATGTATACATTTCCTGTATAAAACTTTAAACAGAAAGAATATTTATTCCCCTACAAATAAAATAAATTAGGAATCTCACCGAGCATGTTATATGCATCTGTGAGCAGACTCTGGTGTTCAAAAATTGCAAATGCATCAGGTGAAGTAATAAACAAGAACACATCAGCCAACTGGACCAAGCACATCGAATCACTTTTTGCATCGTGTCATGATGTATCTTTACACTCCTAATTATTACTATATTATTTTTTGTTTATGTATATTATTATTATAGTAAATAGATACTATAAATAGATTAATTTGACCCTATACAAACAGCACATAATCTAATTAACTACACATTATGAAACTTTGAAGACCACTTGGAATGAGTTATATTTTCATTCTGGCAAAGAATGAAAAGAGAAAAGAAACTCTCTCTAGGGTGGAAAATGGACAAGTTTGTTAAAAATTGCCAGTGTGGCAATATTTTGCTGTCTAACTAAATGGATGCTAAGAACCACTGGATGTTAATAAGAGATGGCATGTGTACTGAGGAACTTCCTTCTGTATGGAAGATGAACGAGGATAAACTGAAGTGCATTGCAAGGGACAGCGCTGGAAAAACACTGCAGCTGTGCACCAGAGAGCAGGTCGGAATTTATTATAAAACGTTTGTTACAGTTTGTTGACCGAAAGTCAAAATTTATGATGTTTAACGGACATTAGCTTGTTAACCCAAACAGCCTCTAGTTTCACAAAAAAGTGCACCCAAAGAATGGCAGAGCAGCTAAAGACCACAACATTAACCACAACTATTACTGAATTTAATCAGATAGCAATCATTACTAATACCTCAGTGATATTAGAAGCTATCTGGAGCTAGCTGCACAACACTGTGGCCTCACAGCTCCAGAGACCCAGGTTTGAGTAACGGTCAGACTGCTGCCTATGAGGAGTTTGTATGTTCTCCCCATCTCTGTATGGATTTCCACCAGGTACTCAGGTTTCTCTCACATTTCAAAGCCATGTGTTAGGAAAACTGGAGTCCAGTCATGTGCATATGCTCTGTGATGGACTGGCACTATGTCTAGCGCTGGTTCTTGCCTTGTGCTGCCAGATAGCTCCTTGCCCGCATTCGACCCAGAATTTGACTAAGTTGGTATGGAAAGCATGCAAGTGAATAACGTTTTGTTTAGCATTGGTGGTTACCCTCGATTAAATATTTTCCATATAAAGCACACATTCATGTGCACACACATAGACTACTGTGCCTTTTCAAAAATAATCTCAACTCTTGACTTTAAATGACATACAAGAGCTACATTAGAAAGTTTTTGGAACAAGTAAGATTGGGATGGAGAATAAGGGGTTTTGAAGTTGTAATTACAGTAGAATTTATCATTATGATTGCATGCTCATTCTCTGTTTCTTCCTAAAACTGTCACATTAAAGGTTTAATGCAACCAAGCAGCTCATTTTTAGAGTAGTGCCAAAGTTATGAGTGGAGATGTAACCATGGGACATCAGTCCATTGGTGGCAGTAAGTGCTGTTGCAGTACCCAGATAGAAAAGTCAAATTGCTGCAAAACTTGGCATCCAGGCAGATATGGGTCTTATCTCAAGAGGGCATAAAAGTACTTTTATAGGACCCTGCTGTCCTATAAAAAGGCTCTCAAAACATACAACTCTTGTTGAGTGATCATTGACTGCTAGACATGCCACTACAACACACTCGAAGGCATTTTGCCCAGCTGACAGACTTTGAGAGGCAGGGCATCATTGGACTGAGAGAAGCAGGACAGTCATTTCAATGAATAGCCTGTCATCTCGACCGTTCTGACCTAGCTGTTAGGTGGTGTTGGGAGCAGTGGTTCAGTGAGGGCACTCACACACATGGTGAACAGGCTCCGGATGGCCCAGACAGACCACCAGTAAAGAGCATCGTTTGAGCCACCGACAAGCACAAACAGCTCCTACGGTTTCGTTGTCCTCCATCCAGACACAGGTGGCACCTTCCCTATACACCCCTGTCTCTGTCCAGACCATTTCCAGGTGCTTAGCAGAAATAATTTTTTTTTTTTTGGTCATGGCGGCCATTAAGTGTCCTGCCATTCACAGCCAAGCACATTCATTTGCGGTGGTGTCGTGAACAAGAAACCTGGACTGCTACGAACTGTTACTGTATTGTCTTTAGTGCCGAATCCCGATTCTGTCTGGGATCCGACGATGGTCGGTTCGAGCATGGAGGCCTCATGGTAAGTGCTTCAACCCTGCCTTTGCTGTGGAGTGACACACTGCCCTTACTGCTGGTGTGATTATTTGGGGAGTGATCACACACAACAGTCTGTGACCCCTAGTAGTGATATGAGGGACAATAACAACTCAGGACATCGTGTGGCGCATATATATATATATATATATATACACACACACACACACACATACATACAGGTAGTCCTCGAGTTACGACGTTTCGTGGTTACGACACATCTCCCATTTACTGTATAAAGCCTTGTTTCGACTTAAGTGGTTTTGTGTCGTAAACGTCATAACGCAAACTTCGTGTTTGGTGTGCGCGGCGGAAGAATACACGGTTACGTGGCTTGTTTTTTGATAATTACTGTGTTAGGATAGGTGTTAGCATAGGATAAGTGCTTACAGTATGTTATTTACGTACAGTATGTACGTATGTTCCGACTTACACCAAAAATCGGTTTACGACGCCACCTAGGAACGGATCTGCGTCGTAAGTCGAGGACTACCTGTATATATAAAAATTCAGTAGGGGCGGCACAGTGGCTTGGTGGCTCACAGCAAAAAGGTCCTGGGTTCAATCCCAGGGTGGAGTGGCCGGGGCCCTTTCTATGTGGAGTCTGCATGTCCTCCCAGTGTCTGTGTGGGTTTGCTCCGGGTACTCCGGTTTCATCCCACAGTCCAAAGACATGCACTAAATTGGCATTAACTCGAGTGTAGAAGTGACCTGTCTTGAGATAACCTTGTGTATGTCGCTGAACATGGCCACTGATCCTGATAGCGACGTCAAATAAATGAATAAACGTAAACTTAATTCAGCAATGCTTTTTGGTAGCACCACTGACGTCCACCTCAAGAACTGCTCATTTTAAAATGTTACTGTTAATTGTGTCATTGAAATGAAATTTACCAGCTTGAGTGCGTGAACCATTAAGACAGATGTGTGAGCAAAGTTTATGAAAACAGGAGAGAGCAACTGAGGAGGTTCTAAGTAAAAGCGCTCGTTTCGCCTCTATATTTTTGTTCTCTGATGCTGGACTAAAGGCAGACGTTGTACGCGACCTCGTGTGTGTTATGCATAGATTTCTGCACGCTGCGTAACGGCTTTACTTATCACACACTGTACAGCGGCGCATTTTCCTTTCACTTTCATATCAACCTACCGGGTGGTGGAGCGACGGACTGAAATTCGCCTCCTGCACCTGGCGCTGCAGGGGCCGCTTCAGACTGTGGCGTGCCGTAACCAAAATGCAAATTTCTGCTGCCGGGTATATCTGGAGGTGTGGTGACCCAGTTCTGAAGATCAATACTGGACGAACTGTTAAACGACCTTCCCGAGTAGCCTCCGGCAAACGACGTATCCTCCCTGCCCCTGTAACTTAAACCGTCGAAGCTATCTGGTCGCCTGGACGTCATGTTGGGAAAATGTGCTGCCGAAAATGTGATTTTTCCTCTTTAATACCTACGTGGTTCGCAGACAGCTGTCAGAAAACAGCTGTCAAACAAACATAGCGAGAATGACAGACGGCTGAACCCGTAGCCCTGCGAGCGGTTCAACTGCTAGCATCGGACTAGCTGAATGAACCGTAAAACACGACCTCTTGTCAACGCTTCCGCTTGTGCCGTGGCCTTCTGGGATATGTGGTTCTTTTACCGTTGCAAACCAAACGCGAAAAAGGTAAGATATTTCTGTACCAGTTTATATACCGAACGCGTAGCTAAAACCCAGTATGCATTTGCCCACACGCCCCGAGGTAAACAGGATTGCCCATTCGTTCGTTATAATTCCAAGGCATTTTGCGCATTCACGTTCCGATGTTGATGTATGAAAGATGCAGTGCACATGTCAGCACGGTGCCGTTTCACATACACAGCTGGATCCGAGCTGCAGAGGCTTTTGTTTATACGCCGAGAAAGTTGGAAAGCCTGCGGTAAGCGTGCATCATCAGTAATATCTGACATGCGGTCAGTGACATACAACGGAATTATATATTTCACGTGAATCTAGTGTAAAGGTTATTACCGGTCATGTCTGCAAGTTGGTTACACTTGATCTTTAGCCAGGACGCCGCTAAGCGATTTGTTTACGGATGGCGGAATGGCATTCGAGCTAGCTCGCGCAATTCATAGTCATATCGCTGTTTCTCAGGGATGTCTCTTATCCTTTAAGTAGCTTGTAATTTTCAGCAGATAAAATGTCCTTTAACCATCCTAAAACATGGCGTACTATCTGGCCTGCAGGACACTTGCACATATACATCAGACAAAACTATCAATGTATGCTAATGTTTTGTCGTGGTCATTAACTTCTCAGCTTTACTCTGCAACTTGGGCACGGTTTAAGGTCAAACGTGGAGGAAGGGCAGTTTTAATAAGGCATCGACGGTGTGTCCTTGTGATTACAGCCACTTTCTCTCGGTTGCTTTTTAGGCTGACATCTGAGGAAAGGCAGATGTAGTTTAAAGACCTGCGGTGTGATCCCCAGCTCCTCACATATTCCATGCATTGCATGGCTTCAGCTGTTTCACCTGATTGCATCTCTCATCCTGTCACCATAACCCTAATCCTGCAGCCCCTCATGCTTTGGACACAGGCTGTACTCAGACTGCCTAATGACTGCCTGGATTGTCTTGCCAGTCAGCCTGTCGGCGTTTTCCATCACAGGGATATGGATAGTGTAAGTCTGTGAGAATTGTACATTTCTGTTTTGATTTTTTTAAGCTGTATAGTGGGTGACAAAAGCCTGAGACCAACAGTGAGAGTTCTTCTGTGTTGCATTTTTCTCGTGTTTAATACAATGTAATTCATTACAAATCATATAATCAGCATAGCAACTTGAGTGAAAAGAAAATAAGGTACGTACTTTTCAAAATGTATTAGTATTTGGCATGTTCTCAAGTTTGTTGTTGGGACTGTCATGCTGGCATAGAGTCCACAAGTTTGTTGAAACTGATAATCCAGCATGATATAGTTTACATTTACAGCATTTAGCAGACGCCCTTATTCAGAGCGACTTACAATTGATGCAATCTTACAATCCAAGCAATTGTGGGTTAAGCTTGGCAGAGGTGGGATTTGAACCCTGGACCTTTTGGTCCATAGTCCAGTACCTTAACTGCTAGGCTACCACAGTCCACATCCATGATCCAGTAAGGGTATTGTCCTTATTATTAAGGTTATTCACAAACTTGACCCTTATTTAACCTTGTCGGAAACATTCGTTGTTTTAGTACACAAACAGTATTGACACATGTAACAGTGGAGCCTCAGGCTCAGAAAGGTTTCGTTAAACACAATTTTTTACACACACGCAGGAACATTTATACTAAGGGAGAGGTGGTGATGATGGGCAGGTGTTACTTCTCACATTAATTACGTGTGCCGGATCTACACTCTGCAGCCCGAGACCATGTGAGGATCGCGGGGTAGTTGAGGATTAGATTTTTTTGAGAATTACTTTGTATTTGAGAAAAGATTTTACTCATCTTTGGTGTTCTGAAAGGGTGGCTCGGGGGGTAGCACTGTCGCCTCAGAGAGAGAAGGTTGTGCGTCTCGTCTTCATGTCTTCCCCGTGTCTGCATGGGTTTACTCCGGTTTCCTTGCACAGTTCAAAGACATGCTAGGTTAGATTAATTGGTGTCTCTAACATGTCCCGAGTGTGTGAGTGAGAGAGTGAGCCCTACGATGGATTGGCACCGTGTTTAGGGTTGTTCCTGCCTTGCGCTCTGTGATGCCGGCTAGGCAGCGGCTCCCCATGACCTTGATTAAGATTAAGCCGATAAGAACGTATGACGTGCAAATTCACAGAACGTTTTGTGAACGTTAAGCGACACATACCTGTATTCCAAAGAGCACCTTGTGATGTTACTGAACGCTCAGCTTTCTCTGTCTTCAAGTGTCACCATAAATGCTTGATTTAGTTCAGGTCATGTGGCTGTGGTAGAAAATGTATGACAGTCAGCACTCCTGGGTCTCCTTTGGTATTCAAGTCATTTTCTAGGTGTCAACTTTTCAACTTTTCAAGTCAACTTTTAGGTGTCTTTTTGGTCATTCTTCTGCTGCAGTCTCCATAGAGACCCAACCAAGCATTTGCACTAGTGGTCTCAGGCTTCTGGCCCCTACTGTGGTTGGAAACATGACTGTTTTTTGATATTTCAGTGCAATGACACAGAAATAACACATTAAAACCGTTTTATCAGGTATGCCATGGCAGTGATGAACCACCATGTGTGTCCAGTAGAAAATTGGTAAGTCAGTAATTTACCTGTGCGACATACAGGAGTTGACATAATACCTGAACCGCAGCATGACAATGCAAACAAACTGTTTGTTTTTGGTTTTCAGCTTAGTGTATTCATTTTGGTAATTCAATTTGGTAATTGTTTTGGTGCATCGCTATGATTTACTTCTTTCCCAGTTGTCATTTGTTGTAGTGGGTTAATGGGCTGTAACATTCAGATAGTGGGTTAGGGGATCACATAGTCCAAAATTTGGATACTTAACTATTTCATCCTTCACAGAATTCAAGACAGTCTTCTTGATAATTTGTCCAACATTGGACCACAAGCTGTTAAACATCATTAATGGGTTTCCATTACTATGCCCACCTCCTGTATACGTCTTTGAATAGCATTCATAATTATCTTTCTTAATTAATAGACTAAGCAGAAGCTTGGCCACTAATGTATGTACTGTTCTATGCATTGCAGGATGTACAATATAACATGTGGTGAGGAGACAGCAAAGAAGGGCTTCCCTAAGACCTGCTGCACTCTACAGGATATTCCTCTCATCAGGTTTAGTGCTCTGTGATTTGATACCCATTATGATGTAATATGTTTAAGCAACAGAACACGAGAGGGAGTGTGCTATCGCGAATAATGGTTGCTGTAGTTAAATCCAGTCGTGATGTTATTCGCGATAACACAACCTCAGGCGTTCTATGCTTTTATACAACAGTTTTTTTTTTTACAACAAAATAAAGGAACAACATAAATCAAGTAAGTCAGCCACTGATTGTTCAAGTTCTTCTACTTAGTAAGATGAGAGAGGTCTGTAATTTCCATCATAGGTACACTTCAACTATGAGAGACAAAATGAGAAAAAAAAATCAGGTAATCACATTGTAGGATATTTAAAGAATTTAATTGTAAATCATGGTGTAAAATAAGTATTTGGTCACCCACAAACAAGCAAGATTTATGGCTCTCACAGACGTGTAACTTCTTCTTTAAGAAGCTCTTCTGTCCTCCACTCGTTACCTGTATTAATGGCACCTGTTTGACCTCGTTATCTGTATAAAAGACACCTGTTCACAGCTTCAAACAGTCAGACTCCAAACTCAACCATGGCCAAGACCAAAGAGCTGTCGAAGGACACCAGGAAGAAAATTGTAGACCTGCACCAGGCTGGGAAGAGTGAAGCTACAACAGGTAAGCAGGTTGGTGTGAATAAATCAACTGTGGGAGCAATTATAAGACATACAAAACCACTGATAATATCCCTTGATCTGGGGCTCCACGCAAGATCTCATCCCGTGGGGTCAAAATGATGATGAGAACGGTGAGCAAAAACCCCAGAACTACACGGAGGGACCAGATGAATGACCTGCAGAGAGCTGGGACCAAAGTAACAAAGGCTACCATCAGTAACACACTACGCCAAGAGAGACTCCGATCTTGCAGTGCCAGGCGTGCCCCTCTGCTTAAGCCAGTATATCTCCAGGCACGTCTGAAGTTTGCCAGAGAGCATATGGATGATCCAGAAGAAGATTGGGAGAATATCATGTGGTCAGATTGAAACCAAAAATATCCTTTTGGTTATAAACTAACTGACGAGGGGAAGAAGAAGACTGAGTTACATCCCAAGACACCAGGACATACTGTGAAGCATGGGTGGAAACATCATCTTTGGGGCGGGACTGTTTTTCTGCCAAAGGGGACAGGGTCTTCCGACAGACATGATCCCAAACACACCGCTCGGTGCAACGAAGGAGTGGCTCCGTTACAAAAGCCATTCCAAGAGTCTGCAGTGGCCTAGCCAGTCTTCAGACTCAGCCCCATAGAAATTTGTGGAGGAGTGAAAGTTGGGTTGCCCCAAAACATCACTGCTATAGAGGACAAAAAAAAATCTGCCATGGAGAATGGGCCAAAAGCAGCTACAGTGTGTGCCAACCTGGTGAGACTTATAGAGAAACGTTTGACCTCTGTCATTGCCAACAAAGGTTAGTTTTACAAAGTATTGAAGCTGAACTTGTTATTGACAAATACTTATTTCCACCATGATTTACAAGTAAATTCTTAAAAACCCTACAATGTGTGATTTTCTGGATTTTTTCTCATTTTGTCTCTCATAGTTGAAGTGTACCTATGATGAAAATTACAGACCTCTCTCATCTTTCTAAGTAGCAGAACTTGCACAATCAGTGGCTGACTAAATACTTTTTTGCCCCACTGTAACTGTTGTATCATAAAGATTTTAGAATGTCTTGGATTTAGTTTTTAAATCATTTTTGTTTAGGTGCTGTTTTTGATAAATGTTCTAACCCTGTATGGATTGTTTTGAACTCTTTTCTTCAGTAAGTGTGGCTGCTACCCGCCGGAGAGTTGTCTCTTCAGTCTCATAGGCAACGTTGGGGCTTTCATGGGTAATACTTTATTTTAAACAGTTTTGTGCTGTAGTTTTTTGTCTTGGTCTTGTTTAAAACCTTCTTGTATGCATCGACTCAGCTTCAGCTGTTATCACAAAAGGCCTGGCTGTACATGTGACACACAGACACTGCCTTGATTATATTTGTATTGACAATGTAAACACTTTCATTTACAACAGCTGTTCCCTGTGGCTTACATCCTATTACAAATTCTATGTTACGTATATTTTGTGTATCTCTCTTTGTCTCTTCTTAAATAAATCTTATTCTTTCTGCAGTTGTTATGGTATGTATGTTGCGCTATGCTCAGGTCATTGAGCACAGCCACCATTGCTGGGTCAACACAAGTGCTCTGGTGTCTGGCTGCATCAATGCCCTGGGCCTTGTTATGGTGGGCAACTTCCAGGTGAGTGACACAGTTTGCTGAAACAGCAAATATTATTCTTCTAAAAGTAAAAAAAATTCTAAATTTTACCCACCTTGTTTCTCTCCGAGTCTCTCTCTCTCAATCTTTGTTTCGCTTTCTGTCCCTCCCTTCATCCATCTCAGGTCGACCACGCCAAAACTTTACATTATGTAGGAGCTGGAGTGGCATTTCCTGCAGGCCTGGTCTTTGTGTGTCTGCAGTGTGTCCTAACATACCGCATTGCCGAGACAGCCCTGGACTACTGGATGGCACATGTACGAGTGGCTTTGTCAGCCGGAGCGCTGATCTCCCTCGTTCTTAGTATCCTTACTGAATCCACTTCACTTCTGTTCACTGCAGTTGCTTTTTCTTCTGTTGGTCTACTGTGAGTGGATTTACTTAATCAATACAGAATAAACCTCAGGATATTCTTCATGAGGAAAAGGGGAAAAAAGAACAGGCTAAGCAGATTGGATCAGCAACTGCAGTTTTGCCATCATGTTGTATAGTGATGCTTGAACACTTTAGAATTTTCTGTATTTCTGCATAAATATGACCTAAAACATCATCAGATTTTCACACAAGTTCTAAAAGTAGATAAAGAGAACCCAGTTAAACAAATGAGACACATATTTTTCTTGGCCATTTATTTGTTGAGGAAAATGATCCAATATTACACATTAGTGAGTGGCAAAAGTATGTGAACCTCTAGGACTAGCAGTTAATTTGAAGGTGAAATTAGAGTCAGGTGTTTTCAATCAATGGAATGACAATCAGGTGTGAGTGGGCACCCTGTTTTATTTAAAGAACAGGGATCTATCAAAGTCTGCTCTTCACAACACACGTTTGTGGAAGTGTATCATGGCACAAACAAAGGAGATTTCTGAGGACCAACAAAAAGCTGTTGATGCTCATCAGGCTGGAAAAGGTTACAAAACCATCTCTAAAGAGTTTGGACTCCACCAATCTATAGTCAGACAGATTGTGTACAAATAGAGGAAATTCAAGACCATTGTCGGGGTCACACCAGATACGGGGAGCAGTGGTTCACATACTTTTGCCACTCACTAATATGTAATATTGGATCATTTTCCTCAATTAATAAATGACCAAGTATAATATTGTGTCTCATTTGTTTAACTGAGTTCTCTTTATCTACTTTTAGGACTTGTGTGAAAATCTGATGATGTTGATGATTTAGGTCATATTTATGCAGAAATATAAAAAATCTAAAGGGCTCCCAAACTTTCAAGCACCACTGTAGTCCCTGGACAAAGCTCTGTGTTGAGCAGATTAATCTCACCTATAGTTAAGAGCTTTGGGTAGTGACCGAAGGGTAAGGTCAATTGTACATAGTGTTGATCGATAAATGTACACAAACAAACCGGCCTTTGCTGCGATGCGGGAATGCGTCTGCCATATTGGTCCAGGGAAGACTGGGCTGAAAACAAATACAAGTAAACAGGGATCTGCATTTTTCTTGGGTAACTAGCACAATAACTTGCTTATTTCTCAACCGATTTTAATGGGTCGTGTTTATATATAAGGATTTTTTTTAAATGAATGTGGAGCACAAAAAAGTTTTTACTCCAGCTACTTCGAAATGCAATAGCAGTGTGTACCAGCGTTAAGAGAGCTATAGCGAACGTGGTGACAAATAATTTTTTGCCATAACAAAGTGTAAAAGCTCATGTTTGTCAGGCAATGATTTTAATTCTTTTCCTTGCTTCCTAAGACATATGGAAGTGTCCCTTTATAATTTAATGTACATGAAATGAGTAGAAGGTTTTTATGTCGTGAAAATGGCTTTTTCTGTGTACGTACTCGTTATTTGAGCTTTTGTTTTGCTCCAGGTCAGAACTCGGCTCATTCACTTTGAAATATTGAAAGAAATTTGTAAATACTGCACCTTTAAGTTTTTAGAATTGACCATCAACAAAAATCAGATAGTGAGACACTGGCAGTTGGTCTGCCTTCTGTTTCTTATAACAGTGACAGGATACAGATCTACTTTAAGATAATATACAGTATAGTACAACAATAAATATTATTATTAGAATATAAATACAGTACAATATAATCTAAAATAATATAATTAATGAGATACTAGATTAACAATAGTAAATAGTATCTTATTAATATAGTATATTTTGATATGTTTTTTCTAAATTAAAGAGCTTCAAAAGTGAAATAAGCACAATATCTTCTCCCAAGCCTGTCAAGTCAAGTCAAGTCAAGTCAAGTTTTTGATTTCTGTAGCGCTGTTTACAATGGAGCATTGTCTCAAAGCAGCTTTACAATTGTATATTATCTTCTAAATTATAAGGCCAATCCCAAATTGAGCAAGCCTAGTGTAACTGTGGCAAGAAAAAACTCCCCAAACATTAGAAAGGATAAACCTTGGGAGGACCAAGACTCAAAAAGGGACCCATCCTCCTTGGGCAGCTTAGATGTTAAATGTAAGAAATAACTAAGTTAACTAATTAATACGTTAATTGTAATAGATTAAATAAACATGCATTAAATAAATATTAACAGAGAAAACATTTAAAAGTATAATAAATGAAATAAATTAACAGGTAGAATAACATTTTAGAGAAAATTAAATATTACATTTACAGCATTTAGCAGACTCCCTTATCCAGAGCGACTTACAATTGATATATTCTTACAACCCAAGCAGTTGTGGGTTAAGGGCCTTGCTCAAGGACCCAATAGTGGCAGCTTGAGAGGTGGGATTTGAACCCTGGACCTTCTGGTCCATAGTCCAGTACTTTAACCACTAGGCTACCACAGTCCCACATTAGAGCTACTCCAGGCAGGTGCTTGTAACTGTGAGATGTAATACCTGCTGAAGGGATTAAATCTCACAGTTGGCTTGGGAACTACATGAAATCACCCAGGAGGAGCTTGAATCTGTGGCCATAGTTAGAAAAGTCTGGGCTGATCTTCTCAGCCTGTTGACCCCATGACTCTCACCAGGAGAAGCAGATGGAGACTGGGACTAAAATGTCATTAAAAAATGACTTTCAGTTTTGGTTTTTGGCTCAGTCTGTTCAAATATTCAGTTTATTTCAGTGTATCACTAGTAATATCCAGTGCATCACTAGTAATATGATAGTAATATAACTTTGGAGGAAATGGTGAGGGGCACGGAAAGGGTTTGTGCAGCACTGAGCTGTATTGTGTGTTTATGCAGGCAAGAGAAAAACAGTTCTCTCATTTATTACTTTTAATCATTATGTATTCTGATGCTTGTGTCTGTGAGAACAGGGTCATTCAGACTGCAGGTTTTTTAAAAGAACTAATCGTCAAATGAAATGCATATAAATGCAAACCTTACAAAATAGATGAATGCAAAATAAAAGTTTTAAAGTACAGTGGTACCTCGGTTCTCAACCACCTCGGGAACTCGAATTCGAAATTCAGTTCATGATTCACGATTCAGTGATTCAGATTCACAACAGCCCTTGCTCAGTACTGTGTTCTTAGTGCAAATAAGTCCCCCTGGTTCCTAAAATGGTTAGTGATAAGAGCTAACCGAAAGGGAAACATGACTTGAATCCTCTTGGCTTTCAAGCTGAGCAGTTAGCATTAGGAGCTAGCACCCCGAGTTCACCAATAGATTAAGTATTTTGCTTTTACTTTTCACTTTCAATCCATTACTCACTAAATTATCTGAGATTTTTCAACACTTATAAAATAAGCTTTGTGTTAATGATTTTGGCCAACTATAGGTCAATGTACATGTGTTAATGTAAGTGTCAATGTGCTCAGCTATGATACAGTATAGACTATATTATTCTCATCGGTTCATGATATATTTAACTTATGATGGATTTATCAGAACATATCCCCATCATAAATCAGGGAGCACCTGTACAATACTCCATTAATGCATGAATTCAATTTACATTATTCTTTATGGGAAAAGTTTGCTCAGTACACATTTTCTGTACTCAACAAGCCTTCTGGAATGAATTCATGACGAGAACCGAGGTGCCACTGCACTTTCCAAGTGCATGGATATGTTCACTGAAACAGTTTTCTCTTCAGTTATAATTGAACTTGATTTCCACATAGTTTAAAACTAAAGAATGCCAAAATCATTAGAAAGCATTTGCTAATTTCACATTTTGGTGATTTTTGTGAAATGGAAAATCAGCATTGTTGGTAAACCTCATTCAGTCTATGCTGTTTTCATATTAGACTCTTTAACAATATGTTCCATTCAAGGTGGCATTTTCTTCATTGATAAGAGTTTTGTGCTGCAACATGCTGCTGCCATCTGCGAGTGGGTATTCACTGTCCTGGTCCTGGTCTATTATGGAACCTTCACCTATGAGTTTGGCACTGTCAGCAGCGACACTGTGATGGCTGCCATTGTTAAAAGCAGACCACACAACAGTTCAGGCGCAGAAGCCATCATGGGAGGCATCGGAAAAGGTGTGGCCATGAGTTGTGGTGCCCACAGCCTGAAGCCATCTGGTGGCAGCACATCTACACACCTCAACTGCAACTCAGAAAGTGTTGCAATATTATAGGGAACAGTGAGCAGGCTAGGGTTCAGATAAAAAAAATACAGCTTTCAGTTTTCACTGATCTATGAGATGGTAGATTATTAGAAAGGTTTTTAATATAACTAAAAGAAATGCTACTGTGAGGTCCATTCACAAGGTTATGCAACTCAAGAAAGGCAGAATGAAAAATAATTTTACCCCATTTGCATCATCTGTAATGACACATCTTGAAAGTAGCTCTGCAACCGGGCATTCGTATGTAAATATGTATAAAAACGTTCAGTAATGCCAACAAATACTAAGAGCATAAGAGTGAAAAGTTAAAACTAGCAAAGTGTCTTCTATGACTTTTAACGGCGGTTCTATGATGTTATTATGATGATTAAACCATAATAATCAACTAGAGGAAGTATTGAGGGTATCATGCAAACAGTCAGACATAGTGTTTAGCCCATAACTTATAGTAATAATACACATTTAGTATAGACGTTTCATGTCACAGGACTTAATCAGTCACTAAACCATGTTTTTTGAGTCACTTATTGATAACATGTGACAGAGATCCCAGTGAAAGGCAGTAGCTTATTCATAAACTTAGAAAATGAATACAACATTCATTCACACTGGTAAGTCTTTGCTGAGATAAGGCCAGAACACTTGAAAACTAGAAGTCCAGCAGGCTCTCATTTTAAATAATAAACAACACAATGTTCTGTTAAAAAAAAAAAAAGGTTTTCCAATTATCTTAGCCTTGCTTGTACATCATACTTTCTGAGTGTACTAGCACTCATAAAAAGACAAATCAAGCTCTACGTATAAGTGTGACCGGGACACCTCTGGTCTGTGTCACATGACCACAGACCCAGACCACAAGATTGCCCAGTAACTTCAATGAGGTGGGACCCCAGAACTCGCTCCCTCCACCAGGCCAGAGTGAAAGATGAGACCAAGCATCTAGCACCTGAAGGATAAAGGGAGCAAGTTTCAGGGTTCTGCCTCACTCTCGATTTTGCACAGCCCACTCAGGTTTGTGGGCAGAACAGTGGTGCCCCCATTACAATAACACAATTACAGTGGTACCTCGGTTTTCAACCACCTCGGAACTCTTCAAATTTGGTTCTCGACGCATTATGACTAGCAAAAAAAAAAAAAAAATTGTCTCTGTTCTCATTGTTTGTTCTGTTCGGTTCGGTATGGAATGGATTCATTCAATTTGCATGATTCCTTATGGGAAAAATTTGCTCATTACTCGTCATTTTTGATTCTCAACCTTCTGGAACAAATTAATAACAACAACCGAGGTACCACTGTATCTTAAAGGAACAAAATTAAATGCAGCTACCATGATCAGAGAACATCAGTGTGGGAAATTTGAAAACCAAAACTGATAAACAGAAATGCCCTTGTTTTACAGAAACCTACCTTAATGTGTGGAGGTACGTTTAGTCATTTACAGAGTTCAGTATTGTGAGAGCTTATAGGAAGTGAGCCAGACATTTATTTGTACAGTTTCATATGGTGCTAGTCTTTTTCCTTTTTTGCACCATGGATTTCCCAAGACAGAGGACACTTCTGTTAAGACATTTTAAATTACTGCTGTATTTTTAAAATGTTAAACCCTGCTGCTTTATCTTGTTAATTCAACTAATCTAATATGTCCAGTTATTTTTTTGTTCAAACTAACAGTATACAGTATTTATATAGTGCTAAGGCAAAGTAGAGGCAGTTCAACCGGCTAAAGACTTGCTAAAACCAGCTAAAAGCTGCCTGGACTTGTCATACACAAATAATCTGTTCTTATAATTAACCTTTCTTTGTTGCGCTAGAGTTTCAAATTTTGGAATCAGTATACAGTTTATTTGGCTTTTATATAATTGATCTTTTTGTGAAGGTACCATTAAATTGATTAGAAATTATTGTGAATGCACTGACCATGTTATAAGTTATTTTACATTTAATTATTTAGGAGATCTTAGAAAAAAAAAAGGTGAAATTGGTATTAGTTTGTAATATGTTTCTCAAACTCCAAATTCTCTTGTTCATGGTTCTTGGTGCAGTTGTGAGTCTGGCCCTATTTTAATTCAGTTGCCCTCTTGAGACAATAGTGACAATAGCAAGCTGGTTAGAAGACCTAAATGTTTATGTATTAAACTTTACAGTGCCACCAAGCGCAGCCACTTGTTTGCCTGGTGCCATCCTCCTGCCCTTAGTGTCCTCTTTTTTTTAAACCAGAACTAGGCCACCCTAAAATTAGGAAACCAATTTTATTAGTAAAAATGATCTAGCAGCTGTGAACTTTGCCAGTATCCATAGACAGTTGGACCTGTGATTATGCACTGCAAGTATAGCGGTAGAGATGGAGGTTCTTATTGAGTTGTTCAGATAAGTAGCATTATGTATTATAGTATTTTATAGGCTCAGGTTGCTTAATAAGAATTATTTAAATGCATTGCAATTCATTTAGAATTTTTAATTATGCCGACAAACTTAATTTGTTACTGCAGTTGAGTGTCCTATTGTATGCTACAAATGTGTCATATGTAATTAACAAAATTGGAAATCAGGTTCTTTAAAGCATTTAGTCCTTTACAACATCAGTAATGTAACAATACATTTAATTTAATGGTACCTTGTTAAAGTATCAGTCTTTCAAAACCATATACTACCTCTGACACAAATTATGGAATCACATTTTTACTTTGGTGAAAATATGAATCACATATGACACCAAACAGTTTGTTTGATAGCTGAACATTCTGGCTTCATGAAGCATACCTCAAACAAGTTTTAATTAATGGCATGGTTTCCCAGTTGAAGTAAAGGAAAAAATATGTAATCACTCAAATGTTGAGGAAAAATTATGGAATCACCTAGTAATTTGCATTTCCAAATCAAATTCCAATGCAAATTAGCCTGCAGTTAAAAGGGAGTGAACACAGAACTTCATGAACAGTTGGACTTGGGCTATTTGAAGGAAAGTATGGCCTCAACAAGAGAGTTTTTAACTGAAACAATGGAAAGGACTCTAATGCTCCTTCAAGAAGGAATCCAGCAAAATTAGCGCAAGTACAAAGAGCATGGGAAGGTTATGAAAGGAAAACATCCGCCAAGCAAGACGCCATAGCGCCAGAATAGCAAACCCAAAACAATTCGCCTTGAAAATAGAAAAATGCATAACAAAACAAGTGCGCAGAAACTGGAATCAATATTTGAGATAGGACTGTAAGAAATCGGCTGAGTTAAGTGGGATTTACAGACAGGGACAGCCAAAAGAAATGCTGCACTAACACCTAAACAGAAGAAAACAAGGTTACAGTGGATTAAGGAGAGGCACTAATGGAGTGTAGATTTGAATGAAAAGAATTGGATGAAAGTGATACTCAGTAATGAATCACAAATCTAGTTTGGTGAAGGAAATGATGTTGAGACTTTGTCTGGTGCCATTCTAATAAAACATATAAAGATGCCTGCATAATAAAAAAAAAACAATGAAATTTCCCAACTCATTTAACTCGTGTCAGGTAAAGGACCAGGGGAGATGGCAATCGTTAACACAACAATTAGTGTATAAGTGTATGTATAAAATATTTGGACATCTTTCTCGTTCCATTAATACAAAATTGTTTTGTTTTGTTTGAAGTCATTTTTCAGGATGAAATGATAAAGCAGCCTGCCACAGAGCAAAGCATGTTAAATCTATTCATCAGCAAAGGCATGTTCACTCAATTACATGACCAGCAAACAGTCCAGATCTCAATCCGACTGAAAATTTTTGGTGAAAATTTCAAATTTGGTCCATGACAAAAGACTCCAGCCTGCCAAACTCGTCTGTCAACCACTTTTCAAAGACTGTTGGATCCAGAAACTGATTCCATAATTCCTCCTTAACACTAAGTGATTTCATATTTTTCCACTATTGGATCTGGAAAAAATGCTATTAATTCAAATATTTTAATTTTTTAAGGTCCCAACCAAAATGTTCAACTATTACACAAAATGTGTTTGGTGTCATAGCTGCGAAATGTTTTATTTATTTATTTTTTTTGCTACAAAGTAAAAAAAAAAAAAAAAAAAGCAGGATGAACATCCAAAAAGTGTGGTGATTCTGTCATTTTAGTCAGGGGTTGGTCCTTTTGTAACTTACTGATTTTCAGCTTTTGAACACTAGTTTATTTTTTATCTAACCTGCTTAGAATTTATTGCATTTGGTTTTTATGATATTCCATCGTATGTCTGCCATCTTAAAATAGTGTTACGACATTAGTAACCCAGTATTAGAATTCTTCTTTGTAGTAACATTACATGAATTCCATCTAACAGTTTACATATGCCACAGTTGTAGGAAACAGTTTGCGCTCAACTTGAATATACCTGGATTTCTGCATTCAGTTTAGTAGTGTTCTGATCTTCATTCACAAAATAACAACAACAGGACCACTTGTGTGAAGTGAAAGCGCTAATCACTGTGCCACCTGTTAAATGCTGTAAATGTCCATTTGTAAGAGGTGAGCTGTAAAGTTGTCCTTTTAGTATCATCTTAGAATGTACACCTTTATGAAGCTTGACTGTGCCACAACAGTACTAAACACCTTTATATCAGTCCACACTGTCTACAAATGGATCATGTGGATGTTCCACAATGCTCAGTGGAAAGATCAGAAAACATGTTTACATAAAGATCATGACACATTTTGTTAGTAATTGCTGGTGAGCTCCAGGTATTCTCAATTAGTTCTCAATATTTTCTTGCAACAGTGCATTACATGCATTAATGAACCTGCAAATGTGAAGCTCCAGCTGGAATACACTGTGTGAAGCGTTATGTAGTCATGGAGGTAAGAGGGAATTGATGTTAAATCTATTTGTGGTCATTTGTTTATTACAAATGTATGAACTTAATATATTAACTTATTTTACTGACATTGCAATAATGTAATATTTAACGGCGTTTATCTTCGCATGAAAGAATTTCTATGCTGAAAGAAAATGGGGTTTTAATTTACATAAAATGTTTTGAGTTGAATGTTTGAGAACACTACTTTTTCTGTCGAGGGCCAAAATGTAATTCCTGGAACAAATATATATGGGCCATTCTACTGAATTGATGCAAAGTCAGAGATAATAAAAATTTTACATTTTTATTGTTTTCCCTCAGATTTCTTGTCCAAATATGTATTGTATTATATATAGTAAAAGTCAGTTTTCATATTGTATTTTGAGCCTGTTTTAAAATGTTTTTCCTCTCTCAAAATGTGTCAGTACGGAAATAGTAAAGAACTACTGTATAATACAAAGGATTATATTAACCTGTTTAGATTTCATATCCACTCCTCCGAGTAAATAATTTTTTGCAGCGTTTCATTAAATTTGTGTCATTTTTAAAGCAAATTTCAAAGTTCAATTTGTAAGATAATTATATTATAAATATATAAATGCAAAAAATTGATCTATTTAAGTTCAGCAGTTATAACTGTAGAAATGTAATACATATATAACCAGTTATTTTTGTGCAGTTAAATTTTGCTAATTTAATATATTTTACACAAAATGTGAATGAGACAGCCTTCTGATAAGTGGTTTTCTTGAACGAATCTTCAATACCCGGGTGTGTATACACCGATGAGTCAAAACATCATGTGAAAATAAGGTTTATGTAGGTGGCATGTGTCAAATGTGTCCAGCTGCCCACATAAATGCTGGAACCTAGGAATTCCCAGAAGAACATTGCCCAGAGCATCACCTGCTTCTTTTGGCTCGTTTTCTTCCCACAGTGCATTCTGGAGCCAGTGGATCAGTGGGTACTTGGACACAGTTTTGATAGTAGACAAGGATTAGCATTAGAACTCTTACCAGTTTTTGGCTATGCAGTCAAAACAGGGTGCAATGCACTGTCTGTTGTCAAACATAAATTCTCACACCTGCCAGTCAGCCACATGGCTTGCATGTGTAACCCAGTAGTGAAATGACTACTTGTTAACCTTTACCCCCATTTCTGACACCATTTGAATTAATACGCTTAGGTAGTGGTGCAGTTTGTTGGTGCCCTGTTTGGTGTTGTTCCTGTTTGCGCCGTGTTGCCAGCTGGGTGTCGTTATTACTTGTAATTGTTCATGGAAGTACTCAATCCATAACGTATTTAAAGCACACGCTATAACACTGGGTCTAATGCATATGTGTGAAACTCAAGGCCCGCGGGCCTTGGCCCGCCAAGTCATTTTATGTGGCCCGTGAGAGCTTAAAAGGTGTATGTCAAATGAGTCTATGCTACTTTTACGGATTATATCGACTACGTAAGTGACGGCACCTCGCCACTGGATGGCAGTGTATCCACATCAGCGTTTAACGAAAGCGGTTTATCCCAACAAGTGACCACTTCATGGTTCTACTGTGAAATTTCATAGTACAACTGTATACTTGATGGACTATGAACTGACCATGAATTATTTCACAGTTTTACTATGAATTTTGGTGGTAATTTGGCCACTTCATGGTTCTACTCTCAAATTTTACAGTACATTTTTTCCTGGGAATGTCCAGGAAGAGAAAAATTGATAGAGATGGAAGGCAGTTTCAGAAAAGATGGCAAAGCGAATACATGTTTGTGCTTCAAGGGGAAAAACCGGAATGTCTTTAGTGTTATGAGGCCGAATCAGTCATCAAAGAGTACAATATACGTCGACATTTTTAACTTATCTTTCTTTCCAACTGAATCACATTTGCTTCTGTTAATGGCTTATATATGTCAATATATGACTCCTTTTTTATTTTGAGTGAATTACATATGCTACTCTGTTTGTGCAGCAATGTATTCACTGTGTTTACTTTAACAATTACCGTATTTTTGGGCACCATAAGGCGTACTTAAAATCCTTTAATTTTCTCAAAAATCGACAGTGCGCTTTAAAATGCGGTGCGCCTAATGTATGAATTAATTCTGGTTGAGCCTTCTGACCTAGAACCGATTGTAGATGGTACACGGCACTCATAAATCTGTCAAAATGTTGTAGCACGGCCTTGGTAAGTTACGAAGCTTACGGCAACCGTAGTGCGCAGCAGGAAGAAAGCAAGAAGACGCCTTGCGCCAGGTAAAGAAGACCAAACTGAGTTTCCGAGGGAACTTAAGAGTTTTGTTTCATTTAATGCGCCTTATAACCCGGTACGCTTTATGTATGAAAATAGACCCGTTAGCAGTCGATCACTGATATTGCGCCTTATAACCCGGTGCGCTTTATAGCCTGAAAAATACGATATATATAATATAAAAAAACAGTTATTTAACAGTATGTTAAGGAGTAGTTACATTTACTGTCTTATAGTTACAACTGGCCCTTTGAGGGCAACTATAATGCAGGTATGGCCCTCGGTGAAAATGAGTTGGACACCCCTGGTCTAATGCTGCCTTCAAGTCGTCCTCGGAAGTTCCTACTTCCCGAGTTCGGAGGTGGTACTTACGACATGATGTACGTTCAAGTGTTTTTTGTCGGGTGGTGAAGCCAAAAGAAAACTTTTGTTTGTACTACTTCTATGTTTGTATAGGCAAAACCAGCAAGTTTATTTAGCCTTACTTGAAGAGAATGAAGCGAACAGGACACGAATTAGATGAGTAATATTTGATATTATGTAATATTATTTTGTTGTAATTCTTCATTAAAATTATTGCAAGTTGGACAAAATGTACACAAGCTTAAACTGTACAGTTAACATGCAAAACTACTGTTAGTAAACTAAAAACTTTACGTTTACTGTAGTAGCAGCATCCATGCCGGCAGCTGCCATGACGTTTCGTTACTGACACGCCTCCAACTCGGAAAGTCGGGGCTTATCGAAAAATCCGAGTTTCCCACTGGTAAATACGACATTGCGGTGACGTTTATGTGATCTCATCTCCTAAATATTTCCGACACCACTTGAAGTAGCATATAAGGGCTCTATGCCTGCCTAAAGAGGTGACGGAGGGGGGGGTGAGAGAGGGAGGACGAGAGGGAGGGATCGGAGAGGGAGATGAACGGGAACGGGAGAGAGGGAGGGAGCGAGAGAGCAGGGAGGGAGAGAGGGAGGTGAGAGATGGGAGAGAGGTAGGGAGATGACCGGGGAGTAGAGGGAGAGGCGATGAGAGGCGAGGGAGAGAGGGAGGGAGGAGAGGGAGTGAGAGAGGGAGAGAGGGGAGGAGGGAGGGAGAGAGAAAGGGAGGGGAGCGGAAGGGAGGGATGGGGGGAGGGAGAAGCGAAGAGAGAGGGAGGGAGAAGAGAGGGAGAGAGGCGAGGGAGGGCGGGAGAGAGGGAGGAGGCGCACGGGAGGGAGGGAAGAGAGGGGGGGAAGGGAGAGAGGGAGGGGAGAGAGGGAGGGAGGGAGAGAGGGAGGGAGAGAGCGGAGGGAGGGGAGAGAGGGAAGAGGGAGGGAGAGAGGAGGGATGGACTAGAGAGGAGGGAGCGAGGGAGGGGGGAGTTGAGAGGTGGAGGGAGAAGGAGAGAGGGAGGGAGGGTAGAGAGGAAGGGAGGGGAGGAGACGGGAGGGGACGTGAGAGGGGAGGGAGAGGGGAGGGAGAGGGGGAAGGAGGGAGTTGGAGACGAAGGGAGGAGAGAGGGAGAGAGGGTAGGGATGGGGAGGGAGACGAGAGGGTGAGACATTGAGAGAGAGGGAGGGAGGGAGGGGAGAGAAGGGGAGGGAGGGGAGGCGGAGGACCGGGATAGAGAGGGAGGGAGAGGGAGGGAGGGAGGGAGCGGGAGAGAGGGAGGGAGAGAGGGAGAGAGGGAGGAGGGAGAGAGGGAGGGAGAGATGCATGTATTAGAGACCGCTGTTTTATTAGCATTCGGAGAACGCTTGATTGTTTCGGAGAGAGGGAGGGGAGAGGGGAGGGAGTTAGAGAGGGAGGGATGAGAGGTGAGAGAGGGAGGGAAGAGAGGAGAGAGGGAGCGGAGGGAGAGGGAGGGAGAGAGGGAGGGGAGAGGGATGGAGAGGGGAGGGGAGAGGGGGAGTGGGAGGGGGAGGCCAAGAGAGGGAGGGAGAGAGGGACGGGAGGAGAGGGAGGGAGGGAGAGAGGAGGGAAGAGAAGAGGGGAGGGAAGGGAGGGAGAGCGGAGAGGGAGTAGAGGGAGGGAGGGAAGAAGAGAGGTGGTAGAATGAGCGAGGGCATGAGGGGGGAGGGAGGGGAAGGAGAGGATGAGAGGGTAGAGAGAGGGAGGGAGGAGAGGGATAAGGAAGAAACTGGAAGAAAGAGAGGGGCACGGGGAGATGAGAGGCGGGAGGAGGGGGAAACGACTGCCGGCCGCTAGAGCGTGGCTGCAGAGGGGAGGGGCGAAGGAGGGGCGAACGAGGCGGAGCGAGGGAGAGCAGGGTAGGGAGGGGAGGGAGGGAGAGGAGTAGGAGAGAGAGGGGAGGAAGAGGGGAGGAGGAGGGAGGTTGAGGAGGGAGGGATGAAGAGGGGAGAGGGGACGAGAGGGGGAACAGGGAGCGGAGGAAGGAGATGCCCAGGGAGGGGAGGGAGAAAAAGAAGGAGGGAGTGGAGGGAGGGAGGGATGAGAGGGAGGAGGACGGGACGAGAGGAGAGGGAGGGAGGCGGGAGAGAGAGAGAGAAGGAGGGAGCGGGGCGAGAGAATGATGGGAAAAAGGGGAGGGAGAGAGAGGGAGGGGGGAAGGGAGAGACGGGAGACCGAGAAAGGAGGGGGAGGGGGGAACGATGAGGGGACGAAGAGGAGAGGACGTAGGGGAAGGGAGGGGGAAAAGCGGAGGGAGAGAGGGAGGGAGATCACCGAGTAAGAGGAGGAGAGTGAAGTAGTGGAGAGGGGAGAAATTCCTGGGGAGGGAGGGAGGCGATACGAGAGGTGAGGAGGGAGGCGTAGGGAGGGAGAGAGGGAGAGAGGGAGGGAGGGAGGGACGAGGGAGAGGGAGGAGGAGGAAGGGGTAAGGGAGGGATGGGAGTGGAAGGAGGGGAGGGAGAAGAGACGGAGGGCGGGAGGGGAGCAGGAGGGAGAATGTATCGGGGCGAGGGGAGGGAGAGAGAGAGAGACGAGAGGGAATGTGGGAGGAAGGAGAGGAGGAGAGGGGGTGAGAGAGAAGGATGGGGAAGGGGATAGGGATCGGAGAGAGACGAGAGAGGGAGCGGGAGAAGGAACGAGACGAGACGGGATGGGGAGGGGGAGCGGAGGGGAGCGGGGAGGGAGGGGAGGGAAACAGCAGGGGAGAGCAGTAGAGAAGAGGGAAGGAGAAGGGAGGACGACAAGGAGCCCAACAGGGAGGAGAGGGGTCACGGGGAGAGAAAGGAGGAGAGGAGAGGGGGGAGAGGAGGGAGGAGCAGGAGCCGCAAGGCCAAACTGACCCAAGGAACGAGAAGGAGCAAGAGAAAGGACAATAGAGGAAGGGAGAAGAAGGAGGACGGAGCGGAAACGGGAGAAGAGGTGTACTGGAAGGGGAGGGGAGGGGAAGGGAGGCGAAGGTGCGCTCGGGGGAGTAGGGGAGAGAAGAGGAGATGGAAACGCCGACGAGGAAGGAGGGAGAGAAGAGATGAAGAGGGAGGGCGGGAGGGAGAGAGGCGAACCGGGGCAGCGGAAGATGCGAAAACGTAGGGGGGCGTGCAGGGGCGGAGTGCGAAGTCGCAGCGGGGCCCGAGTGGCTTAGAGGGAGGACAGTAGGACCGAGGCGAGGAGTCGAGAACTCCAGGGAGGCGACGGGAGGACAGAGGCGGGAGGGGGGAGAGGGGAGGCGACGAGGAGGGAGGGAGGGAGGGACTGAAGAGGGAGAGAGGAGGAGAAAGGAGGAGGGAGGCGAGAAGAGTGGGCCAGAGCAAGTGAGGTGAAGGAGAGGAGAGGGAACTGGGCCGAGGGAGAAGAGGAGCAAGGAGGAGGGAGGGAGGGAGCAGAAGAAGAGAGAGAGGGAGGGAGGGAGGGAGAGGAGAAGAGGAAGGGGAGGGAGGGAGGATGGGACGAGAGGGGAGGGAGGGAGAGAGGGGGAGGAGGGGAGGGAGAGGAGGGGAGGGAGGGAGGGGTAGAGGGAGGGGGGAGGGGGAGAGGAGAGGGAGAGGGACGGGAGGGGAGGGAGAGAGGGAGGGGGGAGAGAGGGAGGAGGGAGGAGAGAGGGAGGGAGGGGGGAGGGAGGGGAGGGAGAGAGGGAGGAGGGAGGGAGGGAGAGAGGGAGGGGAGGGAGGAGAGAGGGAGGGAGGGAGGGAGAGGGATGGAGACGGAGACAGGGAGGGAGAGAGGGAGGGAGGGAGAGAGGGAGGGAGGGAGGGGTGAGAGTGGCGGGAGGGAGGGAATAGTGGAGGAGGGAGGGAGGGTGAGAGAGGGGAGGGGGATAGAGGGAGGGAGGGAAGAAGAGGGAGCGGGAATGCGGATTAGGAGAGGCGAGGAGCAAGAGGCGAAAGGAAGTGATCGAGAGGAAGAGAGGACGGGGTCGAGAAGGAGGGTGAGAAGGTGGAGAGGATGGAGGGACAGCACAGTGAAAATAACGGAGGGCAGGGGAGAAGGAGAGGTACAAGAGGAAACGGGGAGGGGAGTGGGGAAAGAGAGGGAGGGAGGGGAGGGAAGAATCGAGAGACGGGAAGGGGGGAGGGGGACGCAGAGCAGAGAGGACGGGCAGGGGAGGGGAGACTTAAACGGGAGGTGAGCGGAGGGAGGGGAAGGGTGAGGGGAGAAGGTGAAACGGGAGCGATTGCAATGTGTAATTAGAGGGAGGGAGGGAGGGAGAGATTGCATGTAATTAGAGACCGCTCGTTTTATTAGCATTCGGAGAACAGCTTGATTGTTTTGGATCTAAAAATAGAGATTTTGAACCTAAAGCACTTCAAATCGCTTCAGAACCATAACGTGTTCAACCACGAAGCTGCATGAGCGTTGTGGATGTCTTCCACTTCATTTTGGTGAGTTAGAGTTCAGTATGCATGGGCTTATTATAGTGTTACTTGTGTTAACTTGTTTAAATAATCTTAAGCATAGTTACTGCTGGAAGAGTGAATAATTGAGTAACTATAATGTTCATGTTTTAGTCGGTTATTTTAGTTGTGTTGGATTAATATGAGCGACCATGTGCAAGTTGGCGACCAACCCAAGAAAAAATGTACTGTGAATTTTCATAGTAAAACTATGAATTTCTTAACAGTTTTAATGTTAACTTTCACAGTTTAACCATGAAGTTCACAGTTCTACTATGAATTTTTGATGGTAATTTGGCCACTTCAGGGTTCTACTGTCAAATGTCACAGTACATTTTTTCCTGGGAAGCGCAACCATAGCGAGCATGTGTTGATTTTGAGTTTATTTTCATATATATTCGACGGTGCTACTTGTTTGGTGCTACCTTTATTGTGATGTTGGGTACTATGGGGAAAAATATTCCCATTGCAAGAGAAATGAGTGTTTTTAATATTGTTATTCATACTTAATGAAGTTCTGATTACTATGGGCCTTGTCATGACAGAGGCCGGGTTTTTTTTTGATGGACCTTATACAAGATGTCCCTTACCTGCCTAATACCTGTCAGCCACCATCCTTGCCAATGTTACCATTCAAGAAGAGTGGGAATTCCAGTAGTTGCTGCCTACCCTTAGGTTCTATTTTTGATCTGCCGCAAATATTCTCCCCATGTATCTAGTACTTCCCTATAAAAGGCAGGCAGCCCTTCCTTCATGTAGTTTTTAGCCCTCATCCACATTAAGTCCCAATTCTCTCCCTCCACAGTCACTTAAGTGTTCCATTGTTCTCTTCCATGGGACCTCTCCCTTCTCATCTAGGAACTTTTTCACTGTTTTCAGACGCATGCTTTTCATCTTAATGCCAGCATCCTGTAATCCCAATCCCCTTTCCTGTAGCCTCCCTATCAGTGTATCGTATGCGATTTTTGCCCTGCCTTTCCCCCAGATGAAGTCTAATACCATTCTCTTCAGCCTGCCTGCCACTGCCGGGGGCATGCGCACCACACTTGGGGTGTACCACACTGCCGACAACAGCAACGCATTTACTATTCGTACCTTCCTTTTTATCTTAATAAATCTGACTTGACTTTTTATCGTAAGGCTCCTAGCTTTCCAAAATCGCCACCTTTCCTCCACCTTCTTCAATAGAGCATCCCATGTAACCTCTGCCACTTCTTTAGAATCATACCCTATTGGTATTCCCAAGTTTTTAATCCATTATTTCTCCACTTTGAGCCTCAGTCCGCATGTCCTGGTCTTCTCCACCTAGGCTCATGTACTGGCTTTTCTCCAAGTTTATTTTAGCATCCGACCCCTTACAGTACAGCTCCAAAATCTCCACTGCTCTGCCAATGTTTGCTTGGTCCTCCAAGACCAGTGTCGTATCATCCGCGTACTGATAAACTGGCTCGTTCCCTCCAGCCTCCCCAATTGTAATTCCGTTAATTCCACCGTCAGCCTTTAAAGCTATCCCCTGTGGTTCTACCACCAGGGTGTACAACATCGCAGACAATGGACAGCCTTGTCTAATTGATCTAGTCAGATTAAAACGTTCCGTTATGTACTCGTTGCACTTAATACACGTTTGGATATCCGTGTACAAGATTCTAATCCACTTCAAGAAACTTTTCCCAAAGCCATATCTTTCCATTATATCAAACGAGTACTGATGTTCTACCCTATCAAATGCCTTCTCAATGTCTATATTTACCAAGAACCCCGATTTCTTCCTAGTCCTTATGGAGTCTATGGTGTCCCTTTTTCTTCTCACCGTGTCAGCTATGTCCCTACCCTCCACTCCATAGGCCTGGGTTGTTCTAATTATTTTTGAGATTACTTGTTTCAGTTTATTTGCCATCGCCTTCGCCAAAATTTTCACGTCAGTGTTTAACATCGTTACTGGCCGGAAGTTTCTAAGGTCACGTTTGTCTCCATTCTTTTTGTATATAAACTTGGTTAATCCAACTTTCATGCTTTCTGTCAGTTGTCCTGTCCTAAAGACCTCCTCATAGAGGCCCTTCAGAATCGGCGCTAAGGGGTCCCTAAAAGTTTTGTAAAACTCATTTGTTAGTCTATCAATTCCTGGACTCTACCTTGCACTCAACTGATCTATTGCATCTCGTATTTCCTCACCTCCTTCCATACCTCGACATCTCTCTAATTCAAACTCATTCAATTTGCCCCGCAAGGCTATTATTTTTTTCTATAGATTCTGCTGATTTACTTCCTGCCACCCTCTTAGTTTCCTTGTATAGCTCCTCCATTAGATCTTTCTCCCTCTGCCTCAACCTTCTGCACAACACTGCTGTGCTTTGTGGACATTTTTTTGAGTTCACATTTCAAATGATCCCACCACTTCCTTTTGTTTTCAGTATACATCCATTCCCACCTTCTCCAGTTTAACCTATCCATTACTAAGTCTCTGTAAATCCCATCCTTCAATATACTGTTGTTCAGTACCCAGATCTCTAGGCCCCTCTTCACCTCAGTAAAATAAATTTTCCAAAAGAGAGATTATGGTCACTAAACGTGGTTGATTTGTAGAATATGCTCTCTAACCTCACTCCCATCTCCCTGGAGCTCAAGAGCAGGTCTATTCTACTGTTTCTGCTTTTCCTCTACCATCTGCTCCCTGGAGAACTCCATTTTATTCTCATTCCTATGTCTCCAAACATCTATTAAATTATGCTCTTCTTGTAATGTTTTGAGCAGCCCCCTCCCTTTATTCCTCTTAAACACCATCTCATGACCAATATCCATCTTACTCATCACAGTGTTAAAGTCTCCAAACAAAAGCACATTTTCAAGGCCACTTAGGTTCTCTCCCCCCTTAAACAACACAATATAACTCCAAGTAAATCAAACTTCTGTGAAGTCAAACTGTCCACTTAGGAAGCAACACTGATTGACAATCAATTTCACATGCTGTTGTGCAAATGGAATAGACAACAGGTGGAAATTATTGGCAATTAGCAAGACACTCAATAAAGGAGTGGTTCTACAGGTGGGGACCACAGACCACTTCTCAGTACCTATGCTTTCTGGCTGATGTTTTGGTCACTTTTGAATGTTGGTGGTGCTTTCACACTCGTGGTAGCATGAGACGGACTCTACAACCCACACAAGTGGCTCAGGTAGTGCAGCTCATCCATGATGGCACATCAATGCGAGCTGTGGCAGATGTGGGGTGAAAGAAAAGAAGGGGGGGCGGGGCAGCTGGGGGGTGCTTCTCACCCCCCCGTTTTTTTCTCCCGGGAGAGGTGGGGGGGGGAAAAGAGATAGTAACCGGGTGGGAAGGCATGGTGAGAGGGACATTGCGGAAGGCCGAGAGGGGAAAGAGGAGGGAGGCAGAGAGGGGCGGAGAATGAGAAAATGGAGACGGGGGCTCAAGGGAGGACGTGGAGGAGGAGTTGTAGGGTAGGAGGGCAGAGTCGTAGGAGGGCAACAACCCCAGCAGGAGAGCAGAGCAGGACCAACTACCTCCGCCTTTGTGCAAGGAGGAACAGGAGGAGCACTGCCAGAGAGCCTGCAAAATGACCTCCAGCAGGCAAAGCCACAAATGTTGCATGTCTGCACAAAAGGTTAGGGAAAAACAGAGATACATGCGGATTAGTATGAGGCCCGACCGGTCCACAGATGGGGGTTGGTTGTGCTCACAGCCCAAATTACCATTGACAGGACGCTTGGCATTTGCCCAGAGAGAACACCAAGATTGGCAAATTCGCCACTGGGCACCCTGTGCTCTTCACAGATGATTGAAAGCTGAAAGCAGGTTGGTGAGCAGGATCATAAGAAGAGGGAAAACGGACGAAAGGGGAAGAGGAGGGATGGAGAAGAAGGGGGGAGAACGAGGGACGAGGAGAGCGGAGCGACGGCGTGGGGGGGGAGATGTGGGAGAGCGTGGAGAGCGATCTGCTGCCTGCAACATCCTTCAGCATGACCGGTTTGGCAGTGGGTCAGTAATGTTGTGGGGTGGCATTTCTTTGGAGGGCTGCATAGCCCTCCATGTGCTCGCCAGAGGTAGCCTGACTGCAATTAGGTACCGAGATGAGATCCTCAGACCCCTTGTGAGACCATATGCTGGTGCGGTTGGCCCTGGGTTCCTCATAATGCAGGACAATGCTAGACCTCATGTGGCTGGAGTGTGTCAGCAGCTCCTGCAAGATGAAGGCATTGAAGCTATGGACTGGCCTGCCCGTTCCCCAGACCTGAATCCGATTGAGCACATCTGGGACATCATGTCTTGCTCCATCCATCAACGTCACTTTGCACCACAGATTGTCCAGGAGTTGGCGGTTGCTTTAGTCCAGGTCTGAGAGGAGATCCCTCGGGAGACCATCCGCCACCTCATCAGGAGCATGCCCAGGCGTTGTAGGGAGGTCATACAGGCACGTGGAGGCCACACGCAATACTGAGCCTCATTTTGACTTGTTTTAAGGACATTATACAGGATCAGCCTGTAGTGTGTTTTTCCACTTTAATTTTGTGTGTGACTCCAAATCAGGCCTCCATTTGGTTAATACATTTGATTTCCATTGATGATTTTTGAGTTATTTTGTTGACAACACATTCAACTTTGTACAGAACAAAGTATTCAATGAGAATATTTCATTCATTCAGACTTATGATGTGTTATGTGAGTGTTCCCTTTATTTTTTTGAGCATGTATATTATACAACGTGACTGTCTTGGCTCCTGTTTCCACCCTCACCGCCAAACTCGTCCCTTCCCCATCATTCCACACAAGTTTCTTTTTCAGACACATTTCTCTTTATCAAAATCGCTACCCCTCCCCCTCTCTTTCTATGTCCATTATTGAAATAAATATTCCCATCCCCCAGTGGTTTACACTTTCCCACTTTCTCATCGTCCCAAAATGTTTCCTGAAAAGCGATACTCTCCGCCCCTCAGTCACTAGCTAGTACTAACTGAAATTTCTTCAAATCGCTCAATCCTCTTACATTGAGGCTTGCCACTTTCAAGGGCGACATCATAGCCAAATGAAACCAATAAAAGTTTGTTACCGTCAACTCAAACTACCTACAATTCTACATGCAGATCCCTACAGTTATTTACAGTCGTATGAAAAAGTTTGGGCACCCCTGATAATTTTCATGATTTTAGTTTATAAATCATTGGTTGTTCAGATCAGCAACTTGAGTTAAATATATCATATAGCAGATGAACACCGTGATATTTGAGAAGTGAAATGAAGTTTATAGGATTTACAGAAAGTGTGCAGTAATTATTCAAACAAAATTAGGCAGGTGCATAAATTTGGGCACCCCAAACAGAAAAAATTACATAATATTTAGTAGATCCTCCTTTTGTAGAGGTAACAAAGCGCTAAACGCCTTCCTGCAGCTTCTAGTCGGGATTATGGTTTGATGAAGGTGATTTGGACCCTTTCTCTTTAGAAAAACATCTCCAGTAAGTCAGGGTTTGATGGTTTCTGAGCATGGGAACAGCCCACCATTTCCAGTAAATCATGTCTGGGACGAGATGGCCATTCCAGAACGTTGTTGTTTACTGGTTCCTCTGAAGAATGCTTAGTAGATTTGAGCAGGTTTGGGAGTCGTTTCCTCGGTCACTTGTCAATGAGTTTGAACAGTGTTCTCAAGAATCTGGAGGAATTAAACTGGAATCCATGCGACCTCAACTTTAACAAGATTCCTAGGACCTGCCAGGGCCACACAGTCCACAGCATGATGGAACCGCCACCAAATTTTTATGTGGGGTGGTAGCAGGTTTGTCTTGGGATGCTGTGTTCTTTTTCCGCTCCTTGTTATGTCAAAATAACTCATTTTAGTTTCATAGTTACACAAGCCAACTTTCTTCCAAAATTGAAGCTGGATTGTCCAAATGTGCTGTAGCACACCTCAAGTGACTTGTTTGTGGCGTGTCGGCAAGAAAAAAGGCTTCTTTGAATTACTTCTCCCAATACAGACTCCTCCTTGTGCAAAAGGCGCTGTGATTAGTTGAACGATGAACAGGACACCATCTGCAGCAAGATGAGGGTTGTAGGTATTTGGTGGAGGTAGTGGCTTTTGACTAGACTGTTTCACCATCCTTCGCCTATGCCTATCTGGTCTGCCATTCGGGATTCATTAACTAGAACTGTGCTGTGGTCTTCCATGCCTCACTCGGTTCCTTACAGTGGAACTGACAGGCTGAATTCTCTGAGACGAGCTTTTCCCTTCCCTGAACAATGATGTTGAACAACCTTTGTATTCAGGCCATTGAGAGTTGTTTGAGGCTCCCCATGTGACCACTCGTCAGAGACGATGCAAAGAGGAGAGAAAAACTTCCAAAATTGGCCACCTTAAACCACTTTCTCATAGTGGATTTCAACTTGTGTATGTAGATCAAGGGTCAATGAGCTACAAAACAAATTTGTGTTCCAATAATTAGTGCTAAAGGTATTCAAATGACAAGGTGCCCAAATTTATGCACCTGCCTAAGTGTTGTTTGAATAATTACTGCGCACTTCTGTAAAACATAAAACTTAATTTCACTTCTCAAAATATTCACTGTGTTCTTGCTAGATGATATATTTACTGAAAATTGATGAGCGGACAACAATGAATTTATAAAGAAAAATCATGAAAAATTATCAGGGGTGCCCCACACTTTTTCTGACGACGTATTTATCCAACATTTTCCTTCTGTAACACCATGCATCTCCGTTTTGTACTTATTTTCTCCCTCACTTATCTACTCCCCTTCGTAGTTCTTTGTCCTTTTAGTCAAGTCAGTCAGATTCTATTTAGCATTGTCTCAAAGCAACTTACAAAGTTTAGATTATCTCCTAAAACTACGTCCCAAATCCAAAATTGAGCAAGCCTTAGGTCGACAGTGGCAAGGAAAAACTCCTGCGTTATAGGAAGAAAACCTTAGGAGACCAAGACTCAAAAAGGGACAAACCTCCTTGGGCGGCCGTAGATGATAAATCTAAGAGCGAACCTAAAGTCATGAGTAACGTTCGAATATAAAATGTGAAGTATGACATCAACATTAAGTGGCCCGGGTATGATGGGGTGGAGCTGATGACGGAAGGGAGCAGGCTTGAGTGGCGCTACAGCAGATGAACATCATGTTGTGGGGCTGGACTGCTGGAACACAGCTTCGGAGAAAGAGCAAACAGAAAATGTCATTAGTTATTGATTAAGGCACAGTGTCTATTACACAATCACTGATTGCCAAGTGTAGCATGAGACCCCCCGGCCCAGCATTAGCTCTAGCAGCAATAGCTAGAAAGAGGAGAACTGGTAGGAAACACAGCCAAGCAAGAAGGATCACATGAGACTTGGCAAAAAACCCACGGAGGCAGAAGACAAGCAACCAATGTCCTCTGATCACCATAAGACTCTTTGGACTATGAACCCCCAGCTCGCCCTTATTTTAAGGCAAGGATGAACACGATATGATCAAGATCACGAGGACCGAAGCCCAGTTCAGCCAGACCACCCCACCCGACAACTCCCGGCTAGCGGACAAGGGGCAGGCATGCCAGACATGACCCTAGGACTCGGCCCCAGTGACCAGCCATGCATCCTGGTTTAATCTAGTCATAAAGCCTTTGTAATAAATTTGTCTTTAGCTAGACTTAAAGCTTTGCAAGAGTGTCTGAATCTCAACGAAAGTGGGAAGTTTATTCCATAGTTTAGGGGGCCATGATGAGAGAGCTTGTCCTCCGGCTGTGACTTTTTTTTAATTCTAGGGAATAAAGAGCCCTGCACCCTGCGAACGAAGTAGACAGGTGAATTGTAAGACTCTCAGCGTTCATCAGATAATGTGGGGCCAGCCATGTAGAGCTTTATAAGTTATAAGAGTATTTTGTTAATCAATGCGGTTTGAGCTGGTACCAGTGAAGTGATGGAATAGAACAGGGAGTGATATTGGATCAACTTTTCTAGTTAGAGTTAGCACTGGGCAGCTTGATTCTGAACTAACTGAGGTTTATTTATAGATTTACTACAGCATCCAGTAAGTAAGGGCGTACAGTAACTAACCTGAGGTTAAAACGCATGAAACAAGTTTCTTTTTCCTGCATCATAAAAAGACAGGATATTTTCTAAGTTTTAGCGAAGTACGTAATTGAAAAGAAAGCAATTCGAAGTGGGATGCTGCTAATGGCGCATCACAAGGAGAGAGACAACATTCCAAGTTTTATTACTTTACACAGTCCTCGTTTTGTTAATTTTAAGGCTGTCATTTGGTTTGGATGCTGATTTGCACAGCGGTGTTGTATCATCGGCATGGCAGTGGAAACTATGCCAGGTTTACGAATAATGAGCCTATTGGCAGCATGTTAACAGAGGGCAATACAAAGCGGTCCAGCACTGGCCCTGGGCTTGCCCTCCTTCCCTTTTGCGCGCTTAGCCCTCGCTTCTTTCTCTGACCCCCCCTGACGAACGTACAGTTAAGTAGGATTTAAACCAAGAAAGGAAAGTGCTGAACCCTTAATTACATTACCAGTATTTTCTAGTCTATGTTTAGTAAAAACATCATGATCTATAGGTCACATGCTGCACTTAAATCTAACACAGAACAAGAACAGAAAAACACATCCTATCTGAGGACATAAACAAGTCATTAGTACCCTAATTAATGCGTTTCAGTACTATGATGGGGCCTGCCTGAAGCCACGACTGAAGGTTTCATAAATTTCATTCCTTGGAGTAACTGCAGAGCTGCTGATAGACGCTTTTTCTCGATTTGGACAGAAACGTTAGATTTGAAATTGCGTCTATAATTAAATTCACACAACGGTCAGATTGGCTCTTTTTAATTCAGTGGTTGGATTAACGCAGACCTTAAACGGATTGGCACATAACTAAGGTAAGGGAATGAATATTACAATAACTAAACCATGACTCTAAACACTAGGTAAATACTTGTTTGAGTAGACGTGTAGGAATTGGATCTAATAAACATGTTTATGACTTAGATGACTTCGTTCGCAGGGTGCAGGGCTTCTTTTAGTTCCTAGAATTAAAAAAGTCACAGCCGGGGAAAAGGCTTTCTCATACATGGTCCCCCAACTATGGAATAAACTTCCCACTTTCGTTCGAGATTCAGACCCTCTCCAAAGTTTTAAGTCTAGGCTAAAGACATACCTATTTACACAGGCTTTTGACTAGATTTAGACCAGGATGCATGGCTTGGGTCACTAGGGCCCAACACAAACACGTCTGACCGGATAACAGAGTTGCAGCGATAGTAACCGACTATCAAATTTTCATAAACATCTCAGAATCATGCAATACTGAGTCATTGCTTTATGTACGGTAGATACGACAGGTTAGAACAGGCAAAAGTAGTGTAAACTCGTGCACAATTAGCGACCATGCTTCTGTTACTAGACTGGACCATCCATAGTGCAACAACCCTCACCTCCGTGGGCGTCAAAATAAAAGACCCGGTGTCAGACGTCAAACCATACAAAACAGTACAAAAGCAATGCAAACAGACACTTCAAGTTTCTAACAGCCACTCAAGAACATAAGTATGTTCGTGTGTTCCGACTTACACCGAAAATCGGTTTACGACGCCCCCTAGGGACGGATCTGCATCGTAACCCGAGGACTAGCTGTAAATCTGACTTGACTAGACGAGCTGACCAGTGCGGATATTTCAGTATTAGTAATTGGGGTAAAAGATTCTAATCTTGATTTAGAGCTCATTAAACAGATGTCTTCACTAGTGCTGCATCTGGAAGGTTGCTGAACAGTTTGGTGATGTGATGAGCATTGAGTTTTATGCCTAATGTTTTCTATCTTATCATTAAAGAAAGTCATGAAATCATTACTGTTAAAATTATTGGAGACTGTATTAAAGAGAAATCTTGGATTATTCTTATTTTTCTCTATGATTGAAGAGAAGTATGCAGCTTTAGTGAGGGCATGCTTATGCTCTGCCATGCTGTCCCTCCAAGCAATCTTAAACACCTCTAATTTACTATGTCTCCACTTGCGCTCTAGATGCCGTGTTCTTTGCTTTGCTTTTAGCCATTAGTTTCCTTTTATTTGTACTTTTTAATATTATTTTGCGTACCTCCTTATCACTGTCTGTGTCATCCACCGCATCCCAGGCTACACCACTGTCTTCTGCAGGCTGGCTGCCCTCTTCACTCACTTCGCCTCTGGTTCGTCCGGAGGGGTCAGGCTCCACACTGCCTTCCGCGCCGAGCGCCTCCTCCCGCTCCACTCTGGGCTTCTTATTAACCTCCACTGTAGCTCCTTTCGAGGTTTCGCTTCTGTCCCCTATGTTATCCGCCTCTGCCCTGCGGCCCTGATCCTCGTCCCCATCAGGGCGATTAGACTCTGTAGTCCCTGCCTCCTCCTTTTCTATGACAGGTTCATTCATCTTCTCCGCACATTCATCACTTTAATGCGAACAATAGCAGTTAATCAGGACCATGTGGCACTCCTGGCACCTCACCGGGTTACAGTCACGTGCGTAGTGTCCTTGGTCGTGACACGTATTGCAGGTAAATTCTGAACAGTCTTTCATCATGTGGTCAGGACTCATGCACAATCTGCAGGTTCTCACCTGCCCAGTATGGATTATTCTGATGTACTCCAGGCCTTCTGCAGTCATAAGTCGCGTGCTGTACGGCAGAGATTTCACTTCCTTTGGGAATCGCACCTTCAGGTATCTCGTACCATCTGTGTGTTCCAGTGTAGTACCGGCACCTAATCGGCTGTAGCGACACTACACCCCACAGCCTCAGCTTCTCAAATTTCCTCGTCAGTCGTGTAAGCAGGCAGGTGCAAAAAGGAGACCACATCAGAGGTAGCTAGCGGCCTCACCTTGCACCTTGCTCCCTGTATAGTCAGATCTTCAAGTATCTCGTCCACCGCTGTCTGTTCGTCCAGCGTTCTCTCAAAGCCGCTCGGTCAGGTGTCCGTGTCTAACTTCCCGTAGCACACCTTTCGACAGATCCGTAGCAAAAGCTCTCGAGTACTGTCCTGTTTCCACCACTAGTGTTCTTTCCTTGCAATATCTCTGTTCGTTTCGTCGTTCCAAACTGTTTGCTGAAGCACGCTCCTTTACTCGCTCATTGTCACCTAAGTTTGGTTGTGTCGCTTCCGGCGTTTGTTTATCGACGCCCGTCATGTTCGTCTCTTCCATCCTTCGCTCTAAGTAAAGATAGGCGTCCACCAGCAGTCTCCCTGCCGGTGAGCCACGTCCATACAAAAACAATCAGAGAGGCTGTATCCTTCGAGTTTACTTTTGGTTTATACCGCTCAGAAAACAAATGTACTTCACAAACTCCCGTCCGACGTAATTGGGCGTCCTCAAGTCGGTGTGGCCGCAAGCGGGTGCTCCTGCGCTGATGGGGCTTGTTATGCTCTAACCCGACCGCCATTAAATCTTCGGCTGCAGCCCGGTGTGTCACTGGTTCATTTGTTCAGCTTTTTATTGACAGAAAGCCAAGTTTCTCCTGTATGTTCACTGAATTTGTCATCACTGTTCTGTTCCGTGCCTGACAATTCATAACGCAGCATGCATTCTTTGATCCGTTCGGTTGTTCATTGACGCTTCTGTTTGCAACACGCAAGTTTGAAGTGCATCTGAGCTGTACTGGGCAGATGACGGGAAAGCTTGATCCCTAGAAGTACATTGTGATGTCACAATGCATCCTGGCCTCCACACAGCAGCCGTTGAGTCCCATGGCTTGTGCAGGTACGTGAAAGCCAGTGCGCGCTGCAGTTTTGTGATTGTGTTTTGTAATTTAAAGGTGGTTTTGATGAGCAGCTTGTGGAAGTGAGTGAAGAGAATGAGATGCAGCGTGAGATTTTTGCAGCACCTGATGCTGAAAGTCAGGTCTCCCATCCAGCATCTAAACAGGCAAATGCCTGCTTAGCATTTTTGAATGAAGCAGATGTACACTGACAAAAAGGTTCTGTGGCAGTGGTGTGGTGTTGCAAAAATCGTCTACTTATGGATGATGTTCGTGGTGCAAGAAAATAAGATTCCCCACCTTTTTTTATGTTTTCAAATTCAGTGGTGAAAAAGACCATTTTGAACCTGGTTCTTAATACAACAGGCCGCATCAGTCACGTCACTCTTCCTATACCCCACTCCTATGGCATATTGCAGCCGTCATTCGTACACACGTTCATTCGTCCAATCACCTTTTTCTTCTCTAAAGGCAACTTTAACTTCTATCTCACTACAACTGAACACATTACAGGCATTACTGGCCCATGGAGGAAACAATGATGTCACAATGGCTCATACATTCTACACACCTGCCAGTCAGCCACATGGCTTGCAGGTTACATCAGGTCCAGCTCGCAGCTCGTTTCATCGTTCACTTTTTTTCTAATTTAAAGGCCACTTTCACCATGGTAGGTCTCGAGCCTAAACGGAAGTGCCGCGCCAAAAGCTTGCAGCACCTGGTATTCCCAGGCAGTCTCCCATCCAGGTACTGACCAAGCCCGGCCTTGTTTAGCTTCCGAGATCTGACTAGATCGGGCGTCCTCAATTTCTTTGTTTATTAAATAATTTCAAAACAATACATATAAATTTACATTCACATCCAACATTTACATTCATTCATACTCAAATTACTTATGGAAGCATCTACAAAGTTCAATAGAAATTGCAACAGCACCACTACAATAAGAATCCACTACAATTCTTAAGAACCTATTCAAACACATTCAGGTAGAGTAATTTAAAAAATATTCCACAGATGGGTCATAAATGGATTAATCCTAAGAAATATACCTTCCAGCGTCTTAGACTCTGCGCACACATTTTTTCAGAATATCTTTATTGTCATTATACCGGGTATAACGAAATTAAGGTGCCATGCTTTGCGGTGTAACAGACAAGAAAAAAAAAATACAGAAACTATCATTTACAAAAATAACCATAGAAAAATATGAAGAAATTAAAAAACACAATGATAAGAAACCAAAAGACCTACTGTCAGCAACACGGATTGCATGGATTTTACTCAACAATTGAGTAAAGAAATTGCACATTTCCCTTGTAACATTGAAAATGTAAATATTGCACAGTCCCATGTTTTATTACAAAAATGGATTAAATACAGTTATAATGAGTTATTTAGAGCCCGAACTGCTGTGGGGTAAAAGCTATTCCTGAGCCGGTTGGTCCTTGTTTTAAACGATCTGTAACGTCTACCTGATGGTAGTAGCTCCAATAGTTGGCGACTGGGGTGAGAAACGTCCATAATAATTTTGTGGGCTCTCTGAAGACAACGAAAGCTGTGTAGATCCTCCAGTGTGGGTAGACAACACCCAATGATCTTTTCCGCAGACCTCACAATCCTCTGTAGTTCTTTTTTGTGTGCTGCTGTGCAGCTGGAGAACCACACACACAGTCCGTGAGTGAGGATGCTCTCTCTAGTGGAACAATAGAAGGACACCAGCAGTCTCTGATTAATGTTGTTCTTCCTGAGAATCCTCAGGAAGTAGAGTCTCTGATGTGCCCTCTTTGTAAGTTCCTTGATGTTCACACCCCAGGTTAGGTCCTCCTCGATGTGAATACCCAGGAAGCGAAAATTTGTGACTCTTTTTACACAGCTCCCGTTGATGGTTAATGATTGGATTTCTTTTCTCACCTTTCTGAAATCGATGACCTGCTCCTTCGTCTTTGATGTGTTCAGACGTAGGTTGTTGTCTGTGCACCATAATGACAGCCGTTCCACTTCATCCCGGTAGGCTGTCTCGTTGTCTCCGGAGATGAGTCCCAGAATGGTAGTATCCTCTGCGAATTTGACTATGGTGTTGCTGGTATGAGCAGTGGTCCAGTCATAAGTGTAGAGGGTGTAGTGCAGGGGACTCAGCAAACAGACCGAGCGGAGCCTGTGCTGAGGCTAATGGGTGTAGCGGTGTGAGGTCCTACTCTAACCCTTTGTCTGCGCCCCGTCAGGAAGTCTTTGATCCATAGACAGGTGTGATGAGGCAGACCCAGGTCCAACAGTTTGCACATCAGTCAGTGGGGGATGATGGTGTTAAAGGCAAAGCTATAATCCACAAGGAGGAGCCGGGTGTAGGTTCCCTGCTGTTCCAGGTGGTGTAGGGTTGTGTGAAGGGCAGTAACTACTGCATCTTCTGTAGATCTGCCAGCCCTATATGCAAACTGATATGGGTCGAAGTTGGATGGAAGAAAAGAAAGGATGTGATTTCTCAAAGCACTTCATTACCACCGGTGTTAGAGCAACCAGCTCCAGTCATTAAGGCTGGTGATCTGAGATTTCTTTGGTATCGGGACTATAGTTGAGGATTTTAAACAGGCTGGAATGATCGACTGTGAAAGTGACCTATTAAAGATCCTCGTGAGGATCCCCGCAAGTTGATCAGCACAGTCTTTCAGCACACGCCCAGTAATACCATCCGGGCCTGCAGCCTTTTTAGGATTGGTAGACTTTAATGTGCGCCTTACTGTCGTGGTTTTTTGACAGAATACATTCTGCTCACTTAATCAAAAATCACACTTAAGCCGAATCAAATGTTCAGTGGAGAAGCAGATGATTTTATTGCAAGCAATAAAGGACAACCACACAACGCAGCAGCGGTGCGGAGAAGCCTAAGAGCCACAAATCTCTGGCCCTTATATACAACTCAGTCAGGGTCAAACATTATGCCATTGTTGAGGATTTGTTAGACACATGTGCCTTTGTGGCTGTGGGGGCCACACATTTTTGCACCCATATAATTATTTACATCTTATATATTTGCATTTCTAATTGTGGTGATGTCATTCGTTCAGAATAAGTCTCTTTAAGACATGGTTTGCAGGTGCGTCTCAGCCTAACTGAGAAAGTACAAAATGTTCTTTGGCCTTGGAAGTGTTCACCAGTTTTGCAAACTGTGGGTATGTGTGTGCGTAAGATTTTTTATACAGAGACTTGCTGTACACTCCAGTAACTTGGGTTATTTCACATGTTCATGTGTATAATTATTTTATTCTGTAAGTGCATATGATGAATAACTATATTGTTGATGTTAAAGTGTTAGTTTAAAGCTTTTACATGGTCACAGAGAGTAATCATGATCTGGATTTAGTATAATTATGTAAGAATTGAATACAATTTATATGTAGAAATTAGAGATTTGATGCTGAAACTAAAAACTGGGATAAAGTTCACTTGCCAGGTCAGGATGACCCGAGGGGGGAGACAATGGAGGAATACGGGTGGGGCGCCTGGGCAGCAAGTGTTCTGAAAACAATGATGACATAATGTCTGACCTTGACTGAGTTGTATATAAGGGCCAGAGATTTGTGGCTCTTTGGCTTCTTTGCACCGCTGCTGTGGTGTGAGGATGTCCCTTATTGCTTGCAATAAACTTGTCTGCCTCTCCTCTGAAACTTTGATTCTGCTTGAGTGTGATTTTTGATTAAGTGAGCAGCATGCATTCTGTCAAAAAACCACGACATCATCATTTTTTCCAACTTTTAGAACACCTGCTGCCCAGGCGCCCCACCCTTATTCTACCCTTCTCTCCCTCCTCTCAGTCATCATAACCTTTAGCCCAGATTTTTCGACCTTTAGATAGATCACTTTATTAATCCCAGAGGGAAATTCGTGTTTAGCCCAGATTTTAGTTTCAGCATCAAATCTCTAATTTTTACATATAAATTGTATTCAATTCTTAAATAATTATATTAAATCCAGATCATGATTAATCTCTGTGGCCATGTAAAAGCTTTAAACTAACACTTTAATGTCAAAAATATAGTTATTCATCATTTGCACTTATAGAATAAAAGGATCACTTGGAATAAATTTGCTTATTAATCAAATTACAAATGATTGAGTAATTATACACATGAACATGTGAAATAGCCCAAGTTTTTGGAGTTTACAGCAAGTCTCTGTATAAAAAAATCTTACGCACACACATACCCACACTTCGCAAAAACTCGCGCACACACATACCCACACTTCGCAAAACTGGTGAACACTTCCAAGGCCAAAGAACATTCTGTACTTTCCCAGCCAAGGAGGTGAGACTTAGTCTGAACGAGTGACAACACCACAATTAGAAATGCAAATATATAAGATGTAAATAATTATATGGGTACAAAAATGTGTGGCCCCCGCAGCCACAAAGGCACATGTGTCCAACAAATCTTCAACATTCCCCCCTTGACATGGCTGGTAAGCCTAACTACATAATTTTCCCCTCGTACTGTACGTAAGAAATAATAACTCAATGAAACTTTTCATCAAATCATACATAGTTATCACAATTAGCATGACCAAACTGGAACTCTAACTTCAATTAATAATGATTAAAGTCATAAATCAGTACATTTAGTTTTAAATCAATAACTGTAAGACCAATTAAATGCTAACAAATGCATCGGTCATCTCTCGATTAAAACTCTAAGTGGTCAATTGTCTCCTTCAAAAGCTTCAATTTGTCTGAATCTTTACACAGACTAGGCTCACTTCCTTGCCAGGTATACTGTTAAAATTTAAATTTAGAAGTATGAAACAATCTTAAACTAAAAGATTAGTTAAGTTATAAATGTAAAATAAAGATAGTAATTAGACATAATTTTGAGAACTCTTAATCCCCTACTATGGTCTATGATTTGTCCTTCATTTGATAATTCCAAACAGTTCAAAATAATTCATATAATCACCCTACATACTAAAAAGAAAAATCATTTAATTTCTGTTGTCATACTTATCTTAGATACTTAAACAGCTGGTGTTTTAATTTATTTAACAGTACAAATATCAGTACTGTTATTGTTAGTTCACATTCAACTAAAATGTTAATATCAAACCCATGGGTTGCCTGGATACCCGCGCATTTACACAGCCCTAAAGCTGAAACGACAGTCAGCATCCCTGTAACTCATGCGTAGACGCAGTCTCCTTGTTTCACCTTTGGCTCCTTGTTCTCCTCCAGTGTTCTCTCTCTCTCTCTCTCTCTGTTTTTTCCTGCTTAAATAGCTTTTTATATTTTTAATAAATTCTAAAAATTTGAGTGTGGTACACACATCCCAGTCTTGGTCTAATTCTGAGCTTCTGCTAAATTAGTCTTTACTACCTCATCGACAAATTAATTAATTTCCGTTATCTGAACTAATCATTATTGTTATTCCAAATCTCAAACTCTCTTTCTAACATCGTTCTTGATGCAAATTTAGGGTTGCATACACAAATTACTGTAAATTTGGTACCCAAAATCCCCTTTTTGCGATGTTTGTAATTGTCCTCAATAATTTTCTGAGTTTCTCACCACCTAATACCGCCCCCCTTGTGCAATGGCTAACACCATGCACATCTATAATTAACAATGAGAGCAGACTGATTGGTGCTACTGTAAGGCCACTGTCATTTCTTCAGTGTTTTTCTGTATCTTTTGTGGTTCCTGTGTCTTTTTATACTTACTACTCTTATTATGTGTAATTTTTTTCATTGCTAAGTCAATTCTACTAACTACCTGTTTGGGCAATTTTAGATTTTTGAGTAACGCACTAATAAATTTGTCATAGTGTACTATCAACTATACCAGGTTTATAGTATGGTATGATACTTGTAATTTCCAGTCAACGTTTAGATATTATTATCACTCGTATTACTGTTTATTCGTTATTATATACTTCTTTTATACTTACTAAAATATATTTTAGTATACTGGAAGCTGAGTGATACCAATTTGCACATTTTCTTTTCACTGTTTTATATGATTCCAGTCTAAAATAGGTCTACTTAATTTCCTCTCATCAGCCAGTTCAATTGGTCTAAGCATTTTTAGTCACTCTACCTTAATACTCTCTCATATGGACCAAATATTCACCAAATCTTGCATAATGCCAAATGCATAACGTCAGTCTGGATAGATCGTGAACCACTGTCCCTCTAAAGGTTTGCTTGATCCCAATGTTTTTGAGTACTGCTCGATAATAAGACTTTTTGTAACCATCAGCTCTCTTCAACTCTCCTTTGACCACAATCGCAGGTCATTTTTGCCTTCCTCTCGGAAATGTTCAGCATTCGTTCCATGTCGTGCTGTGGCCAGTACTACGGCTGTGCCTGCCTTAGGTTGTCCCGATTTCATGGTGGGATCTTTCCCGTCATTAACTAACCAGCCTCTCACCGGCCATTCAGCAAATGCACTTGTACAGGAGGGTAGAGCCTGACATGGCATTATTACTGAGCAGTATAGATATTAATACTTTTAATTTTCCATTGTGTTTTGCACATACACAACCTGTGTCTTTAAACAAGTGCCATTGTTAAATGCTCAAACGAAACATCAAGTCACAACCCAACAGACCTCGGTGGTAAATTTACAAAAAGTGCCAAAATTTGCATAAGGCAAATAATTTTAGCCATCGAAATTGTAATGGCAGATGGGGAGTCTTCAGGCAGAGATTATAATTATTAATTTCACCTATAAGCTAGAAACAGATCCAATATCAAATAAATTTTTTCATTAACTTATGAACACATGGCTCCAGTGGCCACAGAATTTTTTTATTTCTATTAAATTATTTTATAATCACTGGTAACGATTAGGTCAGATTAGTTAAAATGATCTATAACCCTTCATTATTCTTCATTATTCTTTACCATTAGCATTACATTATTGAAGGAAAATTAAACAAGTCGAATAATACCCCTTAATAAACTGTTATCCTTTCACTTTTCATTTTTCAGCTAATTGTGTTAAATTTAAACTCATAGCCATCAATCCATTGCACTTAACACCACTACTGGTGATCCACATAGATTTATACTTAAACCACTTTTATTTGGTCTTTAAATTTATAATTTACCCACTGTTTTTTACTTAGGTAGAGATCTGGCTATATGTTGAAGATGCAATAATTTATTCATAAAAAGAAGTGCGTTTAGTCAATCATCTTTCTCTTTAACAGCATCTAAACAATGTTACATTAGGCATAAAACTCAATGCTCATCACATCACCAAACTTTTCAGCAACCTTCCAGATGCAGCACTAGTGAAGACATCTGTTCAATTAGCCGTAAATCAAGATTAGAATCTTTTACCCCAATTACTAATACTGAACTATCCGC
>JAJAGP010000940.1:179533-260664 GCA_025084515.1 Ancistrus triradiatus | reverse complement strand
TCTGCCGTTCATGACACATAATGTGAACTAATTCACGTTCAAGTTCTTTATTAAAAAATGTGTTGCGTTCAGTTCAACGTTCGCGTAAAAATGAGCGTGTTCAATGAACGCGTTCTTTTGAACTCGTTCACGCACAACACTGGGGTTCAGTTATATAGAATGGATTTTAAAGGGGCTCTACCGCTGTCACACTGGGTACAAGGAAAGAGGACAGATGTAAGTGTAGGGGTTTGTTATTCATGATGTGACATGGTGAATGCCAAGATACAGACAAGGTAGTCAGGTGCTGGGTGTGAATAGAGCAAGGCTTAAGCAACAGAGTGCTAATAATCTCACAGACAAATGTGATGCAAATTCTATTATTAAATAAATCAAATTCTTCATTTTCTCGAGTATATACTGCACTGCAGTGTATCCACAAAGTGCGTTTAATTCCAGGGTTGCCAGATCCTGCGGAGGAATCTTGCAAATAAACCCAAAGTAACCCCAGAGTAGGCAAAATCTCTAATAATAAGAGGACCTGGCAACCATGTTTTTTCCACTAGCCACTCTGCATGCATGGGCAGAATGGGAAAACCAATTGAAATTGAGTAACTGGTATACAGCCACTCAAAATCTGATTACTGAACTAAAATCCAGCTCTCTATCAGATTTCTTAAACTGATTTCAGATAACTGCAGGAATCTCTTCCAAATCTATTGTCAGTATCTTCTTCACTAAACATTTGTGGAGTACTGTATGTGAAAATACAAACTAAAGGTATTATAATCATAATAAAATAAGACAAGCTCCTGTTGTGCTAAATGCTGATTTAATATTGATTATATACTATCAATCCTTCAGTTCAGAGTAAACATTTCTACAGATTTACGGATTTCTGATCTCAGCACTGAATTAGTGAAGCGGAATTAGTGTCAGTGTTTGGTCCTGAATCTATTATGGACCCCAATTATTTTTGAAAACTTTGAAAGCCCTCTGCTTAGTTGGGAAGAAAAACAGCAGGCATATTGTCACTTTGCAGGTCAGATCATGATAATGAGCAAGCTTTTTTCTAAAAATGTCACAAATAAGCAATAAACTTTTTATTGTATTTATTTATTTTTTGGACGGTTGAGTCACAGATGATTTTCAGTCAGATAGACGATACAGTGATTCTGCTGAGCTCCACATGGCTTAGAGCTTCCAGGAATGAAAGCCCCAGCGCTGCACAATTGATCACACCATTTTAATCAACAGAGATCAAGGGCCGTTTTAAGTTAATTAAGAGATAAAGGGTAAGGAGGGTCACAGAGGCTATTACAGCTAATTAAAAAGCATGGGGGATCATTAAGACACCTCCAGATATCCGTGGGAGCTCATTTATTACTGTACTATATTCTCCCTCTATTAAATCATCATTCCCTATTGTAAGTCAGAGGATAGCTCCTGCTTTTTAGGTACCTTGCTTATTTTCAGATATAGAAGCAAGTAAAACGAGCCTGCAGTACACGCATACACACATGTGGATGATCCATTTCAATTAATAAAATTAATTAATTAAAAAAAAAAACATTCTGTTATTAAGCAAGGTGCCCTGCACATTGACCAATTGCAAATTAAAAGGTATATAAATTAAAACAATACGGCGAAATAGAATTTGTTAGCTGTCCCTGGCCTCTGTTATACTTTACAATGAAATAAAATGATTACAATCCTTCAGAAAAAAATATTTTTTCACCATGTATCCCATCTATGTCTTATATATTTATACTATATATAATACTTATACACAGTGGTGCTTGAAAGTTTGTGAACCCTTTAGAGTTTTCTATATTTCTGCATAAATATGACCTAAAACATCAGATAAAGTAGATAAAGAGATCCCAGTTAAACAAAATAGACAAAAATATTATACTTTATCTTAAAGTATAACATGTACTTTATAATATATAATATACTTTATATAATATATACTTTAATGTATACTTTCTGTCACTGTATACATACAGTGGGGCAAAAAAGTATTTAGTCAGCCACTGATTGTGCAAGTTCTCCTACTTAGAAAGATGAGAGAGGTCTGCCATTTTCATCCTAGGCACACTTCAACTATAAGAAACAAAATTAGAAAAAAAATCCAGGAAATCAAAAAAAAAAGTATGGTGGAAAATAAGTATTTAGTCACCCACAAACAAGCAAGATTTCTGGCTCTCACAGACCTGTAACTTCTCCTTTAAGAAGCTTTTCTGTCCTCCACTCGTTACCTGTATTAATGGCACCTGTTTGACCTCGTTATCTGTATAAAAGCCACCTGTCCACAGCCTCAAACAGTCAGACTCCAAACTCAACCACGGCCAAGACCAAAGAGCTGTCAAAGGACACCAGGAAGAACATTGTAGACCTGCAGCAGGCTGGGAGGAGTGAATCTACAATAGGCAAGCAGGTTGGTGTGAATAAATCAATTGTGGGAGCAATTGTAAGAAAATGGAAGCCATACAAGACCATTGATAATGTCCCTTGATCTGGGGCTCCACGCAAGATCTCATCCCGTGGGGTCAAAAATGATCATGAGAACGGTGAGCAAATATCCCAGAACTACAACAAGGGGACCTGATGAATGACCTGCAGAGAGCTGGGACCAAAGTTAACAAAGGCTACCATCAGTAACACACTACGCCAAGAGGGACTCAGATAATGCAGTGCCAGGCGTGTCCCCCTGCTTAAGCCAGTACATGTCCAGGCCCGTCTGAAGTTTGCCAGAGAGCATATGGATGATCCAGAAGAGGATTGGGAGAATATCATGAATTCTGAGTTGCATCCCAAGAACATACAGGAAATGTTTGACCTCTGTCATTACACGTGTATATATATATCTACTTTTTGGACTTTTATATATACCTAAGTAGCTGGTCAGTGTATATAGCCTTTAATGTTTTTGGCTTACCCCACTTTATTCTGGTTGGTGTCACGGGTGGAGCCTCTCCTCCCTCAGACATAACCAATAATATGTCTGTGTAATGCCCAACTCGGACTGAAGGCACTGCCAGGACTGGAACCGGATCACCTTGGGACACGTTGGGATTGGGTTAATGAATTGCCACTACCCCACCTCAGCGCTCTAGTACACAGTATATAAATAAGACTAATCAATTTTACAGCCAATCAGAAAACATTAGGCGAGGCAAACACATTTAGTCGTGAATTATTTATCTTAAACTGTTATGCCATCTCACAAACCCCCATGTTTTAAACATTTAATGGTTAAACCTCACTTCTGATTATGCGAGGTGTTGCCGCAACAGTTCTTATAATAATTTGATTATCTTAAATCCATACCATCTGCATGTTGGTACACACTGAGCTGCCTCCATTAATGCCAGTCCCATTATTCGTGGTGTAGTAAATGTGCTAATTTTTTTGTGCTTGTATTGATTAGCTGGACAGGAATGACACTCCTGTGCAGAACTATGGGTGAAAAGAATAATGTCTTTTACTCTGGGTCTGTACACTAAGCTGGATTTACTGCGAGAAAGATAAGCTAAGCCTGGCATTCTCCAGCTCCCACTGGAGAGTTAGCGTTAAGCATTAACCCTGCATACACAGACACATAAACAGAGAGAGAGAGAGCGAGAGAGAGTAGATTTAACAATCATGCCAATAAAGTCCTTTTAAACTGAACTAAACGGAGAGAGAGATTCCCTCTCACTCCAGGGATTCTCACCTCTTCTGACAAACCACACTTAAGTTACTCAGGGTGTACTCACACTACATTTGACCCCCAAAGCACAGTTTGTTTGACTAGTGTGAGTGCCCGGTACCGTGCCTGGGCGTGGCACACTGACCTGCCCTCAAGCACATTTGAGAAGGTGGGCCTGGGCATGGTAAATAAGTAAGGACACCTTCAGCGACAGGATCCTTCACCTGCAGTGCTCATAGGAGAGATACCACAGCTCCTTCCTTCCTACTGCTGTCAGGCTATACAATCAACATCTTACCCAGTAACGCATGTATACTACTCAAAGCAAAACAAACTACTACCAAAGCACTGTGTAATAATATGCAATTATGTGCCATATTATGAAGCAACACAAGTCTATATCTCAACAGTATATAGCTTTTATGCTGTCAACGTGCAATATGTGGTGATGTGAAATAACCTCTTTCTACACTTGTGTATTCTGTATATTTTTTCATATATTCTATTTTAGGGTACAGTGCTTTTTATTTCATTATTTTAATGTGTGTGTATACTTGTATTTATTCTGTTTCTTCCCTCTTGTTGCCGTAACAAGACAAATTTCCCCATGTGGGATAATAAAAGGCTATCTTATCTTATCTTAACTAAGTAAAATGTATTTATATGGCACTTTCACAGCTGCTTTACAAAACCAATACACCTCATTAAACAAACAGAAATACAAAACAAATACACATATAATACAATCCTGGTACAAACGATTACCAAAGATATTTAGCTGCTGAGGGTGAAGTAGATCAGCCACATATGGAGGAGCTTGACCATGTAATGCTCTGCTAGTAAGAGTTAGAATTTTAAACTGAATCCTATACCCAACAGGAAGCCAATACAGAGATAATAGCAAAGGGGTTTTATGGGCCCTCTATTTGACCTATTAAGTAGTCTTGCAGCAGCATCCTGAATAGCCCGCAAACAGCCAAGAGCAGACATACTAAGCGAGGAGAAGTAGTCTATGTGGGATGAAATAAAGGCATGTATAAGCATTTCTAGTTCAGCATTTGAAACTACAGATCTCAATTTTCTAATATTTCTTAAATTAAAAAGCAAGATCAGCAGCATAACATGGATATCAAATGACAAAGATGGATCAAATAAAGTGGTGCCTGACAGTTTGTGAACCCTTTAGAATTTTCTATATTTCTGCATAAATATGACCTAAAACATTTTTTTCACACAAGTCCTAAAAGTAGGTAAAGAGAACCCAGTTAAACAAATGAGACAAAAATATTATACTTGGTCATTTATTTATTGAGGAAAATGATCCAATATTACATATTAGTGAGTGGCAAAAGTATGTAAACCTTTGCTTTCAGTATCTGGTGTGACCCCCCCTGTGCAGCAATAACTGCAGATAAACGTTTCCTGTAGCTGTTGATCAGTCCTGCACACCGGCTTGGATGGATTTTAGCGCATTCCTCCGTACAGAACAGCTTCAGCTCTGGGATGTTGGTGGGTTCTTCTTTAACCATTCTTTGGTAGAACGACTTGTGTGCTTAGGGTCGTTGTCTTGCTGCATGACCCACCTTCTCTTGAGATTCAGTTCATGGACAGATATAATTCAGACTTCATTGTTCCATCAATGACGGCAAGCCTTTCTGGCCCAGATGCAGCAAAACAGGCCCAAACCATGATACTACCACCACCATGTCTCACAGATGGGAAAAGGTTCTTATTCTGAAATGCAGTGTTTTCCTTTCACCAAACATAACGCTCTTCTTTTAAACCAAAAAGTTCTATTTTCATCTCGTCCACAAAACATGTTTCCAATAGCCTTCTGGCTTGTCCACATGATCTTTAGCAAACTGCAGACGAGCAGCAATGTTCTTTTTGGAGAGCAGTGGCTTTCTCATTGCAACCCTGCCATGCACACCAATGTTGTTCAGTGTTCTTCTGATGGTGGACTCATGAACATTAACATCAGCCAATGTGAGAGAGGCCTTCAGTTGCTTAGATGTTACCCTGGGGTCCTTTGTGACCTCGCCAACTATTACACGCCTTGCTCTTGGAGTGATCTTTGTTGGTCAGCCACTCCTGGGGAGGGTAACAATGGTCTTGAATTTCCTCCAATTGTACACAATCTGTCTGACTGTGGATTGGTGGAGTCCAGACTCTTTAGAGATACTCTTTACTCTTTTCCAGCCTGATGAGCATCAACAACTCTTTCTCTGAGGTCCTCAGACATCTCTTTTGTTCGTGCCATGATGCACTTCAAAAAACATGTTGTAAAAAGCAGACTTTGATAGATCCCTGTTCTTTAAATAAAACAGGGTGCCCACTCACACCTGATTGTCATCCCATTGATTGAAAATACCTGACTAATTTCACCTTCAAATTAACTGATAATCCTAGAGGTTCACATACTTTTGTCACTCACTAATATGTAATATTGGATCATTTTCCTCAATAAATAAATGACCAAGTATAATATTTTTGTCTCATTTGTAACTGGTTTCTCTTTATCTACTTTTAGGACTTGTGTGAAAATCTGATGATGTTTTAGGTCATATTTATGGAAAAATATAGAAAATTCAAAAAAAGGGTTCACATGTTGCTACCTGCTTTTAAAGCAATGAATGCATTGCTTTTCCGATGCATTAAAAGTTATTATAACCACACCCCCTCCATGTCCTGATTGGTCACCTCACAGAACTAATCATGTGTAATACTGCCCTAAGACGATATTTTAATAAATAAAAGACTAACCTGATACAGCCACTGCCTGTTTGGAGTTTGCTTGTTCTCCCTGTCTCTTAATACTATTTCTTGAGGCAAATACTTTTGCCAGGGCTTTAATACTTTTAATAAAGTATTTGTGTGCTTCTGTTAATTGCATCGTGGGAAAGTCTAAAAAGCTCCATTTCACAGGCAAAACTAGGTAAAACCTGGACTGAAGCCTGGAAGGGAAAAAAGATTGCTTTATTGATTTTCTCATTAAAAAAGTCAGATCAGTTCCAATGATGGGACGTAATGGAAAAAAGTATTGATCATGTACTAGTAGCTATATAATGTGTAGCTCAGTGTCCCAGATCACAAAATGCAGTGTGTATTTGTGCAGTCAAAAAGTCAATTGTCGAGGCCTCGGGTTATGCAGCAGTCCAATTTGATAGTCCACCTCCACAGAGTTCAAGTCTCTCTGCAGTGCCTCCGTTCTGGATGGCTGCTGCACAGACATGTCTGAAGGAGTGAAGACCAGATGAGGGATCCATCTCCGTGCCACTGCAACAGTGGCTCCCGTTGGCCATCGGACATGCTGGCGAAGATGGTGGATGAATGCAGAGAGAGAAGTACGTTCCACCTCCCCATACATGCTGGCATCTAGAGAGAAAATGAAGCAGTCAGCTGTCATGAGTTTTACAGAGGGACTCACTGGTCTAGGCTAGACAGGGGGCATTACATCAGACCCGGGAATCAGGAAACCCAATACATATCAATAGATTTACAACTGATAGAATCTTACAAACCAAACAATTGTGGGTTAAGGGTCTTGCTCAAGGACCCAACAGTGACAGCTTGGCAGAGGTGGGATTTAAATCCTGGAACTTCTTATCCAGAATCCAGTATGTTAATCACTAGGCCAACACCTTTCATGAGCTTGTTAGCATTATACCTTGGCCATGGAAAATCATTGTGTGAATTTTCACCCACTCGCTTTACTTAGTTAAAATTAGTTAATATTAGTTAAAATTTGTTAGATAGAATGGATGTTGTTCTTTATATTCAGTTGACTTTGTGGTGCTTCTGATTAAGTCTGAGAGAAGGCGGCAAACAGAATTATCACCATTATTTGCTTTCAAAGGTTACGTTGCCTTAGTTAGATTAAGGTTATAAAATAATAACAATAATCATTTTACATTACATTTACAGCATTTAGCAGACGCCCTTATCCAGAGCGTCTTCCATTTAGTACAATCTTACAATCCAAGAAATTGTGGGTTAAGGGCCTTGCTCAAGGACCCAACAATGGCAGCTTGGCAGAAGCGGGATTGGAACCCTGGACCTTCTGGTCCATAGGACAATACCTTAACCGCTAGGCTACCACTGTCCCCGGCCATATAGTATTTAAGGACACATTTTACAAAATCTATCATGAAATATAATATTATTTATTAATACATTCACATTTGATACATTTATAATGTATCAAATGTAAAGTGAATACATTTTTACTATTTTCTTCTCTTTATTCTTGTAAGATGAAAAAATCTTAATCTGGTCTTGGTCTCATCTCAGTCTCTGCCTGACCCGGTTATGGTCTTGACTCGAACCAACACACTGTTTGCATTGTTTTTAGGATGCCCAAACTTGACCTGGTCAGATATTCACTTACTGAGCAGTAAGTTAAGGTTAGACTAAAGATAGGAACCTACTGTAATGCAACCCTGTAATGATAATGCTGAGTTTGCAGGTTATGTGGGTGCATTTGGTCCAGACACACACCATCCTGTGGGAATAAAACATGTCAGGCTCCACCTGTAGGAACTGTTCCATGTTGGACAGACCCTTTCCAAAACACTTTCTTTGTACTGTCAATATAAAGCAATATTTCTCCAAGGAACATAGTCTCCATTTTTTTCATTGGTTTCACCCCATCTCCATAGTGTATGTTGCTAACTGACAGCCTTTTTGTGGTAGTAGAAGTTCTGCGACTTGGCAGGAAAATGGAGCATCCAGCAGTGGGTCATTCAGTAGTTCCTCTGATTGCTCCATCCTCTGGAGCGAGGTTATTCCCATGGAGCTGTGTGTCACTGTTTTGCTAGCAATACCATACCACCATGGAAGAAGGAGGGGAAAAATAATCAACTGCTCTGTAGTAGAAGCTCAAAAACGAAACCAGAGATCACAAAGGAAATCTTTAATCTTGGATAGCACATGTTCCTGCTGTAAAAGACCTAGCTTCCCATTCTGTAAATATAATGGAGTCTAGTCGATGTGAGTCAATAAGTCATTTTACACTCAGCATTATGAACCAGTCAAAAATGTCCATCTTTTGTTTAAAGATACTGGGCTGCTATTACTGAAGGTATGGGACCCATGGGGATGTGGTTGAGGCATGGTACAGGCACAGGAAGATTAGATTAGAGGAGGGGGATTTGGCTTAATAAGTGTTGGGCACAGGGGAATGTGTGTAAATGTATTATGTTCCCGTATAGTGTGGGGACCAAATTGGATAATGTAGTACAGGGGAAGGGATAGTAAGTAAGTGAAGGGTGGCAAAGCAGAGGATACTCTTCAGCTGATGGTGTATGCCCAACAGGGACTGAGGGTAGAGAAGTGTTGGGCACAGGATTTGGAGTAAAGGAACCTTGCTTGATTAAAGGCCCTCAGGGATAGTAGGCCATTGTTGGTTGTTTGCCACATGATGGCTTAGGGGTGCAAATTATTTTCTGGGTAATGTAGTCTGAGACAGAGGGCAATACTGGAAGAAGGATGATGAGAACCTTTCTTGCCTCATGGTGTAGCACCCAGAGGGGTAGTAGGTAAATAAGTGTGGGTCACATCATTGGAAATAGTTGGAAAAAGACATGTTTGCCATATGGTGGGAGCCCCAACGTGGTCTATGTGCAATGTAGCGTGGGGCACAAGGGGACGGTGGGTAAATAATGAGAGGAGGAGGGAGAAATGGGTAAGAAAATTATTCATTGCCTCATAGTGTGGGGCCCGAAGGGACTGTAAGTAAAGAAGTGTTGTTCATGGGGAAGGGCTGAGGGTAAAAGAACAATTTGCCATGTGATGAGGGGCTCAAAGCAATCATATGTATAAGAGTGCCGGGCAACATGTGATGCATGCAAAATGAACCCATATTAATTGTGGGCAAGTAATAATAATAAGCTTTATTATATAGCACTTTTTCAAACAACGTTTCACAAAGTGCTTTACACAAGCAAGAGAATGAAAACAAAAGAATACATAAAAGAACAATAAAACAGTTAAACGAACTAAAACAGAAACTTTTGAAAGTACAGACGCAATAAAAGATTATGTAATATTTAAACAAATAAAACATTAACAAAATGCTAACCTGAAAGTGTGTCTTAACACTCCTCTTAAATGTGTTAAGATCGTTCAGAGCCCTTAGGTCATCAGGAAGAGAGTTCCAAAGGTTGGGCCATAATAAGAAAAGGCCGCCTTTCACTGTCAAAAGTGACACCCAGGTTTTTGACTGTGCTTTGTGATTCTAAAGAACAGGATTTTAACAATGTCAGTGCATCGGCCTTCACTTCACCGTTCCCAAAAACAATTATTTCAGTGTTATCCTTTTTGTATATAGCTGCAGACAATGATGACACATCCAGGAGTTGATGTCATCTAGACACCTGAGCAGGGTGTTGATGGTTTGACGATGGTCAGAAGCTAAGGACACATACAATTGTGTGTCATTCGCATACTGATGAAGGGAAATATATTTATTAATTATTCTGGCCAGTGGTAGCATGTAAAGATTAAACAGCACTGGTGCTAGAATGGAACCTTGTGTCACTCCACATGACAGAGGGTAATGCTTGGATGAGGAGTTTCCAAGTGTAACAGAGTATTCATCAGAAAATAGATCAGATAATTGTTTGAAATATTTAGTTGGTAGAGGGTCAAGAGGGCAGCTGGTGTTATTCAGACGTGAGATCCCTTTAACTGGTGCAATGGCTGACAAATGACTTACTGCCTTACTGTAAGCCAAGTGCAAGGGCGGGAGGCCATTACTAGTAATGCTTTCTCTAATGGAACGTATTTTGCTACCAAATAAATCAACAAATTCTTCACATTTTTCATTGGAGGTCTCTAATATGGTGTGAGAGGAACAGTTAACCAGTCTGTCTGTTGTGAGTAAAGGAATTTTGAATTATCTTTACTATTGTTGAGAAGGTGAGAGAAATACTCAGACCTTGCAGTCCCAAGTTGGCTGTTGAGCTGTTTAAGGTAATTTTTGGATAGATCATAATGAATAGTAAGCTCAGTCTCCATTTTCTTTCAGCATGTCTGCATTCTCTCTTTAACTTAATTATGGTGGTTTAATGTTTCCATGGGGCTTTACTAATGCATGGCACACATTTAGTTTTTAGTGGCACCAAATGTGCAATCACTAATTCTGGTAGTGAAATTTCCAATTAGGCTATCACAGTCAGCCTCAGTAACAGGGAAGGTTGAGGCAAACAGATCTGAGAAAGTAGTTTTAAAATCTTCAGTAAAATAGTGCTTGCTAATTACTTTTCTGCTTAACTTAAATTTAGTAAGCAGTGTCATTGTGAAAAAGACACAGTAGTGATCTGATATTCCAACATCAAGGACAGTGAACACCCTGATGTCTAGCCCATGAGATAGGATCAAATCTAAAGTATGTCCATGTTTATGAGTAAGGCTGGATACATGCTGGGTCAGGTCAAAAGCATTTAATAACATCATAAAGTCATTAGTAGTAGGAGCTGTGGGCGTGTCACCTGAGTGTGATGATGGGAAGGGGTGGAGTCCAGAGAGGAGGCAGTCAGTGAACTTAGCAGCAAGAAGGGGAGACAGACCAGAGAGGAATGGGACGAAAATGGAAGGAAAGAAAACAGAAAGGGACAGAAAGGTGTGGAGGAAGATGTTGGAGAGGAGACAGAGAGAGAATGGATGCAGAATGGAATGAGAAATCAGGCAAACAGGATCAGGTAGCAAGCACAGACGCAAACAATTGAGAGTGGGAGAGATATAAAGCAAACATTCCAACACTCTGAAGGATGGAAGTGGAGGGTTTTAAAAAGGGAACATAAATGAGGAACAGGTGAATCAATATTCGGGAGATGAGGAGCCAGAAAATGAGAGGCAAGGCAATGAGGGAATGGAAGGGTTTGCTACACCAGGGAAATTATGGGTAATTGGCTCATGTACACAAGCTGTGAGGGGGTGTCAATACTTTTGACTAAAGTAATATGTAACATAAAGTGATAATAGGGTGTAATAACTGTAATGTGGTGCCAATGACTAAAGGTCATTTTGATATGTAGATAGTTATGGCTAAGGGTCATTAACTGTCCCTGGCTAAGGATTATGACTGTATGGACTGTTGTAGCCTAGCGGTTAAGGTACTGGACTATGGACCAAAAGGTCCAGGGTTCAAATCCCACCTCTGCCAAGCTGCCACTGTTGGGTCCTTGAGCAAGGCCCTTAACCCACAATTGCTTGGATTGTAAGACTGTATCAATTGTAAGTCGCTCTGGATAAGGGCGTCTGCTAAATGCTGTAAATGTAAATTATTAGCTGTCCAAATATTTATGGTTAAAAATCATTTAGCGGTCCCAGTATTTATGGCTATATTTCATGGTTAACTGTAGAATACTAAAACCGGTTAACATTCTGTCATGATAACTTTTTGTAGATGTCCAGTCCATGTTTTACCCAACCAAAATCCAGATCCATTTTGGTAAAAGTTCAATTCAGGTTTTACCAAACCAAAATCCTGGACTGAACTGTTTTAAAAAGCGGATTGGAATTTGGTTGAGTAAAACCGAGACTGGACTTTTATAGAAAGCGACTGGGATTTTGGTTGGGTAAGACATGAATTGGATTCTTTTAAAAAATGAATTACGATTTTCTTTGTGTAAAATTTTATTTAGGATTGACAAAAATCTATGCATGACAACATAGCATTTTTCGTGTTGAGAAGTCTTTCCATTGTTTTGTTTTGTTTTTTTTCTCCATCCATTCTCTCTTTTCTCTTATTGGTTTGTGATAGTGTGTAGGGATTATGTTATGTGACTTGCTTTGAGAAGCTGACACAGCTTCCATAAGGAATAAACCTAATATATGACTTAATATGAGGTGTTTTGTATGACATGTGTTGTACACTCTTCGTGCTTGCATTATATTTACTGACAGAGTAAACATGCTGAACTGTGTAATGCAATGCTGAAATAGCAAAGCTCACCTCGGAACAAAGTGTGAAGTGCAGGAGGACAATTTCACGGCTCCAGCCCTCTCTCTGACCCTCTGAAATGGAGAGAAACACTGGTAAATGAAAAAAATATCGATCCACTCAGTGCAAGTCAGAACAAACATGCTCAAGATTTGATGCGCCGTCTCATAGCATACAAGATATATTATAGAGGTTGTATTTTGGGATGTAATTAGTCAAAGTAATGTGTTTAATTCAATATTACAGCTATTTATCAAAACATATTCTAGCTTAAGTAACGTGAAACAAAACTAATATTAGGTCATATTTTAAACTTTTAGTTTTATGCAGTTTAGAAGCTAATTTAAGTTAGGTTTACCTTGCAGAACGAAGGTCTTTATATACGGCTACTGCCGTCCTCTGAGGTCATCGGGCACATTTAGAGGTCATGTGGGGCTTTAGGGATGACCAGGAGTGGGAAGAAAGACCAAAAAGAGCAAGCAGGAAAAAAGAAATCTTCCAGAAGTGATGTTATTAAAAGGTTTACATTATTACTTAGTACTTACATTGCTACTTAATAATACAGGGAATTATGTGTAACATTATTACTGTGTGTTAGTATTGGATCCACAAAGGGCCATATTTAGAGTTGAATTACACACACGTACTGTGCAGTTAGTACTCAGGTCACGTTTAGTACAAAATAAAATTTATGCAATCTAGCTCGTTCTGAGGGCTGTATTAAGGGAAAAATTAATGATTTCATTAAAGACTTGTTGGACGCCTGGAGGTTATCTAGAAATACTGGGCAGAAATACAATACTGTGCAAAAGTCTTAGACCACCATTAGATTTGTTGCTTTATCAATGATATAATGACCACATATAATTATTTTTCTCACAAACAGAAAATACAGGAAATGTACACACACAAAAAAAAGTAAGAAATTTAGATCAAAATGGCTTCTGAAGATATGTCAGTACTTAGTGTGATTTCTCTGAAAAAGTGATTTCTGGGCTGCTGCACTTCCAAAAGACCACTCCTGATTCATTTGACATCCTGATGAAGCTGCCTTGTGCTGCTATTCCTCAAGTGTAAGGAGAGGCGACAATAAATGCTTGCTTTTTTTCAGTTTTTTACAATACAATTTACATAACTATACATGGACATAATACCATTGCTAAAATAACAAATCCATTGATGACCTAAGACTTTTGCACAGTACTGGACAATCTAACACATGGCTTTTCACACTAATTAATTCATGCCTAGGGGTAACCTTCTGTAGTTCACGCACTCATCGGCATGTTTCTGAGCTGTGAGAAGAAACTAGAGTATATGCAGGAAACCAATTTGGACAACATACCAAACTCAATACATTTTATTCCAAATTCCCTGAAGATATAGCTGCACAATATCTCAATATGAATAACTTTATCTATTCATAAAGTTCGATACAACTCTAGATACGGCCCAAAGTGTAACATGTTTAGGTAAAGTAAGACACATTTTTAGTAAATGATTTATTAGGCTGGTAAACATAATAAATGTTAATTAAAATTATGGAGTCATGTCAATATATTGTGCTCTGAATACAAACAATGCATTATATGCCTGTCTGAGGTGAAAGACAAAATTAAATCAAACTTTTCAGATAAGTAACAGAATCTCTTTAAAAATGAGTTTTAAGATTCAAATATTGATTTATACTAATAATTACATTACAAGTCCTTGTGGCTATATTTTTAAGTTTATTATTAAAACTCAACATCATTTTAAAGTTTGATTTAATTTTAGAAATATATGCTTTAATGATTAATGGCATGTATTTAAATTAAAGGGTATTGTCAAGGTGAAGGTTAGATTAGATTACTGTGGGAATTAGAAAATGTTTTCTCATACACGGTATGTGTTTCTTTAAAAAAAAAGAACTTTATTGTATCACCAACCAATAAGCAGATTAAAGGGCTTACACAAGCTTTAGATTCTACTACATAACAGAAATGATAAACAAAAATAGCCAGCATTGAGGATTAATATTATTTACAGGGGTCACATAAACAACATTTATGAAAAAGAGAGATATTGTTTTAGATTTACGCCTAATTATACTGTTCCTATAAAATAATACCTATAATCATAACCAAGTTTTTGAATACCATTATAAGAGCAGCTTGACAGATCTTGACTGGTTTGGCCAGTTCTACTTGCACTACCACAGATCCAGCCGCCCAGACCCGAGTAACTCTGAACTTTGGTTCTGTCTGCGTCTGTGATTGCCAACTCCCTGTTGGTGGTGTCCCAATAAAAGATTGAGTGAAGAATGAAGAAAGACTGATGCTCTCTGTTCATTTCTTTCTGTGTTCTGCCTCGCCAGAAGCTCCAACTTTCCAAGTTTCATAGTTCCTCCGAGTCATGGGGGCTTTGGTAGTGCCAGCAAATCAGGGGTGCCCCCACTCAGGCCTTCATTCACCAATGTCTCATAATATATGTCCTTTTCTTTATAGAACTGATTGTATAATGATGACACAGAAATGCAGAGCATATGGTATTCTCAGTCCTGGATCATTAAATCATTACAATAGATTAAAACAGTAGGCCTATATTAAATGCAAAATATGTATGTGTCATTATTATCCTACTTAGATTAATCCAATGGGGACAGTTTCAAACAGTTCTTAAAATTTCTGCAAAAATGATGGGAACTGCTGAATAATGAATTTATTTAATATACATGTTAAAACTGATGACAACTGCTTAACCTAGTTCAATGCAACTGGAACAATTATTCCATCAATACTAAACAACCCATTGCTAAACTCTACAATTTGACTTTACTGGGAGAAAAATGGGAAATGTTATCAAAACTCTTTAATGCAATCAAAACGTGATTCAAATTATCATTGCCTCATGGTTCAGAGACTGAAAGGGATGACATTAATGCTAAGAACAACATTAATGCAATCTATAACTAGTTCTTGTCGGCGCTATAAACATAGCCACACATTTTCTCCAGAGATGGTTTCCCATTCTGAGAGGCTGAGAAGAGTTTTCCATATCTTTTAGCAGTATGCAACACTCATAGTTTGGACTTATCTGTGATATTAGAAACATCACCAGAAGGATCAGACCCACATTTAAATCAACCAGCTCTCTAAAAATTTGTACATAGACAACTAAAAGACAATCCAGCATATTTATAGTACTTTCACAGAGACTATTTTTTATTGTTGTTGTGTATTTGTCTTATGATTACTAGACTCTATAGTCTCTCCAATAGCTGTATCTGCTGTACATAGGTCTGCCATCCAAAGCTGTCCTGTCTGTAATTTTAATTTCCACTCAATTCACTGCTCTGTCAAGGAAATATACCCAAAAGTCCCCAATTTCCATCCCAGAAACTACCTTCACACTTTTCCCTCCAGAGACCAGTCACCACTTGTCACTGCAGAGGCTAAGTCCTACCTCTTTCACACTTACTGAGCAATTTATGCTCCCACTATTTTATAATTTATGCTCTAGTGACTATGACCCTACTTTCTTTTCTCTAGAGAGTTTGTGCCCAATTTTTGTTTCAGAGACTAATACACCACTGTCTCTTTCAAAACCATGTCCCCACTTTTTGAAGGCAATAAACTTCCATTTTTCAGTTCAATATTTCTTTCCATACTTTTGGATTCAGAGAATTAGGCCCAAATGTTCAAATTTTCATAGATTCAGTACCACATTTTGATTGGGTGTACTATTGTAACAAGGATGCAAGCCTTCAGCTTGCATTTATTCGGTTTAGCTCCCCCTGCTTTCTGCTTCCCACCCAGCAGGTGGGGCTGTAGCCACCTGCTGGTCTGTCTCCTATATATACACCCCGCTTCCTGTGCACTTCCTTGTCGGGCTTTATTTTTTACACTGTGGTTGTCTTGGCTCCTGTCTCCTGGTTTGTCTACTTTGCCTTGTCTCGTCCGTTTGTGTCTTAGTCTCTCTCTTCCTTGTTGTTCTTTGTATTGGTTAAGTTCTCCTAGGTTTTGCTGTGTCTGGTGTTTAGCTTTGTTAGTTTGTGTAGCATTGTCTGTGTTAGCGTTAGCTGTGTTAGCTTGTCCCATGTGATAGATGTTTGTTAGCGTATTAGCCTATTGTTGTTTGTGTCACTTGTTAACTCTTGCCTTAGTTGTTATCTTGTGTCTATGTGGTCTGTTTGTATTATTTATAATGTTCACTGTAAATAAACCTAGTACACTTGCACCTACGTCTGTTTCCTTTGTCCCTGCTTGTACCAGTCGTGACAACTATATTCCAATTTTTTTCCACAGTTATAGTCACAAATTTTCACTCAAGTCTACACCCCTACTTGTCACTCCAGAAACTGTCTTGACGTTTTCACAAGTCCCACTTTTCATTTCAGAGGCTAAGTTGCTGCTTTTTGCTCTAGAGACTAAGGCTCACTTTGCTCCATAGAAAAAAGTTTTAGTTTTTTTGTCCCAGAACCAAGAGAAGACCAACTTCCCCTTGCATGGCAGAACTGATTCAAGAAACCACTAGTGGGTGCACGATACTCTTTTGTTGATTTTTCAGCAAAAGCCAAAAAAAAAAAATGTACAAATGAGCAGGAACATTTGGCTGAACAACACTGTCCTCTAGCCAGTACGCTATGTTCACTTCCCTGCTGAACAGCTACTAAAATAACATTCGTTCTTTCTTCCATTTCAAACCTAGACAGAGCACCAAACGGGTAAAAAAGGGGGAAGAAACTGGAGTAGCCAGAAAAAAAAACCCATCGTGGATAAGGGATCTGTGGGACCTTGCCATCTGGTAATAAATAATTATATACAAAAAATGTTTTTTAAAATGCCTCATAAAGATATGTGATGTATACTATAGATCATTTAAAATAGATATATCTATTTATTCAATTACATGACTGCTGGAAATTATCTTGAAGTCAAATACATTCACATTTTCATCAGCCCAGTCAGTGTCATACTCAACTGCACATGTTACGCTAGTAAGTACTGCAAGTTGAACTTCAAAGGGAAAGTATCAGACTTTTAAAATCCCTCTAACCTGGCCCCACCGATTTAGAAGACATTTATTAGGAATAGAAAAGTACACCAAAATGCAACAAGGAAAGACACGACATCAATTAAACGGTTCGGTTTGTGATATCTATAGACAAAGGCAAATTAAAGTCCTAAAGCCTCTCCATAGACCATCAGTTGGAGAATAGTTCCTTGGAGATGCTAGTAATTCCACAATAGGTAGCGCCTGAAGGATGAGTGCTGCGTCATCTGTATTATGTACATTACATATCTTGATCTGGCTAAAATTGCTGCCTTTCCACATTCAATTAAACACATTTGAGTTCCTTGTGCCTGGTCTAGGGTACAGCAGGGGCAAAGGACAATGGGAAAGTTTACTGACGATTTGTTGAAGGGTGTCTTCCAGTCCATTAGCCCCTCACAGAATGGTGGAGCCACATCCAATTGGGGGGTTGAAAAACCTCCCAATGCATATGTGCCTTATCACTCTTCTAACATTATATTCACAATAATCCAGCTAAAAGACCTTGCAGAACTGGAGTATCATAGTCATGCTTAGACAAACCAATTACAATCAGCAGCAAATGGACACTGACGAGCCACAATTCATTTGCACCTTCGTCGTTCAGTATGACAACAAGGACCAATGTGTCACTGCGGTGGTAAGAAAAAAGGAAAAAGGAAATTAAAACGGAAATGTCACTGCGGGTCTGACCATCATTCTGTCCTTAGATCCACTGAGAATATGTTGCAAAACGTACAAAATGGAGTTCATAAGTTCATAATCATTTTAGTAGGCTGAAGGGCATTTGCCAGAGGCATCCATTTTAGGTTCAAAAAGTTGAGTCATGACAGCGTGGCTGAAAAGGTGGATGCGTGAGAATTTGAAGAACATCCTGAGGCTGTGATGCTCATCAGGGTGTAGCACTTTATCTGAAAGACTTCGACATCTAAATCTCTTACTTATAAAGTCAAATTCCCATGGATCAATGTTGGAAAACCAATTTGTCAAATGTTAAGAGCTCAGTCTACATTAGCAATACATACCTATTAATGCAAGCTCCCATCAGAATCACAACAGCACTCTTGAGAGTTCCTGTCAATTGTAGTCAGTCTGTGTTGCAGAATTCTGTTGGAATTTGTAGGAACCTATTTTTGTATTACAAAAGCTGTTCCAAATCATGTCACGTCTTCAATGACCTTAGGGTCGTCCTTTCACCTATGTCGTCTTGCCTTACCAATGTGCGGGAGCAATGCCACCCTTTGGCCACTATGGATATAATTCCTCCAACCAATTTACATAGCACTCTCTTTTTATCCTGAGATCAACCACTGACCATCCAGTTCGACACAGCGGTCAAACACACAACCTGTCTAATTGTATGTCAATTTTATATATACAGTACCAGTCAAAAGCTTGGACACACCACCTCACCCAGTGTTTTTCCTTAATTCTAGTGCTTTCTACATTGGAGATTAATATTGAAGACATCAAAACTATGAAGGAACACATATGGAATCATGTAGTAAACAAAAAAGTGTTAAACAAACCAGAATAAGTTTTATACTTTAGATTCTGTTTTTCAACCGTACCTCTGCACAACAAAGCTGATGCTTGCAAACACATTAAGAAGGCCTCAAGTTAATTCCTGACAATGCACACCTGTTAACTGAAACCCTTTCCAGGTGATGACCCTGTAAAGCTGATTGAGAGAATGCCAAGAGTGTGCAAAGGTGTCATCAAAGCAAAAGGTGGCTACTTTGAAAAATCTGAAGTACAAAATATATTGTTCAACTCTTTTATTGTTTACTACATAATTCCATACACGACCCTTCTCAGTTTTGATGTCTTCAATATTAATATTAAATGTAGAACATAATAAAAATAAAGAAAATATATATATATATATATATATATATATATGGGCGGCTCGGTGGGTAGCATCGTCGCCTCACAGCAAGAAGGTCCTGGGTTCAATCCCAGGGTGGTTTCCGTCCAAAGACATGCAATTTAGGTTAATTGACTACACTAAATTGGCCTGGTTTGAGTGTGGTCTCTGGCGACAGACAGAGTGACGCGTCGGTTAGAGTATTCTCGGTCGCATTTTACTATATATATATAGTAAAAAATAATTGGCATAGCATATAGCATTATAAGCATAGCATATAACCTAGATCTGAATGGTAGTATGGTGTGTAGATAGACTTTTTACCCTAACATGGTATGAAGCCTGAAGTTGCATAGAAAGAAACTGATGCTCATTAAGACTTAATGGGATCCAATGTGACTTGTCTGTATTCACATGTATTCACATGCTATTTTAGTGAAGTTGCTATTTTTTATATGACTTTAAGGATAGCTGGCAACCCTGGGACAGACTATTTAAAGGGACAAGCATAAAACCTTTCTTCACAGACCTGAACATTAAGATGTAAAACGATTACATAACGTTTAACTAACCTGCTCCCATAAGCCCTTTAATGCGAAGGAACATTGCTTTACAAAAAAAAAAAGAAGTAACACAATATGTGCATTGTTTTTTTGTTTTGTTTTTTTTTTCCTTAAAGTTAGAATATACAAGGGACACACTGAAGCTGCACACTTGTCAAAAAGTGTATATAGAAATGTACTTGGCTAAATCTAAATACCTAACACCTGAAGCTCACACCATCCTCTACCTACAAGCACTCATTCAAACCTTCCCTTACAGTCAGAAGAGGACTCTGATTGGTTGACTACTTTACATATATTGATGACAGATTTCATTCTCTTGCAAGGCAGACATCCATGCAATAACCCAGAAACTACCAGTTTCAAACCAATGTTCAGAAAAACTCTCGTACCCATTTGGCCCTCCCTCTCTGCCGCTTTGTTTTTCATCGTTTTGGTTGATTTTATTCCGAAAAAAAAAAAAAGAAACGGGGAGTCCATAGAAAATCAATTACTTTGAAATACATGGGTGGGGTGAGGCTGACTTTAGAGTTCAGTATCGGGGATAAGGCTGGTCTCTGTAGACTCCTTTGGTCGTTCTCGATGGCGGAGCCTTGTTGCGGCCGTTTGTCCACTTTTCCTGGCCTGAGCGAGAGGGTTAGAAATGACAGATTATAAGAGTATCTGAATTTGAACAGGAATAAGTAAAACAAGTAACATCCATGTAATAGAACAGCATTTTTCGGTTAAGGGTGCTTCTTCAGTCAGAGGAATTTTCCCATCAAGTTAGAAATGCTTTATTACAAAAGAAATATCTTAGGTATTAAAATATCAATTTAAATTACATTAAAATATAATTATATCAACAAAAAAGGACTGCACCAAAATCATAAGGATTTCCCTGATTTTTAATGTTATATACAGCAATACTTTATCCTTGTCCCCAACCCAGACTTTAAAACGGCTCCAATAAAATGATAAATAGTGAGGAATTCATTAACAAATCACAAAATGCTTTTATAATAACTTACAAAGACACCGAATGTAATACTTTTGTTCATTTCAATACAGCTTCTGCATATCTTCAAACAATATATTATCATCCCCAACATTACTGTCATAACCGCAACAGCCTTCAATTGCTGTAGCGACTTATTTGACAGTAAAACTCGTTTATGTCGTAACCATGGAGACAAAGACTGACAGGGCAGCACATCACTCATATCTGGAAATGTGAGTAATTTAATCATGCATTCCTCCTGATCATAGAGTATGCTTATTCAGCGTCATTACCATTTAAGCTGTTACAGCAGTATTTTACACAAAAACTTTATGTTTAAAATATATGTATAAAAATATTTATATTTATTTAAAGTGCATCTTATACTAGCTGCTGACTAGCTTTTGAAATCCATGATCTACTGTCTTCTTATCTGAAAAAAATTGAAATTGTCATTACCGCAACACTTCATTACTAACACAAAAAAATTATTAATAAATTTATAAATATTTAATATTTCATTACATATTTAAGTTCCATTTACAGTGGTGCTGTGAACCCTTTTGAATGTTCTATATTTCTGCATAAATATGATCTAAAACCATCAAATTTTCACACAAGTCCTAAAAGTAGATAAAGAGAACCCAGTTAAACAAACGAGACAATATTACAATACTACATATTAGTGAGTGGAAAAAGTATGTGAACCTTTGCTTTCAGTATCTGGTGTGACCCCTTTGTTTCAGTATGGGGGACCCCCCTGTGCAGCATAACCTGCACTAAACGTGTCCTGTCACTGTTGATTCAGTCCTGCACACGGCTTGGAGAATTTCAAGCCGGCCCCCCTTTCCTCCGTACAGCACAGAACAGCTTTCAGGTCTGGGAGTTGGTGGGAATTGGATTCCTCACATTAGTGCTCGCTTCAGCTCCTTCCACAACAATTCCATTGGTTTACGGGTCCAGGACTTTGACTTGGACTTTACAAAACATGAGCTTTAGTCTTCTTTAACCAGTGTTGGTTAGAACAGCTTGTGTGCTCTTAGGGGTCATTGTTTTTCCTTGACTGCATGACCCAACTTCTCTTTGAGGATTAAGGTCATGGACAGATGTTTTTGTCCTGACATTTTCCTTTCGAATTTCTGATATAATTCAGAGAATTCATTGTTCCATCAATTGATGGCAAGCCGTCCTGCCCGATGCAGCAAAAACAGGCCCAAAACCATAATATACCACCACCATGTATGTTTCAGAGATGGGATAAGGCTCTCCATGCTCGGAAACCTGCAGTGTTTTCTTTCCAACCAAAAAAGTTCTATTTTGGTCTCATTCGTCCACAAAAACTTCTTCCAATTCCCCTCCCTCACGCCCCCCACCCCTTCCTGGAATTGGTCCACGTGATCTTTAGCAAACCCCCCCTGCACGGGGAGAAGAAAGGGGGGAGGGTTGGGAAGAGAGAAGGGATGTACGACGGCAACCACAACCCCGCCCATGTCCACCATTGTGTTGTCAGTGTTTCTTCTGATGGTGGAACTCATGAAACATTACCATTAGCCAATGTGAGAGAGGCCTTCAGTTAGTTGCTTTGAAGCTACCCTGTGGCTCCTTGTGACCTCGCCAACTATTACACGCCTTGCTCTTGGAGTGATCTTTGTTGGTTGACCACTCCTGGGGAGGGTAATAATGGTCTTGAATTTCCTCCATCTGTATTGAGCTCCTCAGAAATCTCCTTTGTTCGTGCCATGATACACTTCCAGAAACATGCGTTGTGAAGAGCAGACTTTGATAGATCCCTGTTCTTTAAATAAAACAAGGTGCCCACTCACACCTGATTGTCATCCCATTGATTGAAACACCTGACTCTAATTTCACTTCAAATTAACTGCTAATCCTAGAGGGTCACATACTTTTGCCGCTCACTAATATGTAACATTGGATCATTTTCCTCAATAAATAAATGACCAAGTATAATATTTTTGCCAATTTGTTTAACTGGGTTCTCATTCTTTTCTTGTCGGACTTTTGTGAAAATCTGATGATATTTTAGGTCATATTTATGCAGAAATCTAGAAAATTCTAAAGGGTTCACAAACTTTTATATAATTATATAAATATATACATATTATCTTAAAATAATTAAACAGAATTATTACAGATAGTTAGAAAATTATTATTATTATTATTATTATTATTATTATTATTATTACAAAAAAAATAAAAAAATTACAAATTGTATTTTTCACAAAAAAAAGCACCCCCAACTGAAGAATCACCCTTAATTACAGCAGAGCAAAACTAAAACAACTAATAAAGGTGGCAGACAAAATGCAACGATTCAACGATCCAACAATCAGAAGTCTCCAATTTAATCATGTTTGAATGTATGAATGCATGTGGGTTTGGGGTGTTTATTTGGATGGAACACTGTAAGGTGGAGTATAATTGTTTGGTTGATTTAAAGCTGTTCCTATAGAAAATCCCTTTTTATTCCCTTTAAGGCTCACCACTGTATGTTTGACTTGCTCCAGAAGCTAGTGACTTATGTTTCAAGGGAAAAACTGAATTTCATTCTAAGACTAAGTCTAGGTATTGATTTTTCTACCATTAACTTTAATAAATACTTCAAAAAATTGAGTTTGGGTTGTCTCCAATGTCTAATCAGAGTCTGCAATGCTTTTTTAAAAGTGAGTGCCTGGCCCCAGAAGATCTGTATCCTTCACCCATCCTCCCTTTTAATTGGAATCAAAGATCAAATCACAACTTGAAAGGCATTTAGCTTGGTGTCTTTGTGGACGAGGTCACTCGCGCCATTAGCCTGGACTTTTTGCTCGTCTGTGTCAATAAACAAGAGCTCTGCTAAAGCTTGTCTTGGTTCCTGAAGCACAGCAGGGTCCTCTCACTGTCCAGCTATTCAGTGCTGACACCCATTACTGCTCGCCTGTAATTAAAATGCTGTCAATCTGCCAGTAAAGCTCTGTGCCTTTGAAAAGAGAAGACTTTGACCATGCTAACCTTGCGTTTAAAGAGAACAAGCATGCACGCTAGCTGGTTAATCTAGAGATCTCCTTTGAACTGTCAGGCTGTCGGTGCTTTGGGCCTCTCAAAGGAATTGTCATGTGGATTGTTTAGCAACATCCGTGAAAATTCAGGAGAATGAAAGGAGGAAGGTTAACAGAAGCTTGAAAGAATACATGTTTCATATTAAAAAATAATGAGGCAAACATTTACAGCACTAAGCAGAAGCCCTTGTCCAGAGGGGCTTACCTCACCTTACAGTATCTACAGCAAAATCCAGAGGCAATCCCAGAATTCCTTATGGCACAGGCAAATACCATTACCATTCCAATAGAGACCCCAATAACCACGTTGCAAGCTCAGTCTGAGCTTTGAACCCAGGTCCTCATGAACTGCTGTTTCCAGCAGTTGGCTCTTACCTCCAAGCCACAGAGGCTGTACCAACTAGATTTCCTGTGCTTAACATTTAGTGGCCGGATTCATGAAAGCTTTCTTAACAAAGACTTGCAAAGGTTCTTAAGATAAGCACCAAGAAGTTTATAAGAATGTTCTTAAATGCAATGCAATTTCAAAACTTAAAAAGTTCTCAAATATAGTTTTCAGAAAATCTACATACTTTTTTATGTACACAATGCATTTTACAAAATATGATGCGATACACATTTTCAATTTGTATTTACTGTTGTTATTTAGTTTAATCTGCTCAGAGGACAGCAAAATGCAGGAAAAACATCAAGCCAAGCATTCAAATAATTTTATCAAACAAGATATAGAGGTGTAGACAACTTTTGTATTGTATTTTAAGGGTGACCTTCATTTGAAATTTTGAATTGAATGTGAATTGAAAGTATGAAGGCTCCAGTAACCAAACTGTATGAAGTTTGGTAAATTTAGATGCTTACCTTGTCAATTCTTACTTGTTCTTACTTGTTAATCTAAAACAAGTGCGAGGCTATCGTAAGGTTAAGAAAACAAGATACCCCTTGTTCTCAGGAAATGAGTTAAGATAAAAAAAAATAATTCTTAAGAAGTTATTTGAAGAATAACATTTTGCAACATTTTTTTTTTCTTGAGAATGAAGTTAAGAAAAAGATGTATGTTCTTTCTTAAGACTTCCCTGGTCTTTACTTCCAGGGCTAAATTTACTCTGCTAAGTGCTCTGTATTCTGGTGTTTAAATCCAGGGCTGTATTTCCTGGATTAAATGATCTGGTGTTAAATCTCTAAGGAAAGTCTACTGGCTTTCATTCTTCGGTTTAAATTCCTGGAGTAAACCTCCTGGACTAAACCTGGTCCTTGGAATTTTCTGGAAAATACTGCTGGTCCTAATTATTGGTATTGTATTCTTAAACCAGATTACCTGGGCTAAATATCCTGGTCTTAAATTAATAGGTTAAATTTACTGGGATGAATGTTCCAGTCTTTAATTCTGACGTATTTAATTCCAACACCTCACAGCTCCAGAGATCCCTAATTCGATCCCTTGCCCTTACTCATGTGCCCATGAGTTTGCATGTTCTCCCCGAGTGAGTTTTCTCCAGGATCTTCCCACATTAAAAGTCATGGCTTAGGTCAGTTGGTGTTCCTAAAGTGTCCCGGTGTGAGTGAGGGAGTATGTGTGCATGATGACGTGCCCTGTGATGGATTGACACCATATCTAGGGCTCACAAACAGGATTATATGTTAATTAATCCTTTAATGAATCCATTAATTAATAAAAATGAATGATTGAATGAATGAGGATTAATATAACAAAATATTCTTGTCTTTAATTACAGGATAAGGTTTTCTAGACTAAAAAACCTGGTCTTAAATTATTGGGCTAAAGTTCATCAGTGAAAGGATGGTCCTTGTTAAATTCACATTTTTTAATATGGAGATAGAAAAAACTTACCAAATTCATAGGATTCCCCACTTAGACCATGGCCATATTCATAGTAGTCTTCTGAACTGGAGGGATAGAGAGAGAAAAAGTTTACATAAAACATAAATGCATAAATTTGAACATTCTTATGGTTTTTCCAAACACCACAGCTATCCCATCAGCAGCTCTAATGATAAATGAGGGGTGACAGCATTAATAAATGCATGACATCTCCTGGTGCCTTTCAGTCCACCGGCTCACACTGTCTCACCTTCCTTGTATCGCACATTCTCTCTAAATCACATCCCATCTCTCTTCTTCTCTCTCTCACTCTCTCTCACTGTCTTTCTCTCTTTCTCTTTTAGAGCAGCGCTGAAAGTGAGGGTCTTTCAGAGGGAATTCATCATAGTCATACCGTGTCTTTGTCCTCAGCAACAGCAGCTGTCCTATCAATCAGTTCTGTCCTATAAAATGCCAAACTCACAGTGCTGTTCTGTGTACATTCTACTGTTCTGTTAGTCACTCTAGTTTTAAGGGCAAAAGTGAGGTATAGGTGTAGACTCATGATAAACAGGCCCAGTTTCGCATCCGTCCAGTGTGCTTTGGTAAGATGTCAGACAGTTTACCGATACGGTGAAGAGCAGAACATATGAGCATGTCAGCAGTCAAATGGATTGCTTCTCCGTGATGTATTCAAGTGCATCCACCTCAAGGTCTGAAATGTCGGTTATACAAGTTATAGTAGTGGGTTAATACTAGAAAACCCAGGATTTCATAACTACAAGAATGGACATGCCATTTGAAATTTGCTCATTTATAATATACAGAACAAAACATTAAAATAGGTCATAAAAATATCAGTTTCAATCATTACGCATTTGCGTTGGTCAGGTAAAAAAAATCACCCCACCTGTGATATGTCCAATGCTTACTTGTTAGTTTGAATGAGAAACCTGGACTGCGTATCATCTTTAGCAACGAATCGGGTTTCTGTTTGGGATCAGACAATGGACGGGTTTGAGTATGAAGGCCTTATGGTGAGTGCTTCAGTCCTGTCATTGCTGTGGAGCGACACACTGCCTCAACTGCTGGTGTGAGGATCTTGGGAGCCATCGCATATGGCAGCCAGTCACCCCTAATAGCGATACGAGGGGCACTAACAACTCAGGGATATGTGCAGGACATGCTGTGACCACATGTGTTGCCTCTCATGGCAGGGCTTCCAACTGACATTTTTCACCAGGATAATGCTCACCCACACACAGCAAGGTCTTACCAGCATGTCAGCATGTCTGTGCAACACTTCCTTGCACAGTCACCAGATTTATCCCCAATCGAGCATTCATGGGACCAGCTGGAGGACCAGCTTCGATAACTTACAGGTGTGCAGGATCTGCAGGATCTGGAGCCTCCTTTCAATTGTACACTTTTCCCCAATAAACTTTTCCTTTCGCTGTAATATTGTAATCTCTTGAATATATCATCATTACATTCACACACAAAGTTTCATTTGATTCCAACAACTTTTTTTGTCATTGTGTCTACAATGGTAGACACAATGCATAAATATTCTCCATTTCTGCATAAATATGACCTAAAACATCATCAGATTTTCACACAAGTCCTAAAAGTAGATAAAGAGAACCCAGTTAAATAAATGAGGTAACAATATTATACTTGGTCATTTATTTATTGAGGAAAATGATCCAATGTTACATATTAGCGAGTGGAAAAAGTATGTGAACCTCTAGGATTAGCAGAAGTCTGCTCTTCATAACACGTTTGTGGAAGTGCATCATGGCACGAACAAAGGAGATTTCTGAGGACCTCAGAAAAAGAGTTGTTGATGCTTATCAGGCTGGAAAAGGTTACAAAACCATCTCTAAAGAGTTTGGACTCCACCAATCCACAGTCAGACAGATTGTGTACAAATGGAGGAAATTCAAGACCATTGTTACCCTCCCCAGGAGTGGTCAACCAACAAAGATCACTCCAAGAGCAAGGTGTGTAAAAGTTGGTGAGGTCACAAAGGACCCCAGGGCAACTTCTAAGCAATTGAAAGCCTCTCTCACATTGGCTAATGTTAATGTTAGAAGAACACTGAACAACAATGGTGTGCATGGCAGGGTTGCAAGGAGAAAGCCACTGCTCTCCAAAAAGAACATTGCTGCTCGTCTGCAGTTTGCTAAAGATCACGTGGACAAGCCAGAAGGCTATTGGAAGAATGTTTTGTGGACGAATGAGACCAAAATAGAACTTTTTGGTTGGAATGAAAAGCGTTATGTTTAGAGAAAAGAAAACACTGCATTCCAGCATAAGCACCTTACGCCATCTGTGAAACATGGTGGTGGTGGTAGTATCATGGTTTGGGCCTGTTTTGCTGCATCTGGGCCAGGATGGCTTGCCATCAATGATGGAACAATGAATTCTGAAGTCTATCAGAGAATTCTAAAAGAAAATGTCAGGACATCTGTCCATGAACTGAATCTCAAGAGAAGGTGGGTCATGCAGCAAGACAACGACCCTAAGCACACAAGTCGTTCTACCAAAGAATGGTTAAAGAAGAATAAAGTTCATGTTTTGGAATGGCCAAGTTAAAGTCCTGACCTTAATCCAATGGAAATGTTGTGGATGGACCTGAAGCGAGCAGCTAATATGAGGAAACCCACCAACACCAGAGTTGAAGCTGTTCTGTATGGAGGAATGGGCTAAAATTCCTCCAAGCCAGTGTGCAGGACTGATCAACAGTTACAGGAAACGTTTAGCTGCAGTTATTGCTGCAACAGGGGGGGTCACACCAGATACTGAAAAAGCAAATGTTCACCTACTTTTGACACGCAATGATGGTAATTTTGTAATAGGAATAATTTTCCTCAATCAATAAATGACCATTTTTGTTCATTTTGTTTTTTAACTGGGTTATCTTTATCTCACTTTTTAGGACTTGTGGAAATCTGATGATGATGTTTTATTGTTTTGGGTCATATTTATGGCAGGGAAAGAAGAAAATACAGCAATGAATGGAATGGAAATGAATTAATAACTGGTTAATTAATACCTGGGGTTTTTGATTGGGTTATTCTGGGTTGATAGGGAAGGTTGGCAGGAGACTGCAATGAAATGAAATAACCACTGTATGGGTTTGTGTTTTTACACCAGACAAGTGGTGTTGGATTCACAATCACCCAAAAGCATTACTAACACCACTAACAGGAGGAACAGACAGAGAGGAGAGAGACGGAAAGCAGAGGAGGAGAGAGAGTTGGGAAAAGATGCTTATAAGAACATTTTTTGCCCGATTTGGCGGATTGCTTCTTTTTTAACAAGGCAGCTTGTTATAAGCCAAAACAGAAGGACACTTTTTAGACCAATGGAACCATGCGGCACACACTAAACACACATACAGACAAACACGTCACTCACACATTCCTTTTAACAACAGAAAGGCCCAGGGGAGGCTGCCGGTTTTGAGGGGTGTTAAAAAATGGTCTGGGGAATTGGGAATTTGAACTATTTTCCAACTTGCCTGCAGGAGGACCAAACAACCAGAAGGGCTTTTGTCTGGACCCAGGGAAGGAGGGAGAGAGGGCCAATTGCTATAGCACTTGCATTTCACACACACAACATAGGACACCCACAAGGGAACAAAGGGGGGAACTTACAACACACCAACAGAACACCACACACACCTTTTTGCTTCTGGACCTGGGCAGCAGTTTGGCAACTCCAAAACGTTGGTTTAGGACCACCTTAATTGTGCGGTGGAATTTTTGTCAATACCCTTCTACCATTCCGTCCATCCAGCTATTCATTCTTCTTCTCTTTTTTCTCTGCATCTTCCTTTTTCCTGTCCCTGTACTTGTCTTTGTCATTCTGACACTTTATGCATTGTCTATGTCCTTCTTCACCTCACTGGTCCACGGTGTTAAGTTTAGATTGCCCTTTTTCCTCCTACAGCGCTTTCAGAAAAAAAATAGAAAGAAAAGGCAGGACGAATGCGTTCAGTCAAATAAAAAAAATAAATATAAAAAACACTTAGTTGTCTCTTCAATTATTTAGGAGATGACCCTATTTTAGAGGACCTTGCCCCAATTCTGAGGCAGATGAATGCAAAAAGGGCTTTATTTTTTCAGGTGTCCAATAAGTGCAGAGTTTTTGGGTGTCAGGATTGGTTTTCATTCCAATTAAGAGGTACAAGGAAAAAACTTAATCACTGTGAGACACAATAAAAATCAAGGCAGTTTAATTTTGTTTCATTTGCTTATTTAACATGAAATTTCACATTCTCAATTTTAGCGACAGGCCACCAGGTTACACTGAAATCTAGTTCAGTACCAGTGGGGCAAAAAAGTATTTTAGTCAAACCACTGTATTTTGCAAGTTCTCCTATTTTTTTAGAAAGATGAGAGAGGTCTTGTAATTTTATCAATAGGTACAACTTTAACTATGAAGAGGACCAAAAAATGAGGAAAAACCAAAAATTCCAGGAAGGGAAATTCACATTGTAGGATTTTTTTAAGGATGTTTTTAATTGTGGAGTTCAAAAATCTTTTAGGCGATGGTTTTTTTTTTTTGTAACCTTTTTCCCAGCCTGATTGAGCATTCAAACAACTCCTTTGGAAGGCTATTCAAGAAAAAATCTCCTTTTGGTCGGCCAATGATACACACTTCCACCAAAAAAAAACATGTTGTTTGAAGGAGCAGGACTTGATAGATTCCCTGTTCTTAAATAAAAAACAGGGTGGCCCACTCACAACCTGATTGTCATCCATTGGGACTGAAAAAAACACTGACTCTAATTTATTTCTAAAAAGTTAAAAAACTCGTTGACTTGTTTTCACATACTTTGCCACTCACTAATATGTAACATTGGAATCAATTTCCCCTCAATAAAATAAATGAACGAAGTTTTATAAAAGTATAGTATATACAATTTTTTGGTCTCATTTGTTTAACTGGGTTCTCTTTATCTACTTTTAGGACTTTGTTGTGTGAAAATATTTCTGATGATGTTTAGGGTTCATTTTATGCAGGAAAATATAGAAAATTCTAAAGGGCAGGAAAACAAACTTTAGACAGGGGGTAATTTTGGTAACCAGTGTGCCCAGAAGGTAAAAACACACAAAGACACGGGGCGGGAGGACCCCAGACCACTCAAACCTGGGGGACTGAAAACCCCGGACCTTTTTCCCAGTGCGATGGTGACAAGTGCTACTCACCAGAAGCCACTATGGGGCCCAATTTTAGCATAATCAATTTTAACCTAATGCATGGTTCTCTTTGGCTTGTGGGAAGCAAAACACAGTCCACAAAAAAATCCAGTAGTTCTCAAAAAACGAAGCTCTAATGAAATTTCAAAAAACCTAGACCTCACATTATGAATATTGATATATAACGATAAGATTATTAAAAAAAAAAAAAAAAAAAAAAAAAAAAAAAAAAAAAAAAAAAAAAAAAAAAAAAAAAAAAAACTATTTGAAGTGTTGTAAGGAAACCAAACTAAGAAAAGGAAAAAAACCAATCTCTTCTGGGCAGCAATGGACCACTTGTGATTAAGCTCTACAGGGGGGAGGCCTCAGTTTTTAAAAACTTAAAAACCCATATTTTTAATAATGGAAAAACATTGAACAGTACTGTTTTTAAACTCTAAATAATTTTTTAGATGTAGTGTTTGCTATGGGAATAAAAAGCCGTTGGGTAAAAATGTAAAATAGCAAGTTTATTTCATATCCAAAACCCCAATAAACTAATAAAATTTCTGTAAGGATCAGTGTGCAGGACAAATAAGAGAATACACAATACATTTACCACCATTAATAAATTCATCCAACCAAATGCAAAAACTCTCCCACCCACTGAGGCAAGCACATTCATTGCAATTTTTTAAACGTGTTTTATTTATAAGGGCTCTGTTTAAGTTGTTTTACATATAATTTTTATGGAAAAGCCTTCTACTTCATGTTATCTTTTTAAAGGTAAATGACAACCATTTCATAATCTTATCTAAAGTGGTCCATTATATAAGTTCCTTTACTTCAAAGGCAAAGCAAAACAGAAGAGGGAAAAGAGAGTCTTTAGTAGTCCTTTTTTCATTTTGAAAATGCTGAAAGGACGACGCAGAGAATAAGGCTGAACGATGTGAGATTTGCCTCAAGTTCCAGGTCAGGGAGTCAGAAACAAACAAATTAAGAGCAAACAACTAACGACCCCAAATTTTAATGTGTTAATAAACAACACCATCAATAATTATAGCTGTAAAAAATTGTCCAAACTATTTAGGGGACACAGGAAGAAGAAGAGGGGGAAAAAAAGGAAATGAAAAAAATGCACAATGGGAGAGAGGGAGAGATAAGGCAGAAGAGAGAGATAGATGAAGATAGAGATAGAGATAGAGATAGTATATAGATATATATAATACACATATATGGTAATATATGTGGTTGTATATATATATATATATATATATATATATATATATATATATATATATATATATATATATATATATATATATATATATATATATTGCATTTTTCTTGGCTTTAATACTAGGATTAAATACTACAACTTTCGTATTTCTTTATGTTCCCTCTTTTGCTATAATAACAGTGTGTCATGTACTCCACAGGTTTGTCTAAAATCTGATGATCAATGTTATCCCAGCGTGACAATATTCATTCATAATATTCCAAAGAACATCTGAAATTACTGAATGCTTCGCTTTGTCTTTCTCCCAACAAAAAGTGCCCCCACAAAAACTGGATGAGGTTTAGGTCAGATGTTAGGTCAGCTCTGCACAAGCCCTACAACCCTGACTAGTATAACCAGGATAAAAACATTAACTTTAATTAATTTTGTTGTGTTAAAAAACAAACAAACAAACAAACAAAAAAACTTAATCATGACCTAAAATCAATCTGTACTAAAATTGGGCTGGAACTACAATAAAATCTATAGATCTACAGATTAATAGAATCAATAGAATCCATGGACAAATACAGGTTGAGACTGTTCTGGATCAAACCATATCAAATAAGCTCATCTCACTGTTGGGAATAAACTGAATCCAGATTAAATTTTAAAGTAAATTAAGTCATTTATTTGATTTAAACCAGCTCTGCAAAACTGTCTTGGACTGACAACCAAAACTGAACTTGATCCAGACTGAAGGATACACAAAAAATAGGATATGTACTAAAGACAATAAAACATGACCCAGTCTGAGTCCATAAATGCAAACAGAAAGTAGATCTGGGAAAAGGTTTATCCACAAAATGGTGAGTTCTGATCTTTCAACATTATCGACTGACACTAAATACTTTCATTATTATAGACTGACACTAAAGCCTTATTATCACAGATTGAAACGCAGTATATACACAAGAAAATGAATATCAGTCTCCAAAGTGTTCGATAGTGTATCTGTAGAGTGTTTAAATCCGTTGTTGCCAGATCCAGTGAGAAAACAAACTCTAAAGTCAATGGAAAAAGAGGACAGATAAAGCCAAGTCTTGAGAAATATGTGGACCTGGCAACCATGGACAAACACTTGTGTACCTGCGCTGTCTGAAAACACTAATTATAATCGGGTTACTGGTATACAATCAATGAGTCCTCTGATTACTGTGGTGAAAGCCGGCTGTCTTTGTTGGATTTATATGTATAACAAATTACCATTTCATTATTGTGTCAAAGGTGGCTGGTTGCTCCTTTATGCTCTAACACACTCGTCCAGAGCTAAAGACATCTTGCCTTGTAACCACCATCCATACAGCTGCTGGAATTGCTCAGAATAAGATAAAAATAATATCAGTGAAACTCTAGTATGTTATAATCTTAACCCCAAGGTCAATGGTTTCATACAAGAATTCACACCTACACCTGCAAGTTCAAGGCAAGTCTTAATTCTCTGAACTGCATGACCAGAAAGTTCAGGTCAATTTTCAGGTCTCTGACCAGCAAGCCTTAGACAAGCCTCAAATCTCTGCCGTTTCAAAAATCAGGTCTTTGAACCAGACCATGTGAATTTCAAGTCTCTGACCTGCAGGTCTGTTCCAAGTTGTTGATCTGAAAGCCCAAATCAAGTCTCAGTTCAAGCAGTTCAAGATCGAGTCTGAAGTATCTGACCAGCAAGCAGAGGTCAGGACTCAGGTATCTGACCAGCATGTCCAAGTCAAATCTCATGTCTCTGACCTGCAAGTCAGGATCAAGTGACAAGTCTGACCAGAAAGTTGTTTCAGTTCTCGAATATGAAATGTCCAGTTCAGGTTTCTGACCTACAAGCACGGTTTTAATTTCAACAATATCTCTGAAAATCAGTACAGAGAAAAACTGCTGAAACATCATGGCAAGAGATCAGTCGACACTGGTATGCTGGAGCCTGCTTATACAGTGCTAGCTGCCAAAAGGTGTCTTTCTGTTTCGTCTGAAAATGAAAGTCCTGCTGTTTTAGCCAGACATCTCCTGCAGAGCAGCCACCTGTCTAAGCTCACTACCTGCACCTTCTAAAACAAACACAGGGCTCTGAGAGCTAACCTGCGCAAGCGTACTGACACAGGACCTGATTGAGACCCACTTACGTAGGTACACATACTGTTTGTTGTATTTGTGGTTTGTATTAGGTTTTTACTAAGTTTTAGCATCTATGTGCAAGCCTGTATGGTGAGATAAAGCAGATGGTTGGTGTGTAATGAGTCCATAGTTTAGAGTGTGTGGACACCCAAACAGCACATACACTGCTTCTGAAATCCCTTCTGCTCTACTGGGAAGTATTCACATTATTTTGGTCAACGATTGTGGGGATTGACAATAATCCAGGCACTAGAGGATCACTGAGTGCTCATACATGCACTTCATAACCTGGTAATGATAGGTTTTCTGCAGTTATCCAATTATTCAAGTGGTCATGTAGACAGCATACACAAATCTAGAAATCAAATTAAGAAATCCAATAGAGAGAGTTGTTTTTTACCCCACTAATCGAAGTATTCATTGCATGTATACCAGTTACCCGATTATAATCCGTCTTTTCAGACTGTGCATGTGTACAAGTATCCCCCCATGGATGCCAGGTCCGTGTATTTCTAAAGACTTGGCTTTATTTGGCCTCTTTTTCCACTGACTTAAGGCTTTTCTGAGACTGTTGATTGGTTTAACAGTAGAAATCCGAATACTCATCCACCTGTGGACAGGTGTCTTTTATACAGATAACGAGGTCAAACAGGTGCCATTAATACAGGTAACGAGTGAAGGACAGAAGAGCTTCTGAAAGAAGAAGTTACAGGTCTGTGAGAGCCAGAAATCTTGCTTGTTTGTGGATGACCAAATACTTATTTTCCACCATGATTTACAATTAAATTCTTTAAACATCCTACAATGTGATTTCCTGGATTTTTTTTATCATTTTGTCTCTCATAGCTGAAGTGTACCTATGATGAAAATTACAGACCTCTGTCATCTTTCTTAGTAGGAGAACTTGCACAATCAGTGGCTGACTAAATACTTTTTTGCCCCACTGTAAATGGAAAAGAGTAATATTTTTGTCTCATTTATTTGTTTTGGGTTCTGCTCATCTACTTTTACTTATCTGAAAATCCGATGATGTCTTAGGTCATATTTTCATAAATATAGAAAATTCTAACAGGTTCACAAACTTTCAAGCACCCCTGCATGTAACATAGACAGTACAAAAGCAGAAGTTACAGGGAACAGACGTGAGCATTCGATAGGTGATCGCTTTGAAATAAGAGCTAGGCTGAGAGGAAAAGACAACGTTAATGAAAAGTCAAGAACGAACAAGGTAAAACGAGGGAGAGGGAGTCAGACGGAGTGATAAAGCGAAACAAGTCGAGACAGGGAGGAAGGTGAGGAGGAAAGGAAGTGATGTGTGAAGTCTCTTTAGTGTTCTCATTTGCAGGATGGAGCCAGAGTCTAATTTAAAGAGGTGAGAGAGAGAACCCGTCGCAGTGTCAGTGCAGACGTCCGGACGAAAAGAGTACAGAAGTGTGGAGGAATTCAACTGAAAGGCGTTAAAAATATCACAAAGTGCGAATTGGAGAGGAAACTCTGGGAAAAACTGGGGCAGAGGACAGCCAAGGAGTAAGGGACGCGCCAGACGAGACGGCTGGAGAAACTCCGGGTGCAGATGTGAGATTAATACCTGTGGAGCGACAAAAGTGTCTCAAACCATCTATTCAAATCACTGGGGTCCTGGTGTTTTTCTCGATGTAGGGACAGCAAGACTAAGAGTCATTTGTCATACAGAGGCTTGTAGCTTGCAATAAAATCATAACTTACTGGTTCGACTCACCAGTATGGGCGTGTCTTAAAGTATCAGATATCAGAGTGCAGGATCTATTGAAAATTAGTTTAACACTTTGAAGTTACTCACTTTTTGTCTTACAGCCTGAAATCAATAGCCATTACTAGATCTTTTTTCAGCTTTATTCATACATTTTGCCTTACACCCTGAGCAATAGAGTCTGTGGGACTGTGGTAGCCTAGTGGTTAAGGTACTGGACTATGGACCAAAAGGTCCAGGGTTCAAATCCCACCTCTGCCACTGTTGGGTCCTTGAGCAAGGCCCTTAACCCATTCTGCTAAATTCTGTAAATGTAAATGTAGAGTTTGGCTTTAATTAGGGACTTTGGTAGCCTAACGGAAACGGATTTTGGACCTTAAGGTCCAGGGTTCAAATCCCTTCTCTGCTCAGTCCTTGACCCACAATTGCTTGTAGAGTAAGACTGTACCAGTTGGAAGTCGCTGTGGATAAGTCTGCTAAATGCTGTAAATAAATTAAAAAAGTAATTTGGATATTCCTCTAACAGCTTGTACACCTGATGAATATCTGCCTAATTTTCTTTTCAGAACTGTTCAGGTTCGGTCAAATTCCATGATTAGTGGCAACAGACTGCTCTCCTCAAGTCCATACACAGATCAGATTTACAATACTATACAAAAGTCTTAGGCCACCATTACATTTGCTGTTTTAGCAATCGTATAATGACCATATATGACATATTGTCAACGTCTGGACCCAAAAATTTCAAACTTGAATTCTTCATCCCATAATACTCTGTTCTACTCTGATCTTCATTCCAGTCTTTGTGAGCTTAAGCATATCTTAACCTTGTCACCCTGTTCACCTTCCAAAAAAGTGGTTTATTGGCTGCTACCCTTCAACAAAGGAGGGTGTTTTCCTTTACAGTATTTAGTGCATGGGATAATTTTGCCATTATAACTGAGTTGAGCTGCTGGAGGTTGAGGACCTTGATCAGGGACCCATCAGTGGCAGCTTGTTTAAACCGTGGTTTGGACGACTGAGCCATGTCCACTTTCAGCAGACGCCCATATCCAGGGTGAGTTACAACTGAACTCAGCAGTTGTGAATTAAGTACCTTGCACAAGGGGTCAACTGCGACAGCTTGGCAAAGGCAGGATTTGAACCACCTCGGCTTTTGATTAGCATCCCGGAGCCATCCCTCACATTTTAGTGTGTCCATTATTGTCAGTGGTGTTGGCTTGGATCTTCTTGTGTAGTGTTGATATGAAATAATTTCTTAGCAAGACTGGACAGCCATTCAGCACTCAGGAAGCAAAAGCATAATTCCCTGGACCAGTATGCTGCATCGTTTGTTTTTAAATCCTACTTTAAATATGTACATTAAGCGAGCTGTGAGGAAAATGCCCTGACGCCAAACCTCAGCCAGACCTGCCGTCCCTCTGCTTTATTCATTTTCTGATCAAAATGGTGCCACGAAGAGAAGAGATTCACGCAGGCTTTATCACACAGAACCTTTATCTTTTATGAATAAAAGGCATGAAAATTTGATGTAGAGCAGACATATTTGTAAAACAGTTTTGAAATAGATTTGGAGACTGCATTCCATTTCTGGCTCAAAATAGGAGTTCTGTTTAAAGCAAAAGTATTTAAACATGGAAAACCTTTCAGCGTCCTGAGGGTGATTCAGAGTTGGCGTCTTGCGCACAAAAGACGCGTCAATGAATCCACATGAGACGTTACTAATGGAGATGTTTGTGTGTAGTTTCTGGCCAGCGCATTCAGATTGTCAGAGCCGGGGTATGAACCAGGCTGGATTGTTTTAGAGACACCCTGATTTGTATTCCACCTCTGGTGAGGTGATGATAGTCTTTGTTGCCTGTGTTCATTGCTACATCTCTCCAGGGGCTGCCATCTTTTGGGTTTTGGAGTTCCTTGAGTGTATGGGTCTTGGTCTGTGGTAGTGCAAACAGACCAAGACATGAAAAATACGAAACATATCATGCCTCATCTCGATAATAGAGTATGTCTTTAGCCAGACCCTCCATGCATGACTCTGACCAGGATAACAGGATGCTTTGCTTTGTAGGATCCAAACGCATTTGAGACCTTAATGAGCAGGGTCGCAAATGTTACAGTACTCTGCAAAAGTCTTAGGCCACCATTAGATTTGTTGTTTTAGCAATGACATAATGACCCTATATAACATACTGTTGACGACTGGACACACAAATTTCAAATTTGGGCATAATCCTCTTTTCCACTGATCGGCTTTGTTAGCTTTAGCATATCTTAGCCTTTTCACGCTGCAGAGACCATTAATGTCCTGCTCATACAGTCTTGACAGAAGGACAGGGTAACATACAATGGCCTCCCCGGGGTCAAGCACTATTAGAGAACTAAGAGCTCCAGCATCTGTAGATATAAGTAGAGCCTTAATGACTTTAGTCAAGGCAGTAGAAATGGTATTGATGGAATACAGCCTCAAAGGGTTCAAAAAGATTACTGCATTCTAGGTAGCGCTGAAGTCAATTAGCAGCTACTCATTCAAGAATATTGACCAGAAAGAGAAGATTAGAGATAGGAAGGCAGTTACTAAGGTTGTTGAATCTACATGTAAACCATTTTTTAAAGAATGGGAGTTAGAGTAGCAATCTTAAAGACAGACTGAAGCTGACAGAGAGAGATAAATTAATAAGTATTGTAAGACAAGAACGGGAAGACAGGCTTTAGATAAGGTAGTGAGTTTGAATGGTAGATGCTGCCAACTAGCTAATGATTGTGGAAAATCGACTGTCAAGGAATAGTAAGGAAGCATTACAAAGTTCAGATGTGGTAGTTAAGCTTCTTGTGATTTATATAACTAAGTTACTGTTGTAAAAAACATGGCAGGATTTCATATGTGAACTATTACTTATACCAGAAAGATATGCTGACTTGACAGCACATAGGGTGTCTCTCCATGGAGAGATGTGTTATTTATAGGTCATATTATAGATTATGAAAAATAGGTCCCGTGGTGTCTACTTTACTGTAACAACAGTATGGTTTCATGCCAAGGAAGAGCACCATGGATGCGATTTTTGCTTTGACACTGCTGATGGAGAAGTATAGAGATGGTCAGACAGAGCTACACTGCGTCTTTGGCGGATTTGGAGAAAGCTTATGACAGGGTGCCAAGGGAGGAACTGTGGTGGTGTATGAAAAAGTCTCGAGTGGCTGAAAAATACGTTAGATTAGTGCAGGACATGTATGAGAACAGCGTGACAGCGGTGAGATGTGCTGTAGGAGTGACAGATAGCTTCAAGGTAGAGGTGGGACTGCATTAAGGATCGGCCCTGAGTCCCTTCTCATTTGCTCTGGTGATGGACAGACTAACAGATGAGGTCAGACAGGAATCGCCGTGAACTATGATGTTTGTAGACAACACTGTGATCTGTAGTGAGAACAGGGAACAGGTAGAAGAGAACTTGGAGAGATGGAGGTATGATCTAGAAAGGAGAGGAATGAAAGTCAACTGTAGTAAGACAGAATACATGTGTGTGTGTAAATGAAAGGGAGGCAGGTGGAAACAGTCAGCTTTCAGGGATCAGTGGTCACAAAGGTCCAGGAGTTCAGGGTACTTATGATCAACTGTCCAAGGAAAGGCGGGGGGGGGAGTGTGTGGGAAAGGAGGTATAAAAGAAGAGAGTACAGGCAGGAGGGGGAAAGTGGGGGTGGAGAGAAGTGTGTCAGGAGTGCTGTGTGACCAAAAGGGGTCGCAGCAAAGTGAAAGGAAAAGATTTATGAGAGTAGTGAGACCAGCCTTGTTTGTATGGGTTTAGAGAGACAGTGGCACTGACAAAGAGACAGGAGCAGAGCTGGAGGTGGCAGAACTTAAGATGTTGAGGTTCTCTTTAGGAGTGTCTAGGTGTGGACAGGATTAGGAATGAGATCATCAGAGGGACAGCACAGGTTGGAAAATTGGGAGACAAAATTCGAGAAGGGAAGACTGAGATGGTTTGGACATGTGCAGAGGAGGGATAGTGGATATATTGGTAGGAGGAATGATGGAGATGGAAGCTGCCAGGCAATAGATGGAGAGGAAGACCAAAGAGGAGTTATCTGGTTGTGGTGAATGAAGATATGCAGGGAGTTGGGGTGAGAGTAGAGGACGTGGAGGACAGGGTGAGGTGGAAACATTTAACTCGCTGTGGCGACCCCTGGTAAAGGGAGAAGCCGAAAGAAGAAGAAGAAGTAGGTGTCTACTTTACTTTCCACAAGCATAAATGATAATCTCATGTGACAAAACTATATATAAAACTGATATATAGGAATTCTGCCACCTGCAATCACTTTGCACCTGCACCTGTGACTGAAACACATCTACTACCTCTATGAATTCTGATATGAATTTCCTGACTGGGATTTTTGCCACTGCTAGTAGACCCGTATGACTGTACTCCTGCAAATTGAGCTGCTTCTTTCACACTATGGCCTTTGGCATGCACAAATGCAATCACTAAAGTGCTCTGTGACCCATGTTCCACACATTAAATGAAACCTTCACTGCACTCTACCACTTCTTCTCAGTCTATGAATATATTTGACCTTGCATAGCCATTTTTCCTTGAATTACATAAAATTAATTTTGCAAAGTTCGTCTTACAAAAATTTATGATTTTCAGTACCTGCGTTCACTATTGCCCGGTACTGTATATACAAGTCTGTATGTAAAGTCCTATATGCTGTAATACTGTGCAGGAACAGTTGGGCTACTGACAAGATGGACCAAGAAGGATGCTCATGATTCACTTTGATCCACAATACTGAGTAATGATTTGATTTTCATATGACTTTTTATTGAAATCTTTAGTCCCCTTCAAAGAAATGACTAGAAATAGAGGGTTAAAATTGTAAATAAAATGTTGTGTGTCATTTTTTACTGAAGAATACCAATTCAAAATAATGTGTACTATATTGTATAAAAAATGAAACAAAAATAATGATTAGCCTGTTGCAATCAAAAGAAATTAGAAGGAGCTTTAAATGTGTATGATAGCGCCCTGTGGTGTTCAACAAATGCAATTGCTTTAGATGGCATAACACACACACACACACAGACTCATCACTGAAATGACCAGCACTCTTCTCTTCGGCACCCCACAATCCTCACACCATTTTCTCCACCATCTCACCACGGCTGACAGCTTAAGTGCCGCGAGCATCACTGTCACTCTCCAGCTTTCCATCAAAGCGTTCCAACAACCACACACACTCATATACACACACACGCACATGCACAAACACACACATGACTAAAGAAGGAGGAGGCAGAGGGATGGATGAGATGCTGTGACACAAGAAAGCAAGCCAAGCTGTGGCTGTGTGCTGAAAGAGAGCCTACACTTAGCTGTGCTAGCACTCAAACCCTGTTATCAGGACAACGTGGGACAAGAGTGTAATCTACAGACAGAAAACAACCATCACCACCCTCATCCCTGCGAAAAAACAGCCATTTGGTCCATTAAATCACATAATGGATACAATACTGCTTCCACAGACAGAATCACCTGAGTTTGATCGCTTCATGTTTATGGATGTATATAGAAGTTGATGTTTTGCTCTACACATTGTCTTATTGTTTTTATCGTTCATCGTTTCAATGTCGAATTTTATTAAGAAACATCAATACTGAGCAGTTATTACTTGTGTGCTCGACTAGTTGGTATGTGAGATTTACAAGGCCCTGTGGTAGAGTTGTTTTTTCACCACAAACAAAACTTTTACAATCGAAGTTCATCGGCATTATTTTATTCATTAACAGAGATTGTTCTAAAAATCTATGCCCTGTGCAAAATAATTATGCTTTATTGTGTTTTACCACCCATTGAGGTTTTACCGCCCATCTTCTCCAAAATGGACAAATCCCGGATTCCACAGATAAAGCAACACAAATACAGGCTTCCAGTAATCTACATTTTAGCTAAAATGTTTTGGAATGTTTAGAAATAGTTTTTTTGGTATAATTGGTAATGGGGGGTGGAAGGTGAGATGGACCATTATAAATTAAGTTGTATTTTAGCATTTTCATTTTAAAATTTAAGTCAAATTGAGATAAAAATAACCCAATTCAATAATTTTATATATAAGCAGAATTCCATAACAAAAATTATTGAGACATTGCTCATAAAAATGACATAACTGAAAAACAAAGAAAAAAAATAATCCTTTCCCCTTTGCAGAAAAACAGCCCTAAAATATGATGTTTCCACCCCCATGCTTCACAGTAGGTATGGTGTACTTGGGATGCAACTCAGCATTCTTCTACCTCCTCCAAACAGGACGAGTTGAGTTTTAACCAAAAAGTTTTATTTTGGTTTCATCTGACCACATGATATTCTCCCAATCCTCTTACGAATCATCCATATGCTCTCTGGCAAACTTCAGATGGGCCTGGACATGTACTGGCTAAGCAGGGGGGGCACTCCTTGGGCACCTGCAGGATCTGAGTCCCCTTCTCGGTGTATTGTGTGTTACTGATGGTAGCCCTTGTTACTTTGGTCCCAGCTCTCTGCAGGTCATTCATCAGGTCCCTCCGTGTAAGTTCTGGGATTTTTGCTTAACTTAACGTTCTCATGATCATTTTGACCCCACATGATGAGATCTTGCGTGGAGCCCCAGATCAAGGGAGATTACCAATGGTCTTGTATGTCTTACAATTGCTCCCACAGTTGATTTATTCACACCCACCTGCTTGCCTATTGTAGATTCACTCTTCCCAACCTGGTGCAGGTCTACAATTTTCTTCCTGGTGTCCTTCGACAGCTCTTTGGTCTTGGCCATGGATGAGTTTGGAGTCTGACTGTTTGAGGCTGTGGACAGGTGTCTTTTATACAGATAACGAGTGGAGGACAGAAGAGTATCTTAAAGAAGAAGTTACAGGTCTGTGAGAGCCAGAAATCTTGCTTGTTTGAGGGTGACCAAAAACTTATTTTCCACCACGATTTACAATGAAATTCTTTAAAAATCCTACAATGTGATTTCCTGGATTCTTTTTCTCATTTTGTCTCTCATAGTTGAAGTGTACCTATGATGAAAATGACAGACCTCTCTCATCTTTCTAAGTCGGAGAACTTGCACAATCAGTGGCTGACTAAATACTTTTTTGCCCCACTGTATCAAGGGACCCTACAGTATAATCTAAAACTAAAAACAATGCCTTAATAAACATTTTAGCTTCATTTTTTTTAGTATCACTTTAGATCCATCCAGAAGTTGCAGAAAACTGTCATTCAGTTTCTCCTTTGGATGTGACCGCTGCATTAAATAAATAAATAAATAAACTCAGATAGTCCATCTCTCCCTGCAGACCTGCCCTTTATTTATACAGTACACTCAGATGACCGAGGCTTAGAGAAAAGACATCTATTTCTAGCTCTGTCTTCACACACACACACACACACGCACACACACATGCTTACTTCTGTCCTTGGTTACTGTAAGTGTTGTCGTACCCTTGGTCATCGTAGGCTGTTCCGTAACCGTCGTCATATTCCTAGACAGACACAAGAAAGAAAGACATTAAACTGATGAAATAGTCCATTTAGCCAGCAATGCAATAACTCAGTGTCTGATAATCACATCATGACCAATCCAGCCAAATGTATCAGATCAAGAAGCTCTTTTTTCTTTTATTAGTAACACAATAGCAGTGCTAGTCATAGCTGTATGCACGGAGATGGAAGAAATGCCAGGCTTAAAAAGGGCAGAGCATTTAGCTCAAACTGAGCTCTCCAGAGTCGGCTGAATAGAGCTGCAATAACACTTACACACACGCCAAGTCCTAAAGCACTCTCACTAAAGATGTTTATCCCCTCCACTGGACCTGATCATAGATCCCTCTCAGCTCCATCAGGTTCAGCGCAGAACATTAAGTGCACACGCAAATCAGATCTCTTAAAATCGTAATATTATATCTAACACTGAAGACGGACCTGCTCCATTTTCTTATTCTGATACAGATTTCAGAGCTCAGAGTGCTGACCCATGTACAAAGTTAATGGAGTATAAAAATACACCAATATATGAAATCTGGAAATTTGCTGTTCTGCTGCTGGGTGTACATAATGTAGGATTCGAATTATACTTTAGTACACATGTATAGCCAGTCCAGATTTATTGGCATCCTTGATAAACATTTAAAACAATTCTTTACAAATTCAGTGATTGTCACACTGGAAGAGTATTTTAGCCCAATGGCTCCCGACCTGGGGTCCAAACCCCCCTCAGGGAGACACCAAACATCAAAGGGGTTGTGCAAGGCTTTGTCTGCTCTGATACCCTGGTACCCTGAGTTTGCCAAAATACTATTTGCTCTTGTTACCAAAAAAAAAAAAAAGAAAAAAAAAAAACACACTTAATGGAATATACACTGCTCAAAAACATAAAGGGAACACTTAAACAACACAATATAACTCCAAGTAAATCAAACTTCTGTGAAATCAAACTGTCCACTTAGGAAGCACCACTGATTGACAATCAATTTCACGTGCTGTTGTGCAAATGGAATAGACAACAGGTGGAAATTATTGGCAATTAGCAAGACACACTCAATAAAGGAGTGGTTCTGCAGGTGGGGACCACAGACCACTTCTCAGTACCTATGCTTTCTGGCTGATGTTTTGGTCACTTTTGAATGTTGGTGGTGCTTTCACACTCATGGTAGCATGACACGAACTCTACAACCCACACAAGTGGCTCAGGAAGTGTAGCTCATCCATGATGGCACATCAATGTCAGCTGTGGCAAGAAGATTTGCTGTGTCTGTCAGCGTAGTGTTCAGAGGCTGGAGGCACTACCAGGAGACAGGCGTGGATGAGACGTGGATGAGGCCGTAGGAGGGCAACAACCCAGCAGCAGGACCGCTACCTCCGCCATTGTGCAAGGAGGAACAGGAGGAGCACTGCCAGAGCCCTGCAACATGACCTCCAGCAGGCCACAAATGTGCATGTGTTTGCACAAACGGTTAGAAACCGACTCCATGAGGATGGTACGAGGGCCTGACGTAAACAGATGGGGGTTGTGCTCACAGCCCAACACCGTGCAGGACGCTCGGCATTTGCCAGAGAACACCAGGATTGGCAAATTTGCCACTAGCGCCCTGTGCTCTTCACAGATGAAAGCAGGTTCACACTGAGCACGTGACAGAATCTGGAGACGCCGTGGAGAGCGATCTGCTGCCTGCAGCATCCTTCAGCATGACCAGTTTGGCAGTGGGTCAGTAATGGTGAGGGGGTGGCATTTCTTTGGAGGGCCGCACAGCCCTCCATGTGCTCGCCAGAGGTAGCCTGACTGCCATTAGGTACTGAGATGAGACCTTGTGAGACCATATGCTCGTGCGGTTGGCCCTGGGTTCCTCCTAATGCAGGACAATGCTAGACCTCATGTGGCTGGAGTGTGTCAGCAGTTTCTGCAAGATGAAGGCATTGAAGCTATGGACTGGCCCGCCCGTTCCCCAGACCTGAATCCGATTGAGCACATCTGGGACATCATGTCTCGCTCCATCCACCAGCATTACGTTGCACCACAGACTGTCCAAGAATTGGCGGATGCTTTAGTCCAGGTCTGGGAGGAGATCCCTCAGGAGACCATCCGCCACCTCATCACGAGCATGCCCAGGCGTTGTAGGGAGGTCATACAGGCACGTGGAGGCCACACACAATACTGAGCCTCATTTTAACTTGTTTTAAGGACATTACATCAAAGTTGGATCAGCCTGTAGTGTGTTTTTCCACTTTAATTTTGTGTGTGACTCCAAATCCAGGCCTCCAGTGGTTAATAAATTTGATTTCCATTGATGATTTTTGTGTGATTTTGTTGTCAGCACATTCAACTTTGTACAGAACAAATTATTCAATGAGAATATTTCATTCATTCAGATCTAGGATGTGTTATCTGAGTGTTCCCTTTATTTTTTTGAGCAGTGTATAATGGAATATAATGTAATATATTTTCACTAATATATATGTTAATATAATATATAACTATTACATATAATAATAATTAAATTAAGAAATAATGATGAATACTATTACAGCTACTAACAACAACAATAACAACAACAATAATAATAATAATAATAATATTCAAATAATGTGTTGTTTACTTCAAAATGGTTTAGCATTGTTTTGTATTAAAAGTAATTAAGATATATTTGGAATATCTTAAATTGTCACTCAAAAGAGAAAAGTATATAAAAAAAAAAAACAAGAGAAACGATACATGTTATACTTTATGTTATTTTTTGCCAATAACGATTTGCGATGAATCACTTTATTCTTTTGGTCTGTGTACGTGTAGGCTGGGGAGCGCAGCTTTTTTTTAGATATTCGTAAGTGGGCTCCAAGGAAAAAAGGTTGGGAACCCCTGTTTTGGCACCATGGACATCGTGTTTGAAGGATACAGGGCAAAATCCATACAAACATCGCAGCTTGCAGAGATGATAGGATTTAGCCGTCACTAAGACTACGTTCAGACTGCAGGGCAAATCGGATTTCAGCTCAAATCCAATTTTCAGACCCGAGTGTGTGCGCTGCAAACTACAAGGGAGCAAATCCAATTTGTTTCTTCGAACTGTAGTCACTTCCACTGGTGTAGATTCACTGCTAGGGTGACGACACATGCATGTCTGTGCTAGTAGAGTGGAGCAGGAGTGACATAGCCAGTTTGTAGTATCACCATGGCGATTCCACAATGGCTTATGAGTTATGTGATGGCAATGTCCAGTCACAGCTTTGAAATCTTGGTATTTCTGCTTTTATTTTATTTGTACTTAGTTGTAAATGGTTTATTTGCTGCTGGCACTGTTGCCTGTATATCCATGTTCTTGCATTGACTGGCGTATTCCTTCTTGGTGATGAATCTCTTACTTATGCTGCTGTTAGAGGTCACCTCATCGAATCGCCGCATATTAGATTCAGCACAGGTTTTTGCTGGATACCCTTTCCGATGCAACCCTCGCCACACATGTACACATCTTTTTGCTTACAAACTCCACTGGTATTTATTTTAAATACTGTAATTCATACAGAACTTCTTATTAAACAAAACAAAATGACAAATCAAAATTTACATGCATTATGTATCTTACATTTATTCTGTCCGTCTTTCATTTGTCCCCATTTTGGGAACCACTGCAATAGAGGATTGTCTCAAAGGATTGTATGATTTATGTAAGAATATATAAGTTGCCTAAATCATGACTATAGATACTGAATATTTTAAATGGAGAACATATTTAAAGAAAATATAATAAATATATGAAATATAATAAAATATAGACTAAAATAAAGAATGGAATACAATATTATGAAGAATATAATGAATTAGTGAATAGTCATAGCATATTAGACAATAGTATACATACTAAATAAAACAATAAGTATTATAGAGAATATGACTGGATCTCATTTGTTTTGGACCAGAAAAAAGACTTGTTGTTTGGTATCTTCCATTCTACTACTCCTGTGTGTTTATAGAGATTACTGTATGCTTCATATTATCAGCTGTGAGTGTTACTGAAATATATATCACTATTTATAAGGTGTGTCTACTCAATATTAGCATACATCCAACAAATGATATTCAATGGATAGTTCTGGATTATTAGAACCTATGCTGTAGCATTGGTGGAAAGCAAAAGGTAAATGAGCAGGACCGAGCTAACAGACATGACAGGGGTAAAAAGTGGGGGAAAACAATTAATCCCAGTGTTTCTCATGTCTGCCTCTCGTCTTTTCTCCTAAATCCGAGTCAGACATCAAAGCTAAGCTGCTCTCAGGCTAATACAGGATAAATGAGCCTTATGTTTCACCAAAGACTCAGACCAATCCCTATTCTCCTGTCTCACTCCATCTCAGCCGCTAATGCGTCCATTCCCCAATTCACATAACCAGGCTGAGATTTAACAACAACGGAATATGAAAACATGAAGGAGAACAAGACCGTCATCCGTCCCAGTCGCATTACTGAGGAGGCATTAATGTCTTATTAGAGGCTCGCTGCTGCCAAATGACACTCAAATCCAGGCTTTTATCTTTAATCCAGCGACAAAGTGACTTTTAAACTGCGTATGCAGACTTGCTTGTTAAAAGCCACGAGGAAGACCTTGACTCCAGGGTGAAGGACCTTTTTCAGCTTTCCATAATCTTACGCTTTAGCGCTTAACAGTGTTTCCTACGAAAGCATGTTTAGGAAGAGCTGTACTGTGAATATGCAAATGTGGTCAGGATTACAGTGAAGCTTGAAAGTTTGTGAACCCTTTAGAATTTTCTAGACTTCTGCATAAATATGACCTAAAACATCATCAGATTTTCACACAAGTCCTAAAAGTATATAAAGAGAACCCAGTTAAACAAATGAGACAAAAATATTATACTTGGTCATTTATTTATTGATGAAAATGATCCAATATTACATATTAGTGAGTGGCAAAAGCATGTAAACCTTTGCTTTTCAGTATCTGGTGTGACCCCCCTGTGCAGCAATAACTGCAGCTAAACGTTTCCTGTAACTGTTGATCAGTCCTGCACACCGGCTTGGAGGAATTTTAGCAACTCAGCATTCTTCTTCTTCCAGTTGAGTTTATACCAAAAAGTTCTATTTTTGTTTCATCTGACCACATGATATTCTCCCAGTCCTCTTCTGGATCATCCATTTGCTCTCTGGCAAACTTCAGACAGGCCTGGACATGTACTGGCTTAAGCAGGGGGCAGGCCTGGCACTGCAGGATCTGAGTCCCTCTCGACGTAGTGTGTTACTGATGGTAGCCTTTGTTACTTTGGTCCCAGCTCTCTGCAGGTCATTCATCAGGTCCCTCCTTGTAGTTCTGGGATTTCTGCTCACCGTTCTCAAAATCATTTTGATCCCACAGGATGAGATCTTGTGTGGAGCCCCAGATCGAGAGACATTATCAATGGTCTTGTATGTCTTCCATTTTCTTTACAATTCCTCCCACAGTTGATTTATTCTGCTTGTTGATTTTAACCTGCTTGCCTATTGTAGATTCACTCTTCCCAGCCTAGTGTAGATCTACAATTTTCTTCCTGGTGTCCTTCGACACCTCTTTGGTCTTGGCCATGGTTGAGTTTGGAGTCTGACTGTTTGAGGCTGTGGACAGGTGTCTTTCATACAGATAATGAGGTCAAACAGGTGCCATTAATACAGGTAACAAGTGGAGGACAGAAGAGCTTCTTAAAGAAGAAGTTGCAGGTCTGTGAGAGTCAGAAATCTTGCTTGTTTGTGGGTGACCAAATACTTATTTTCCACCATGATTTACAATTAAATTCTCAAATTTTCTCATTTTGTCTCTCATAGTTGAAGTGTACCTATGATGAAAATTACAGACCTCTCTCATCTTTCTAAGTAGGAGAACTTACACAATCAGTGGCTGACTAAATACTGTTTTGCCCCACTGTATATCATCTAAGACACACAAGATGGTTTGGTAGATTTTTGAGTCTTCGTCCTCCCAAGATTCTTCCTTCTAATGATTTTTTCCTTATAACAAGTTATAATGTTAATGTGCTCAGTTTGGGTTTGGCCTTAGATATTAGAAGACAACAAAAAAAATTGTAAAGGTGCTTTGAGACAATGCTCCACTGTAAAAAAAACACTATAGAAATAAATCTGACTTTGACTTTGATTATGAGTCAAGTCAAGTCAAGTCAGATTTATTTATATAGCGCTTTTTACACTGGAGCATTGTCTCAAAGCAACTTTACAAGTTTAGATTATCTCCTAATAACTACGTCCAATCCCAAATTGAGCAAGCCTAGGGCGACAGTGGCAAGGAAAAACTCCCTAGTTCTAGGAAGAAACCTTGGGAGGACCAAGACTCAAAAAGGGACCCAACCTCCTTGGGCGGCGTAGATGATAAATCTAAGAGCGAACTACAGTCATGGAGTCAAAGTTTGAATAAAATGAGAAGTATTCACATCGACATTAAGTGGCCGGGTATGATGATAAATCTAAGAGCGAACTAAAGTCATGGAGTCATGGTCGAATAAAATGTGAATTATGCACAGTGGAGCTCCATCAGATGAACATCATGTGTGGGGCCGGAACTGCCGGAACACAGCTTGGAGAGAAAACAGAAAATGTAATTAGTTATTGATTAAGAGCACAGTGTTTATTAACAATCACTGATGCCATGTCAATCACTGATGCCAAGTGTAGCATGAGACCCCGGCAGCATTAGCTATAGCAGCATAGCTAGAAAGCTAGAAAGAGGAGAACTGGAAGGAAACACAGCCAAGAGGGATCACATGAGACATTGGCAAAACCCCACGAGCGGGCAGGAAAAGACATGCATACCCAACCGTCTCTGATCACCATAAAGACTCTTTGACTATGAACCCCCAGCTCTGCCCTTATTCTAAAGGCAAGGTGCATGAGTCAAGATCACAGAGGACCCCCCAAGCCTAGTTTCAGCCAGGGGACCGCCCACCCGACACTCCCGGCAAGCGGACAAGGCAGGCAGGTCAGACATGACTTCGATTTTGGTTGATTGTAAGGGCTGTCATTAGGTTTGGCTGATATGTATAAAAAGAAGCTGTGTAATCATCTGCATAGCAGTTGGAAACTAATGCCATGTTTACGGAATAAAACTGAGCCTAGTGGCAGCATGTACAGAGAGAATAAAAGCGGGCCAAGCACTGACCCCTGAGGCACGCCATACTTCACTTTTGAGAGCTTAGATCTGAGATTATTTATATGAACAAAACTGGTACCGGTCAGTTACAGTAGCATTTAAACCAAAGAAAGTGCTGATCCCCTTAATACCTACAGTATTTTCTAGTCTGTTTAGTAAAACATCATGATCTATAGTGTCAAATGCTGCACTTAAATCTAACAGAACAAGAAAAGAAACACATCCCTTATCTGAGGACATTAACAAGTCATTAAGTACCCTAAGTAATGCTGTTTCAGTACTATGATGGGGCCTGAAGCCAGACTGAAATGTTTCATAAATTTAATTCCTTCGGAGGTAACTACAGAGCTGCTGATAGACGGCTTTTTCTAAGATTTTGGACAGAAACGGTAGATTTGAAATCTATAATTAGATATCACACAAGGGTCAAGATTGGCTTTTTGAATCAGTGGTTTGATAACGGCAGACTTAAAGGATTTGGGCACATAACCTAAGGTTGATATTATGACAAACTGGAATCAGCTGTCCATGACAGGTTTTAACCAGCACAAAAACACACTCAGCAAACCTTAGTGGAATAAAAAAAAAAGTGCCTTAAGACAAGAAAAGCAACAGATGGCAACACCTAACAAATGCTAGGGCTGTCATAATTATTACATAATCGTCTAATCGGAGTTGTTTAAGATGATCACAATAACTGGAATGATCATAATTATGTAGGATTACAGTAATTTTCCACAGTTGGTAGGTTTCAGCAACAAGAAGAATGTGAACTGGGTGTAGTAATTACCAAGTTTGAATAACAGAAAGCAGTAAATGCAGTCACTGAGACATAACAGGGACCAGGTGGATTTTGGAGAAAGTTTCAGTAACAGAAACTTCAGATACTGTAGCAACCTATTTATTATCCAGAGAACTTTACAGGAACCAAGAATTTCAGAGTTCAGAGACATTTTTAATCATACTGTCAATACATTTTATGGGATGATAATGAAAATTAGGATTTATAATGTTGCTTACAAATATGGCCTACTGAATGGAAGTTTCCTCACAAGTTGCCCAAAAATGCTTCTTACCTAGAGCAGAAACTTCAGATTGGAACACAGTCGTAATATCACCCATAGAATTGTACACTAGTCAAATAACTGTGGACAGCAAAACTTACACCCAAAATATGGGTATTAGTATGGTGTTTATCATATTTGCTTTTGTTTTACAAAAACAAAAACAGTTTGAACTTCTAACTTGGTAACATGTAACATGAGTGAGTAATGTTGGGGTATTTGTTAGTTGTGTAGTTAATTCCATATTTTTGGCATGTATGCTAGCAGAATGAGATTTTTTTGCTGATATTTGCACTTTTGTCATGCTTTGGGGTTTTATTTTTGTATATTTGTAGGCATTTGTGAGTTTTTGGCTGCATATAAATGCAGTCCATCATTTTGACAGTAATCAGCATTAGCTGCCAATCAAGCATGGCTAGTAAGCAAAGTGGCTGTTCGGTCACTTTAGGCTTGTACTTCATTAGTTGTGTTCAGTGAACAGACAATTCAATCGTTAATCGCAATTACTTATATGACAACTAATCTAAAGTTTCATGATTGGGACAGGCCTAACAAATGTTGTCACCAATGACATTGCATAAAGATGGTGCCAATTCAGGCGATTGAGAGATATAGGTTCAAACAACTTTTGAATAGATTACACCCAAGATATACACTGGCAAAGTACTGTCTTATTATCATTATCACTAACATCTCAGAAATGCCAATATCGAACACCCATATTACCCAGGCTTTCTTTCTGAAGCACATGGAGAAGCTGTCAGACATTTACATTACATTTACAGCATTTAGCAGATGCCCCTATCCAGAGCGACTTACAGTTGATACAGTCTTACAATCCAAGCCATTGTGGGTTAAGGGCCTTGCTCAAGGACCCAACAGTGGCAGCTTGGCAGAGGAAAATATAAGAGCAAACCTAATTTTTTGATACTCTGTAGAATTTGCTTATCTGCAGATGACATAGACAAAAAAGTACTGTTGCTACAACTACAAGGATTCATAAACACCATGGAAAGATGGAGTAACCGAGTGAACAGGCAAGCTAATGGTCCAGCTGAGCTGTGGATCACACTGATTAGTAGCAGGTGATTAAATAAGATGCAGCCATATGCTCTTCAATTAAATTGTTGCCCTACTTGATTTCAGTGCAGTGGTTTGGGATTTGGCAGGGTGTTTTTTCCCCTAAACACACTGTGAGTGCATTCAGATGGAAGAAGATCAAAAACAGCTTGAAATGAAGATGTAGCCAAAAAACGATCTGCTTTTACTAGTAGAGTTTTCACAATTTTCGTAGTCAATAACAGGACTAATAAAAAAATTCTGTACCTCTGTATTGTTCTTTAAGTCAATTATGAAAATTATTCATGTACAGACAGTCTAATACATTAATCCCACCCACCCCCAACACCTGGATTCCAGCCCTGGTAGTACTTTCCACTCAGATCGGGCATCACACAGGCACGGCTGGGCTGATCCAGAGGGAGGTGGTTGTACAAGAGAATCACTCCAGACTGCCATATGATGGACTGGCACTTTGTTCAGGGTACATGCTCACCTGCACCCTGTGAATTCCAAAGATCACAATCCAGTACAGCCTGACCAGGAGCATGAAAAGTTCAGGCTGTCTTTTAAAATTAATTAAAAATCCTCTGGTGCTGCAAGGGTCCCATGCTTCCCGAAAAGGTTCCTTAAGGATGTGTTGAAAAGATTATGAATTACATTTACATTTAGTCATTAGCAGCCGTTCTTATCCAGAGCGACTTACAAATGATACAACCATATAATCCAAGCAGCTGTTTGGAGCCTTCCTTTAGGACAGCGGCATCTTAGCAGAGGTGGGATTTGAACTGTGGACCTTCACAAAAGTACCTTAACAGTCCCATTTTCAGTGCTTGTGACCAGTATACTCATGTCCTGGTATTTTAATAGCATCAAATATTCTTAACACACAGTCCAACACACCAACTCAACTTACTTAGAACTAGTATGACAACCTAAATACTAATTTTCAACCATCTACATGCAACCATTCTCCAGAAATCTCGTATTGAGCACAGTCTGCTTTCACTATTGTTTACAAACGCAACCACGCCTTCCGAACAATTTACCTTTTTAAAATATAATTGGGATGTCACATAACTTCGGATGTTGTCATCAAAGCAACTTCATTTCAGTATCTGATGTGACCCCCCCCCCCCCGTGCAGCAATAACTGCAGCTAAACATTTCTTGTAACTGATGCAGCAAAAAAAAGCCCAAACCATGATACTACCACCACCATGTTTCACAGATGGGATAAGGTTCTTATGCTGGAATGTAGTGTTTTCCTTTCTCCAAACATAACGCGTTTCTTTTATTCCAAAAAGTTCTATTTTCGTCTCATTCGTCCACATTCTTCCAGTAACCTTCTGGCTCGTCCACGTGATCTTTAGCAAACTGCAGACGAGCAGCAATGTTCTTTTTGGAGAGCAGTGGCTTTCTCCTTGCAATCATGGCTTGTACACCATTGTTGTTCAGTGTTCTTTTGATGGTGGACTCATGAACGTTAACATTAGCCAATGTGAGAGAGGCCTTCAGTTGCTTAGAAGTTATCCTGGGGTCCTTTGTGACCTCGCCAACTATTACACGCCTTGCTCTTGGAGTGATCTTTGTTGGTCGGCCACTCCTGGGGAGGGTAACAATGGTCTTGAGTTTCCTCCATTTGTATAAAATCTGTCTGACTGTGGATTGGTGGAGTCCAAACTCTTTAGAGATGGTTTTGTAACCTTTTCCAGCCTGATGAGCATCAACAACTCTTTTTCTGATCTCCTCAGAAATCTCCTTTGTTCGTGCCATGATACACTTCCACAAACATGTGTTGTGAAGAGCAGACTTTGATCGATCCCTGTTCTTTAAATAAAACAGGGTGCCCACTCACACCTGATTGTCATCTCATTGATTGAAAACACCTGACTCTAATTTCACCTTCAAATTAACTGCTAATCCTAGAGGTTCAGATACTTTTGCCACTCACTAATATGTTATATTGGACCATTTCCTCAATAAATAAATGATCAAGTATAATATTTTCGTCTCATGTGTTTAACTGGGTTCTCTTTATCTACTTTTAGGACTTGTGTGAAAATCTGATGATGTTTTAGGTCATATTTAAGCAGAAATATAAAAAAAATCTAAAGGGTTCACAAACTTTCAAGCACCACTGTACAATATGAGAGCATCAGCAGTATCCAGGCAGAGTAGCTCCTAGTATTTGCTGTGAGTTTCCCAAGTGATTGACACCTCTTTCAACCTTCTAGTTTTTATCTTTTTGCAGAGGGAGAATATGCAAGTGAATTTCACTGTTTCCAACTTTTCCCACCAACAGTTCACTGCAGCAAAATCAACCAACAAATGTTAGCATGTATGCTATTAGTACTTTCGAATTTTCTGACCAGCGATTTGTTGTCAGGGGTGCAGCCACCTTGCTAGGTGGGTCAAAACAAGTACAATCTTTTTCTGTTTCTTCAAATTAGGAGCTATTTCACCGTTGGAGGAGCACAGCTGTGTTCCTGCTCATCTTTCTACCCTCTGTCTTCTTTACCGAATATAATTATGGCTTTTCATATTTAAGCAGGTGTAGAGAGAGCTTAGATGGAAACAGATAGGTGTTTGTGTGTGTGTGTGTGTGTGTGTGTGTGTGTGTGTGTGTGCGCGCAGTCGAGCGAGGAGGTCCAGGTTTTACTTCCATCTTCCAAAAGAGTTTTTCCACTCATGATTTATTCAGATTGCTACAGTGCAGATGGATATCACAGACAATGGAGAGGAAGGAGGAGGACAGACATTTCATGGCTACACAAAAACACCCATTCACAGTATATGGTCAAATGTATGTAGACACCACTTCTGATTGTGTTATTTCAAAAACACTCACTGCTAACAGGCTCATAATATGATGCAGACAGCAATTGAATCTCTATACACAAACAGTGGAAGTAGAATGGTTTGCACTGAATACTTAATTGACCCCACTTCCGGAGTTGTTCCCTCCTAAAACACAGTTTGCCATCTTTGATGGAGAACTTGGCTAGATGGCAAAGGGCCCTGCCCTTAACTCCATATGAAGGCAAAGATGATAAACGCCATACTAATACGCATATTTTGGTTATATATCTGTCCACAAATATTTGACTAGTGTACAATAGGACTGGAATGCATATTAGGATTGCGTTCCAATCTGAAGGTTCTGCTCTAGGTAAGAAGCTTTTTTGGGCAACTTGTGTGAAAACGGTTCGATTCTGAAGACCATATTTGTAAGCAACATTATAAATCCCAGTTTTCATTATCATCCCATAAAATGTATTGACAGTATGATTAAAAATGTCTCTGAACTCTGAATTCCTTGGGTCCTGAAAAGTTCTCTGGATAATGAATAGGTTTTACAGTATCTGAAGTTTCTGTTAATGAAAGTTTCTCAAAAATTCACCTGGTCCCTCTAAACATCCCCACAGTAATAAGGTGCCTCAACTTCCTGAAGAGGTTGCTGTGTTTTGAAAACATTTCTGCTGTTAAAAGGTGTCTGTGTTCCTCAGCAAGTTATTGGATGTCCAAATTGGTTGCTTGGTGAAATGTTTCTGGAACTCATAAGATTTTGGAAATGGTCCTTAATGCTTATGTGTGAAGAGTTCATGAAACAAGATTCCCGGTTTTCTCAGTGTTTTTGAAGTGGAAGGGGGCTAAAGCTTCTGCTCTGTCAAATCAAGTCAGATTTATTTCTATAGCACTTTTAACAATGGAGCATCGTCTCAAAGCAGTTTTACAATTTTACATTATCTTCTAATATCTACAGCCATTCATAAATCAAGCAAGCCCAGGGCAACAGTGGCAAGGAAAAACGTTATAAGGAAGAAGACCAAGGACCAAGAAAAAGAAACGCATCTCTGTGGAAGATGACAGAAGCTCCTCAAAATGTTTCTGGGTTCCTAAAACTGTTCTTGGGATACGGAAATTCCTGAAAAGGCACCACAATCTCCTGAATATTGGAAAGAACTTCCAGTTCCTAAAAATGATCTTTAGAATTTTTTTAGGTTAGTTAATTGCTTTATAGTTTCTTATAGTAGTTCAATCACTGTGCCACCATGCCTCTTTGAGTGGATTAACATGTCCCACGTTTTTTATTTAATTTATTTTTATGAATATTGATTTATTTTGCATTAACTACTTGCATAAGCAGCCAAGCTGCCACTGTTGGGTCCTTGAGCAAGGCCCTTAACCCACAATTGCTTGCATTGTAAGACTGTATCAATTGTAAGTCGCTCTGGATAAGGGCGTCTGCTAAATGCTGTAAATGCTGACAGTTTTTGCCAAGAACACACATGAACTGGAAAATTGTGTACACTACTTAAAGGTTTAAAGTGTTGGGATTGCCTGTCCTGGAAATTAGTGTTCCTTCAAGTGGACTCATTCCTTTTTGGTTGTGTGAAGCCAGAGAGTTTGACTATGGATTTGATCACTGTGAAGTGCAATTAAGTGCAAAGGTAGAATAAATCCATCAGTAAATGAAATACCACGTTCATAAATACAACTCCACGCCAGCAGTACTGCTTCAGTTACCATCTCAGTACTGAATTTCCTAAAACTTTGGCAGACCCAATCCCATACCAATGACAGAGCCTGGCTTTTGGATTTGTTGCTGATAACAGTCTGGATGGTCCTCTTCATCTCTAGTCCGAAAAAGACCTGGAATACTAATTGGCCTGACCACATTACATGTTTCCACTGTGTGATGGTCCAGCCGAGATGCCTCCAAGCCCAGAGATGTCGACGTTGCTTATGGACATGGTTAACATAAAGCTTCTTTTTTGTACAGTAGCGTTTTAAGTGGCATTTATGAAGCATATTGTAGCGCTTGATAAAGGTTTGATAAAGTAATCCCCTGCCCATGTAGTTCTGTCAGTTACTGAGAAATGATGGTTCTTGATGCAGTGCCGAGAGTGCAGAGTGATTGGTTCGTTGAAGAGCTTTGTTGAAGAGCTTTCAGAGGTCCTGAAAAAACGAATGTGTCGGAAAGCTCCTGAACTTCCTGAATATCAAATCAAATTCGCCCTGGGTTATTAGAAGGCTTTTGTACAGTGAATTGTTGCGAGAAGCTCCTAAAGCATAAGTGGCTGTAGGATACCTTGGGACATTCCTGGTTTCCTTTGTGTCTGACAAAATTCCCTCATTTTAGAGAAGCTCCTGATTTCATAGAAGTTCCTTGGTTATTGAAATCCTGAATCGTACGTAGCTGCTGGCTGGTGTTCTTGTAACTGTAATGAGTGGAGCAGCGCTTTAAATCAGACCACATTTACTCCTGAGTGGTTCTTGAAGTGAAATAATGGTTCTCTGAGGAGACTGAGCATGCAGTGTGAATTCTCTTCACGCACAGCCGGCTTTGATCGCTCCCACGGCGGGTGGCGCCGTTTACACGTTGTGTTTATTTGGATTTGATTAGATCTAGTGGGACATCTATCAGAGAGCATACGGGGTGATAATTCAGTAAGGGTGAGCTGTGAGACTTTAGGCATGAGGGAAATGTTTGATCACTTTGTGAGCATCCTTTTCAACAGCTTCCTGGGGGGTGGGTAACAGCACGCCTAATGAGCTAGTACACACAGTCTACTACAGCTGCAGCCTAAACACCAACAACCTGGGAACAATCATTGAACACAAGGTGCACCCAGGAAAGGGCACCAGTCCATCAGGGGACAGCAAGCTCAGTCACAATTGGGGGTAATGTATTTATATTTATAGTTTTAATCTCATATGACCACATGAAGCCCGTATGACCACTTGAACCCGGATGACCATGTGAACCCCTTTTGACCAGATGAAAGCCATATGAAATTATAGGTGCCATTTGACTATATCAAACTATGTGACCATATTACCCTCATATTACCACGCAAACCCCATATGACCATAAACCTCATATGTCCATATGAACCCCAATAGGTCATATGACCACTTGAACCCCATATGACCATAAGACCCCATATGACTATATGAACTCCCTATGAGTATATGGGAGCTCCACATGACCCATGAACCCCATATGATAATATGAACTTCATATGACCGTATGAATCCTAGATAACCGTATGAACCCCATATGAGTATATGAACCACATAGGACCACATAAACTTCATATGACAGTAAGACTCCCATATGACTATATGAACCCAATATCACCCCCATATGTCCATATGAACCCCATATGACCAGATGAACCCCATGGGATCATATGACCCCCCCATATGACCATATGAACCCTTATGAACATGGGTCAGACATACAGAGCTTCGCATTAAAGTAATCAAAGGTGTGGATCAATCCCAGATCCTCAGAGACAGAGTTGTTGATGCTCACCAGGCGGAAAAAGGTTACAGAACCATCTCTAAAGAGTTTCTAAAGGAAGAATAAAGCTAATGTTTTGGAATGGGGGAATCGAGGACTGATCCTGACCCCATCTGCAGGTACTGCTAGGACTAGTACCTGAGTCTAGGATATTATACCCCATGCCACCCGAGGGCCACACCTTATATTGTATACCTTATTTATAAGGTTGCTATTGCTATTTCCATAGCAACAGAAAGTGTGAGTCAACAGTACTGATGGTTGGTGATATAGTGCTGCTTATCCACATAATCTGAGGGTGCTACAGTCGTATTGTATACATGAAATAAAACACTTCAGAACCTTTCCCCAGAGACACCACACACACACACACACACACACACACACACGCATCTACATCACTACATTGTGTGTTACATTACACTTTTACACTTCCCTTCTTGGCTGTCTCATGTAACTTGGTAAGGATTTGTGGCTTCATATCACATCTTAGATCGCGTACTACAAGAGAAAGCTCTGTGTGTGTGTGTGTGTGTGTGTGTGTGTGTGTGTGTGTATGGGGACTCACATTTATATATTACTCAGGGCACTAAATGTCTCCGCAAGGATAGAAAGCTCTAACTTTTTTGACCCTGACTGGGGCCCTATCCAGGGTGCACCTCTGCTTGTGTCCGGTGAACTCAGGGATAACCTCCGGACCTCACTGTGACCCTGACCCAGGATACGTGTGAGTGAAATGGGACATTATGATTTGTTTTTGCCGATGCCTCATGGAATTGTCCAAATAAAAATACTTTTGCATTTGAATCATCTGGGTTCCTTTTAGTCGGCAGGCATTTATTTACCTTGACAGCCAATCATGATCCAGACCAGATCCAATTAGGTGTAATTAAGTAAAATGTTGATGCATTGATGTTATTCAAAAGGCTAGTTGAGAAAGTGGAAGGGAGGAAATGTTACTTTGCTCATGTCTTGATTTTCTAAATGAAAAGAACTGAACTCAGCCTCTTTTGTACAGTACTGTGCAAAAGTCTATGACATCCTACATTATTATTTAATTTTTATTTGTTTTTTCTTCATTAGTGTACTACAAAAGAATTTGGGCTACATGGTGACTCCGGTGACCCAGTTTTAAGTACTGGCATGTTTTGTTGTTAAAAATGTTTAATATTAGGTAATAGGCTACTTCAGATAAATGTCTATAGAATTATTAAAGATGTAATAAACAGATTACTGGGAACATTTCTCCAAGATGCTTGGGAAGAAAAATCAGATGATTTTTCTTCTATAAGATGACAGAATTATTGTAATGCATTTGCAAGGTAAAATCATCCTGTTCTTCTCCAGCTTATCCTGGTTAGGATCACAGGGTAAGGTCAGGTGCCTAAATTGCAATGAACTGGGTGAAGACAGAGACCCTGGACAACCTTCTGGAAATGCATCACCTGACCTTCACCTTGCAAACCCCACCCAGGATTTGAACCGTGGCTCTCAGGAACATCATATGGTTCTTTCAACCAAGCCACTGGAGCAGTATGAATACATAGACCAATTGCAACTCTTACATATTGATTTGTTTTAGATTTGACTGACCCTTCATGTTCTTTTAAATAATTTAACAACTCACTTTCTCACTTCCATACCCGCTTAGTCTAATTCAAGGCAGAACCACCCTGAATAGGGCACTAGTCCATCACAGGGCACATGAACACACTCAATCACAATGGGACACATTAGAGATGATCACACAGACTCAGGGAGAACATACAAACTCCACACAGGTAGCAGTCGATCTAGAACTTGAACCTGAGTCTCTGGATCTCTGAGATGATACCGCTAACCACCGAGCAGTCATTCGATTATTTGTTCATTTTCTTATGCCCTTAATCCTGGTCAGGGTTGCAGGAAAGCCAGTGCCTAGCCAGCATCACAGGGAGAAAGGCAAGACCAACCCTAGACAGGGTGCCAATCCATCGTAGGGCACAAGCGCTCATTAAGGACATAACACACGTCTTTGGAATGTAGGAGGAAACCGGAGTGCCGGAGTAAACCCACGGCATCCCAAGGGGAACATGCAAACTCCAACCACTGCACCACCCTTCAACCATTTCACCTAATTTAGTAACATTACATTTACTAATTTGGGGTATTTTTTCCTGTTTTCACACTTCTGTACTTCGGTGAATGTTAACGAATCATTAACAAATCAATAAAGTTCTAACAAAATGCAAACTTTGGCATAAGCCCAGACCATATCAACCCACTCACCTAGTGTTAGTGCCTCCTATCCACCTACCCAGTCTTTTTCATGGATTTAGCTCATCTTTCTTCTTAGCGTACCTACTTGCCTACCTGGGGGTGTTCCAGTACTGCACAACAAGGATAAAGCCGGTGATAAAGATGGGGAAAACAAAAGTGACAGCCCTTGAAACCTTCAATATGATGCAGATGGCAAAGCCAACACAATATCACAATACCCCAATATCACAACCCAATATCATTCACAATATCAATGCAATATCATCCTTCATCAGTCCTATAAACTCAATCTGCACACTCAGTCAGTATGTGGCCATTCCAGAAAATAGCTGGGTAAAAAAATCTGAGACATTAGACCCTGGCAATAAGTCAAGACAGGTCTCAGAAGAGCCTCTCAGGTATAAGCCGAGCTCCCCTCTGGGATTTCTTTATGAAATCTGGAAGCTCTGGCAGGAGGGCCATCACATCCGCCTTCTTAATCACATTCCGGGGAATTTATTTTGCCCCGTCGGCTTACCTAATGTAATGGATAAGAGATTACAAAGACCGCACAGCTCCGGTTGCTACAGTTTAATGAATGAGTAATAGGAGTGTATGAAGCAGAGGCCAGAGCAGAAGATCAAGAAAAAGGAGGTAAAGAAGCCAGGAGGGCAAGGATGTCAGAGGAACATGGCTTGGGGTTTATTGTTCTTGCTCCAAACACGGGCCAGAGGATGAACTAATTACATCTCATAGAGATACAGGATGGAACGTAAGAACTGTAGTTGGTTAGCCAAAAATGAAACATACAACATTTTTGCTAAATGTAAGCGAACAATCAAGACATGCAAACTATCAGAAGATTGTCTAGTTTTGTGCTAGAGTTATGCTAACGTAGAGACATGTCCAAACAAGAACTCAAACCAAACATCAAATAGGCCAGCACTGTAATGTAGAAAGCGTTTGCCAGATACAGTGGTTCTTGAAAGTTTGCAAACCTTTTAGAATTTTCTATATTTCTGCATAAATATGGCCTAAAATCTCATCATATTTTCACACAAATCCTAAAAGTAGATAAAGAGAACCCAGTTAAACAAATGAGACAAAAATATTATACGTGGTCATTTATTTATTGAGGAAAATGATCCAATATTACATATTACTGAGTGGCAAAAATATGTGAACCTCTAGGATTAGCAGTTAATTTGAAAGGTGAAATTAGAGTCAGGTGTTTTCAATCAGTGGGATGACAATCAGGTGTGAGTGGGCACCCTGTTTTATTTAAAGAACAGGGATCTATCAAAGTCTGCTCTTCACAACACGTTTGTGGAAGTGTATCATGGCACAAACAAAGGACATTTCTGAGGACCTCAGAAGAAGTGTTGTTGATGCTCATCAGGCTGGAAAAGGTTACAAAACCATCTTTAAAGAGTTTGGACTCCACCAATCCACAGTCAGACAGATTGTGTACAAATGGAGGAAATTCCAGACCATTGTTACCCTCCCCAAGAGTGGTCGACCAACAAAGATCACTCCAAGAGCAAGGCGTGTAATAGTTGGCGACCCCAGGACCCAAGGGTAACTTCTAAGCAACTGAAGGCTCCTCTCACATTTGCTAATGTTAATGTTCATGAGTCCACCATCAGAAGAACACTAAACAACAATGGTGTGCATGGCAGGGTTGCAAGGAGAAAGCCACTGCTCTCCAAAAAGAACGTTGCTGCTCGTCTGCAGTTTGCTAAAGATCACGTGGACAAGCCAGAAGGCTTTTGGAAGAATGTTTTGTGGACGAATGAGACCAAAATAGAACTTTTTAATTTTCAAGAAAAGCATTACTTTTGGAGAAAGGAAAACACTGCATTCCAGCATAAGAACCTTATCCCATCTGTGAAACATGGTGGTGGTAGTATCATGGTTTGGGCCTGTTTTGCTGCATCTGGGCCAGGACGGCTTGCCATCATTGATGGAACAATGAATTCTGAATGATATCAGAGCATTCTAAAGGAAATGTCAGGACATCTGTCCATGAACTGAATCTCAAGAGAAGGTGGGTCATGCAGCAAGACAACGACCCTAAGCACACAAGCCGTTCTACCAAAAAATGGTTAAAGAAGAATAAAGTTCATGTTTTGGAATGGCCAAGTCAAAGTCCTGACCTTAATCCAATCAAAATGTTGTGGAAGGACCTGAAGTGAGCAGCTAATGTGAGGAAACCCACCAACATCCCAGAGCTGAAGCTGTTCTGTACAGATGAATGGGCTAAAGTTCCTCCAAGCCGGTGTGCAGGACTGATCAAACAGTTACAGGAAACGTTTAACTGCAGTTATTTGCTGCACAGGGGGGTCACACCAGATACTGAAAGCAAAGGTTCACATTACTTTTGCCACTCACTAATATGTAACATTGGATTATTTCTCTCAATAAATAAATGACCAAGTAATAATATGTTTGTCTCATTTGTTTAACTGGGTTCTCTTTATCTACTTTTAGCGACTTTGTGTGAAAATCTGATGATGTTTAGATCATATTTATGCAGAAATACAGAAAATTCTAAAAGGGTTCACAAAAACTTTCAAGCAGCACTGTAGTCAGCAAAGCTATAATCCATTTCACAACATGATCAAATTAAGATTAAAGCTAAAAAGAGCTGCAGTTAGCTAGCTACAATTGTGAGGGAATCTCCAAAGCTAATTCTCAAACAGGCAAGTATAAATTTTAAATATAATAATATTTAATACCGGATAAAAACCCTTCGATTTGGATAACAGCTCTTGCATGACTTTTCATTACATGTTTACACAAAGCAGAGTTTCTCTCCATTTACAGCCCTGATTTGCACTGATGTTTCCTCATTTAATCATCAGCCAGATGCTTTCAAGTGTTTGTGTTGCCATGTTTCAAGCTTAGTGTTCGGGTTAGAGGATGACAGGTGGAGCAGGGGTGGCCAGCATGGTTTGCAGGGACCTCAGCACGTTTGCATGATGACCCTCAAATAAACCTGTCAGACACGGTTAGGTATCAGCGTTGCTGAGAATGGTGCCAACTTCACCCCACCCCTCAACCTTATTTGCAAAATTACAGAGAGTGTGTGTTCGATGAATGTTAGGTTTGATTCCACAAGGTTTTTGTCTGATTTTATGTAAATCGGATCGACTCTTCTCAAATTTACAGGTTTTAAAATGAGGAAGCAAAAACTGCTTGCCTGAGTTTTCCCTTAAATGTTTCCTTTATGCAAGGTGCTCCGTCTAAGCTGCGCCCTCGTTTTGGTCTCAAACTTCTGTCTGTTCAGTTTCGTGTGAACCAAAATAGCATGTGTGAAAGATACTTCAGACCATGATCTGGACCAAAGGACCAAAATTTCTTCTGGCCAAAAGAGGTGACCTCGACCCAGATCATCTGAACCACGGTTCGTTTGCAGCGTGAAAGCACTATTTTCAGAGAGACAGGCTATCATTATCCATTTTTTTGTCATCTATTATCAAACTGGACAGAGTGTTACTGCTAGGGGATTTTAATTTGCATATAGACAATAGCTTAGATAATATAGCTATGGAATTTCTTAATATTGTTGAATATTTTGGTTTTAAGCAGTTTGTTACAGGTGCCACTCATACAGGTGGTCATACTTTAGACCTGGTATTTTCTCTGGGATTACATGTTGACCATGTCTACTGTGAAGATCTTTTGATAAGTGATCATAAATGCATCTTCTTCAATCTTTCCGGGAATACTGACCATCTCTGTCCTAAAAGAACCTCGTCTACTCGCATTATAAGTCAAAAATCAGTCAACCAGTTCTCTTCAAAGTTCTGTCTGGATTCTGATCCTAAATGTAATGATGTTGAGCTTCTGACGCAGTCATTTAATGAAAGTTGTTCCGTGCTACTGGATGTAGTAGCACCTTTAAAGATAAAGTCTAGGCCCATAAATAATAGAACTCCATGGATGACAAATGAGGTTCGTTCTGTAAGACAGTTGTGTCGTAGGACGGAGAGATTATGGAAGGCTACTGGTCTAGAAGTACATCGCCTGTACCTTAAAGAGCTTCGTTCTTCTTTTAATGCTATAGTAAATGATGCTAGGTCTGCATACTTTGCTCATTTAATTTTATTTTCTAAGAGAAATCCTAAGGTTTTATTCAATACTATTAATAATATTGTTGCCCTGCCACCTGTAGCACTGCCATGGTTTTCTATCAATGATTGTAATAAGTTTCTCTCATTTTTTGTTGATAAGATCAGGACCATTAGGTTCAGTATTAAACCGGTGACAGGTGTGTCCTCTACTGGCCACACATCTTCTCCTTCTATTTTGGTCTCCTTCCAACGCATTAGCTTGGATGATTTGCTGGTTGTGACTAAGAAACTAAAGCCATCAAGTAGTTCTCTGGATGTGATACCTACTAGCTTATTATTGAAGGTCTTACCTAGTATTGGTCCTGCTCTACTGGCTATTGTAAATTCCTCACTCTCAGGCTGTGTTCCTTCCTATTTTAAACATGCCACTGTTCAGCCTCTATTAAAAAAACAAACCTAGATCCAGCAGTGCTTAAGAATTATAGGCCTATATCAAAACTTCCCTTCTTGTCCAAAATTCTGGAGAAGGTGGTGGCTAACCAACAACACAACATTTATGACTTTTTTCAATCAGGGTTTCGGAAGAGGCACTCCACTGAGACTGCTCTCCTGAGAGTCTCGAATGATCTTTTAATGTCTGCTGATTCGGGTGATTGCTCAGTGTTAGTGTTGTTGGACCTTAGTTCTGCGTTTGATACTGTTGATCATCAAATACTGATAAACAGGTTACATGACTGGGTAGGTATTTCTGGTACTGCACTCGATTGGTTTAGATCTTATCTTACCAAAAGAAGCTTCTCAGTGAATGTTTCTGATTTTATGTCTGAGTCTGCTCCATTAACCTGCGGTGTTCCACAGGGCTCGGTTTGGGGCCGTTATTGTTTTCCCTGTATATACTTCCACTAGGGCAAATTATAAACCAGTTTAACATTGCTTATCATCTTTTTGTGGATGATATTCAATTATATTTCTCATTTAAGCCCAGTGAAGTGCACAGTTTGTGTAGGCTCTTAGATTGTCTTCAATCTATCAAAGAATGGACTTCAACTAACTTTCTGCAGCTAAATGATAAGACAGAAGTCCTAATCATTGCTCCAGAAAGGGTTACACCTTTAATAATGCAAAACATGGGGTTTCTTTCCCCTGCTGTCCGTTCGAGTTTACGTAATCTGGGTGTTATGTTTGACCAAACTTTGATGTTTGATACGCATGTTAAACAGCTGTCAAGATCGTGTTTTTACCACTTGAGGAATATCAGTAAACTGAGGTCTATAGTTTCCAATGTGGAACTAGAGATGCTGGTACATGCTTTTATTTCATCTCGTATTGACTACTGTAACGTCCTTTTTTCTTCTCTAAGCATGTCGGCTTGTGGCCGCTTACAGTTGATTCAAAATGCTGCTGCAAGATTGCTAACTAAATCTAACAGGCGATCTCACATAACCCCTCTTCTGGTATCCCTGCACTGGCTTCCTGTTGATTACAGGATTCAGTTTAAAATTTTAACTCTTACTTACAGAGCATTACACAGTCAGGGTCCTATGTATGTGGCGAATCTGCTCCATCCACATGTATCAGCTCGTTCTCTCCGCTCTAACAACTTGAATTTACTGGCTATCCCTCGCACACGGTTAAAGACTCGGGGTGATCGAGCTTTTGAGATTGTTGCTCCTAAACTGTGGAACTCCTTGCCTCCTTTTTTAAGATCGACAGACTCTGTGGACTCTTTTAAGAAGCATCTGAAGACTTACCTGTTCGAACAGGCATTTGGGCAAATGGGCTAGTCAGCGGTCTTGGCTGCTTTTGTATTTTATGTATATCTTATGCTGTGTATTTGTGCTGTACTCTTTGAATGACTATCTTTTTTGTTTTTTGATTTCGTTTTAGCTCTTTTGTAAAGCACTTTGTGGCCTGTGCCTGAGAAAAGTGCTGTATAAATAAAGTTTACTTACTTACTTACTTACTATTAAACACTAGAAGCCATGAAAGGAAACTGTATATGTCATTCTGATTCAGCCAATCCCTGCTCATGAGTCCCAGGACAGCTATTGCTCTGGCTCCACATTCAACTCTTCACTGTATTATCAAACACACGTGGATCACTGAGATACAAAAGTACTTACGTATTCTCCGTATGTGTCCTGCACTACAGGGGGAGGCGGTCTATAGCCCACAGGGGGTGGAGCTCCACGTCCTCTTTGTGCTCTACCCCGTGTCGAAGGAGGTCGACTGGGCGGAGCTCCTCTGGGTGCTGCCCCTCGAGGAACTGCAGCCTGTGGAGGAGGAATGCCTCCTCTGGTCCTGCAAAAAAGAACAAATGTGCAACTTCAATAATAATCAAAGCTCAATTATTAGCATTTCAGTCTCTATCCATTGGGACAGAGGTCTGTATAGTAGGTGGCAATATGTACCTCACATGAAAGGCTAGGCTTGTTCACACCTGGCATGTTTGGTTCCATTAAAACAAACCCAGGTGCAATTGCTCCGTTAGCGTAGTTCATTTGAATAAGTGCAAATGATGTCATCCAAACCTTGGTGTGGACCAAAACAAGTGCACTGAGACCCCCTGAATAGCTGTCCAAACAAACGATTGATGTATGGTGGTACAATTGATGTATGAACTCGAAAAATCATACTGTTTTATCTATAAAACCTCTCAATAATAAACCCTAATCTCACCCTAGAAACAGCCAGATCATCCAGTCTTTTATCTGCAAAACCATTAGCACCCATGTGAATAAACGACTTCATTTGCAAGAACTGAAGCTGATTTTATGTTCTGAAGCGTGGGAGGTGTGTAGGAGGTATGCACGCACTGTCTATCTACATTAACACTGGGAATGCAAAAAAGCTAGATGGACGCCCAGCTTCAGAATCATATATGTACAGCGGAGGCCAAAAGCCTGAGACCACAAAAGGCAAGGCTTCCATTTGACATTCATATTGCGTCCTTAATGAATACTTTACTGTTCGGTACAAACCATAAAACCAGCATAACAATTTGAGCAAACCGGACCAAACCACTGAGCATTTATGGGGGCCCTTGAAGGCAGAGAAAGCAGATAATTGAGTACAATCACAGGATGCTCTTTGGAATACTGTGAAATGGTGCTGGATAACATGGATCATCAGATTTCACGCAGTCAAGCCAAACATTTTCAAAGATTCAATTTTGCACTCAAATTGTAACCCTGATATGATTTGTAATGAAAAACACTGTGAAAAACGAAATGCACAGAAGCATTTCCAGTAGTTCCACAGACTTCTGCTGCACATTGTATATAAAAATCAATAAATTTACACTCGCCGGCTACTTTATGAGGTACACCTAGCTAGTACCCTCTTTTCCATAAGAACTGCCTTAATTCTTCATGAGTCACCAAGGTGCTGACAACATTCCTCAGAGAGTTTGGTCCATATTGGCATTGACAGCATCATGCAGTCGCTGTAGCTTTGTCTGCTGCACATCCATGATGTGAATCTCCCCTTCCACCACATCCCGAAGTTTCCCTATTGAATTGAGATCTGGTGACTGTGGAGGCTGTTTGAGGACAGTGGACTCACTGTCATGATCAAAAAAACAGTTTGAGCTGAGTTTTGGGACATGGCATGTTATCCTGCTGGAAGTAGCCATCAGAAGACCATACACTGTGGCCATAAAGGGATGCACATGGCCAGTAACCTACCATCCTGATGTCGCAGCAGAAATGGAGACTCAACAGGTTTGGCATGTGCATTCAGAGATATTCTTCTACCTAATTTGTAATGAGTGGTTATTTGAGCTATGGTTGTCTTTCTATGAGCTCAAACCAGTCTCTCCATTCTCCTCTGACCTCTGGCATCAACAAGACCCAGAGAACTGCCCTCTCTGGATATTTTCTCTTTTTAGAACCATGCTGTGTAAACCCTAGAGATGGCTGCGTGTGTTTTGTGTGGAGTTTGTGATGTGTGTTTATGTGGTGTATGTAAGCATGTGTGCATATGCCCAGAGAAGAACTCTCTTGAGTTGGTTCCCGCTTTTGTGCCCTGTGCTGCTGGTTAGGATGCCCCATTACTCTGAATTTGATTTAAAATTTTGATTAATTGATTAAATATTTTCAACTTTCGCAAACAGAAAGAGCATAACGTGTAACAGAACAACAACAAAACAAGGTCAAGCAGCATTCACATACTCACAGCCGGAATAAAATTCCTGAAAATATACTCTGTTCCTACTTTAACCATCTTTAAATCAAGACTAAAAACATTTCTGCTCTCCATTTCTGCTCACACACACTAAACATCGGCCATGTTGAATTATTATGTCCCAAATGTCTCTGCCTTCATTTTGAATGTACACTACATAGGGTGAATAACAATGCAATCTAGTGCATTATACGCTGAAGAGAACGACTTAAGATTCCATCAGACAAAAGCATGACCCTAATGAACAACTGGGAAATAATGAGATGGTGCTATGTGTTTAATATGTAATGAGGAGATACATAATTTAACAGTAAGTATTCAATGGAACGCATTTACTGCACAATGTTTATAAAGGATCACTTGTCCAATGCATTTAAGACCAGAGATACCTCAGGTGATTAGTAGAACGTCGATCGTTAAACATCTGCTCTTAACAGTATTTTGATCAAGTAGGTGGGTTTAGGCGTGTGACCTATTTATATTAGCATTGGATATAAAATACGGAAAAGAAATTCTGCTAACCATATAAGATTTTACCGTAAAAAAACCCCACTTTATTTCAAGAACAGGGATCTATCAAAGTCTGCTCTTCACAACACGTTTGTGGAAGTGTATCATGGCACAAACAAAGGAGATTTCTGAGGACCCCAGGGTAACTTCTAAGCAACTGAAGGCCTCTCTCACATTATAATCCAAATAATCCAAACGGCAGAACTCCTGCTGCAGTCACAAACAATCCCTTTAATGAACTGGCCACATTGATCCATGTGTGCTCACCTCAGTGTGAAATTGCACCTTCGGCTATGCTCGTACGGGTGTGTATTAATAAGCTCACACAAGTTATGTGTGCAAATATATACAGACGGTTTCACTCCTCTGGGATGGTTTTCCCACCCACTTCTAAAATTAACTGCGGTGCATGCTAACTGCCTGGCTGATCACAAACTGATCCAATTATAGCCATAATAATCTCTGTGCTCATCTGTTTATCGGCAGTGTACTCGGATATAAACACAAGATGTAAACATATTTATAAATTATTTCATTCTACCTCCTTAATAAATAGTACCACCAAGCATTATTAGAAACATACATGTAAACAGGCTCTAATTAGTTCAACTACTCATGATACACCAGAAAGATAAATAAGTAACTCAATAAGTGTGCAAAGCACTTTGGTGTAAAGCAGAAATTAAGCAGTTTTATAATTAGAATGGAATTGAAGCGCAGTAAACTAAAACTGCGTATTTAAAACTGTGTAGTATTTAAGTACCTAAGCTGGGAGCAAATGTATAGTACCTGTGTGGTACCACACATCTGTACATCTGCGGTGTGGTGGCTGATTAAGGTACTGGACTATGGACCAGAAGGTCCAGGGTTCAAATCCCACTTCTGCCAAGCTGCCACTGTTGGGTCCTTGAGTAAGGCTCTTAACCCACAACTGGGTTGGGCTGAACTATAAGATTGTTCCAGGTGTTCTGATAAGTTTCTCTGGATAAGGGCATCTAATAAATGTAAAGTGTGCCTATAGGACCTGTGTTAGGCGGGAGCGATTGTGCAGTACCTGTGTAATCAGAATAAAGGTGTGCAGTACCTGTGTGAGCCAGGTGCAGGTGTGCCTCGGGCCCTCGAGCTGTTTTTGCCTCTCGCTGCTGGTACCTTGGCATCCTCTGATCCACCGTTCAGAAACGTCAGCTCCTGCAGCTGAGCTTGTCTAATCTCATCATTATAATCCTGCACACACACACACACACACACACACACACACACACAGGAGTTTTTAAGAGCTACAACTGATAACAATACTCTGAGGAGAACGAATCCAAAGCTACAGCCACTTTTTTATAATTAATAAACGAGGGAAGGTAAATAGGTACTGCTCTCTGTTTTCTTCATTGTTCTCCTGACAAATGTTTACTTAGGAGCATCAAGAACAGCTCCCCAGGAAGAGGTTTCGAATATTGTGTGAGTCAGCACTGCAATGGGAGCAATTATATTGCTGTGCACGTCTGTTATATAATTACTGTAATTATTGTTTCCTGGTCATTTATATTGTACCCTTTTTAGCTTGAGCATTGTACCGCTCTGAGCATATACCTCACAATAGAAACACTTTCAGGCTGGCTCCCAAGTCTGAAGCATGACTTGGAGCCTTATTAGGTTCGCTGAGTACATAGACTGGCTCTGGAACCAGCACAGACTCCGACACAAGCACCAGCTCTGAATTCAGCTCATAATGAGACACTCACTGACTGAGAAATCAGCAACAGCTCTGACACCAGAACTGCTGCTGGATGAAAGATAAGCACTAGTTCTGATACCAGCACCAAATGAGATACCAGCACCACTTGCACTGGCTCTGACCACAGCCCAGACTGAAAATCTAGTTAAAATACAATGGCCAGCTCGGACACCAACACAGACTGAGAAAGGAGACACAGACAAAAATATCAGATAAAACACCACTACCAGCTCTGAACCAACACCGACTGAGATATTACACAAAACACCACTACCACCTCTCGATCACCAGTTGCAACAGTGGTTCTGAAACCAACACCAGTAAAACACCATTAACATCTGACACAGACACTGGCTGAGATAAGAGCACCAGTTTTAACACCAGCACTGGCTCTCTGACATTAATACAGACATTTGAGAGTCCAACAATTCCATCAAGAGTCTAACACTGATTAAGACACCAGCACCACCTCCAACACAAGCACTGGTTCTGACACCAACACCGACAGAGATACCAGATAAAACACCACTACCAGCTCTGATACCAACACTGACTGAGATAAGAGCACAAGTTCCAGCACTAGCAATGACTCAGACACCAACACTGACTGAGATACCAGATAAAACAATACTATGAGATCCGAAACCAACACATTTACAACATTTAGCAGACGCCCTTATACAGAGCGACTTACAATTGATAGAATCTTACAATCCAATCAATTGTGGGTTAAGGGCCTTGCTCAGGACCCAACAGTGGCAGCTTGGGATTTGACCCCTGGACCTTTTGGTTCATAGTCCAGTACCTTAACCGCTAGGCTACAACACAGACTGAGACAAGAGCACCAGTTCCAACACAAGCACTGGCTCTGAAACCAACACGGACTGGGATACCAGCCCCAATTGAGACACTACAACTGGTACCATTCTGGTAACAGCACTGATTATAACACCAGCATTGGTTCTGAAACCAACACCAACTGAGAATAAACTGAGATAGAAGCATACAATAGTCAAGCCAAGCCAAGTCAGATTTATTTATAGTGCTTTACAATGGAGCATTCTTTCAAAGCAACTTTACAATTTTAGATCATCTTCTCATATCTAGGGCCAATCCCAAATTGAGCAAGCCTAGAGCAACAGTGGCAAGGAAAAACTCCCTAACTGTTATGAGGAAGAAACCTTGGGAGAACCAAGACTCCTTGGGTGGCACAGATTACATATGTAGGAATGAAAGAAATGTATCTAGTCAAATAGGTCTATAGTAATAGTTATAACGTAAAAAATATCAGCATTATTTAGTCCGATATACAGAGTCACATTTAGATCGGCAGGGAAGTCCTTGGCGGCACGTCATACCCAGCCAATCGGAGGAAAGAGAGAGTTACTGCCCTCTGGTGTGGCCCGGGTACGGTGAGGCTGGAGAATAATTATTATTCTGTGCTAGAATAAAAATACTCTTGCACAAGTTCTAACACCCACACCCGCAAATACTACAACCCTAACACCAGCATTTGCTCTGACACCAGCACCAGCTGAGACACTAACTGGACCGGATAACCTCAAAACACAATGACCCAACGTTCGTGAATTTTAAAAATTAGAATCTAGACTTGATTTAATTTTGCCTGCAGTCGTAAATTAAACACACTTTAAAAACCGCACGCAATTAAGGAGCTCACTTAAGAAAAAAATAGCGCTGTGGAAAGCCTAACTGCTTTACTCATTAACAGAAAGTGCTATGCATCTACAATTACATTCAGAGGGGTGAGGGAACTCTTGATTATACCAAACAAACTTAATTAGAAATAATCTTGAATGTGAGGCATGACTTCAGAACTAAACTACTGACAACTAGCACCACTACACAAATATAGGACAATCAAGTTCTTCTAAGGAAGGCAGTTAATTTGGAGGAGCGATGATGGGGGAATTAAGACAGTATTAAAAAGGTTAAACTAAGCCAAACTAATAATACTAATCCTGGAACTTGCTGCAATAAAATAAAAGGCAGATGTGAATAAATACAAAAACAAATACTTTTAAGTTCAACTGGAGAAGCACTTATTCAGTCTGGAACAAACCCCCACAAAAAGTACTAACACTAAAACATTAAATATAGCTACTGACTGGGATAAGGAACTTCTTGATCTCTTCCAGGGCGTGACCCATGCGAGCGTAGGCCTCGGCAGGCGGAGCAAACACCTCAATAAGTACATGTAGGTCTTCGTTCAGGTGATTGTATTTGGACTCGCCACTTTTCCGCAACTCCTCTTCCTGAGTAAAAAAAAAATGAATGCAAAAATAAGCATGCTATTTGAGTACAGGGTAAAGTTTATATCTTCAATATTACAATTATCCATATCTTACTACATAACCAGAATATATAGCAGCCGATTTTACATTTTCATGCTAGTGAGACATGTCACTAATTTAATATGTTAACAGTAACGTTTTTAAATTTACAGATAATAAAAACTGGTAGGTTAATAATACACAGTGAGAACATAACATCAGGGTTATGGAAGATGTATACTTCTTGATTCTTAATACCTCAGTTCCTGTTGTTAATTTGTTCCAGAAGGCTTGTCGAAAACCAAAAACAATGAGTACCGAGAAATTTTTCCCATAAGGATTATGGGAACATCAACACTTACATTGACCAAAATCATTAACACAAAGCTTATTTTATAATAAAATGTTGAAAAATCTCATGGAATTTAGTGATTAATAGATTGAATGTGAAAAATAAAAGCAAAACACTCTATTGGTGAACTCAGGGCGCTAGCTGCTAATTCCTAGTTTCTGTTTTCCTTTCAGTTGGCTGTAATTACTAACCATTTTAGGACTCATGGGGACTTATTTGTATTAAGAATACAGTACTGTAGATGTAAAAATAAAGAAAAACACAATAAACACAGCAGAGATCTTCACCGAGCAAGAGCTATTGTGAATCTGAATCACTGAATCTCTGTGTAATGAATGACAACCCTATTCGCTGAGTTCAGAGGTGGTCAGAGGTACCACTGTATTGTAAACTAAAGAGTCACACTTTAGCTAATGACTGTGTAATGCTAGCCAAAGATCTCTATACGATAGAATTATGTTAAACAGTTTTTGAGTTTGAGTGACCTAGTAAGTGAAAGCTAACCTACTGAGGGAAAACTATCCTAGAAAGGTGAAACTAACATAATGAGTGGAAGCTAATTATGTGAGTAAAAGCATAGTTAGCAATTGTGTGCTTCACTGATAATGATATTGGTAAGTTAGTACCAGAAACTAAACAAAAAATGGAGAATGAAATTGAAAGTACAAAATATTGAAGTACAAACTGTGGTAATCAGAAACAGCAGAACTTGAGAACACCTTATGTTATTTTAGGAAGACAGATAGAGATTTCTTGTGCAACAAAAATGTGTCAAAGTGTATGTGTGTGTGCGATAGACTACAAAGTTCCAAACATATACATCAACACATAACAGTTTAGAGATGCCATCTCTGTACCTGTCAACCTCAGTGAAACTTGCGTTAATTCGTTTCAGAAGGCACGTCGGGTGATGAGTACCGAGATCAGTTTTCCCATAAGGAATAATGTAAATTGAATTAATCCGTTCCAGTCCCCAAAAATCCACACTGTATAAGGCATTAAATGTTTTAATGGAGCTATATTGTACACCTAAACACTATATACGCACAGACAAAAAATTTATTACATTAAATACAAGCGCTATAGTTAATTATAAATACATTAAGCACTATTGTGATTTTCACTGTTTTATGTATTATAATTCTCTGAACAGTTTGTATTTTGTCAGAAGAATGCCACATTTGAGCATGTGGACGGTACATTGTTATACATTACTGATGATGTGTCCCAGTGACCTGTGTTTACTTTGCAAGCATGCTATCTACACTGTTCATCCTCTCATTATAAATCTGTTCATGTATCAACAGTAGTATAATAGGAAGGGATGACAAGTGAAGTGTCAGGAAAGAAAATGGTGAAGAGTAAAAAAGGAAGGTAAATGAATGTAAGACGAAAAAGAAAGCAAGGGCTGAAAATGCAAGAGAAGGGGCAAAATGCAAGAAAACAGAAAGGGGAACAGAAAGAAAAAAGAAGTCGATGGATGAAAAGGGAAGGAGCAGGAAGTGGAACAGGAAGGAAACGGAAGAGACAGGAAAGAAGGGAATAGAAAGGAAAGGATGAAGAGGTGTTACGAGTTTTAGGACCCAAATGCAGTTAGCTCCAGGTGGAAATTGTGAACCAAAATATAAATAAATAAAAGAAACAAAAACACAAAAAGTAAGTAAATAAACAACAAAGAAAACTGCTTCAGTGGCTGAGGATAGAACCCTGGGCAAACACGTGGGTTGACGTTGTTTAGACCCAAAGCACGACTCATCCACTGAAGAAACGAACACAAACAACCAAACAACAGCGAGCGCCATAAGCGTACAGCGCCCTTATACAAAGGTACGCTTATAGCGTGGCTCCGCTACGCAGGAGGGAACCTGAGTACGCGTATGGGATGGCATGGACTCAGTGCAGCCTTCCCAAAACAAAGCAGGAAGCACTTTGAAAATGATAGAGCTTCAAGTAGGGCACTGATAGCGCTGAGCATTAAACAAAAGATAACCAAGCAAAAAAAAAGGAATATAAACTTGACAAGCTGAAATCCGGAGGTCCCGAAAGACTCTGCAAAAAGGCGAGGGCAACAAGAGTCACGGTCGCGACTCTGAAGCTGCGGAGCCGATAAGGACGAGGAGCTGCTGACCAAGGGAGCCTGACACTGTCCTGACCAGCTAAAGTCCTGGCATACCTCGAGCCTTGTGACTCTACATAGCTGACCCTCCTCAAAGGGCAAGCCTAGCCACTATCCCTGCCTTTCTGCAGTCACCGAGAGCAGGAGGTAAGTAAAGCAGATACTACAAACACTGTTGTGATGCGAACGTCAAAGACGTCGAGGAGGCCGCCTCAAAGCGCCGGTATGGTGAGCGATGGTGCGACACCTCACTGGACTCAGGGAGGTTCTTAAACACCTGAGCCAGCAGGTGTTGCAAATTTGGCAATCAATGCCACACAAACCAGTGCCTTTGTGCAACAGAATGCTGTGTGAGTGTCAGGACGATACATGAGATACATACCGACGCTGCCTTCTAGCGTACACAAAAGGGGGGCAGCACGACTCGTAATAAGAGGTAGGGGAATGGACAACAAAACAAACAATACATGTAACGAAATGGACTGAACAAGTTGTGAAGGTAAGTGAATGTAAAGGGCTGAAATGGAAAGGAGAGGCAACAAAATCCAAGAAATAAAAGACAAAAGAAGGAAAGGGCAAATGACAGTAGGTAAAGTGAGAGAGTGCGACAAAAAGAAACAGCAGAGAAGCAGTGGACTACAAAGTACATAAGATAAGATAAGGTGACATTTGAAGGAAAGAAGTCTGTTACCTTTTCTTTGTCTCTCATAGATCCCTTGCCGAGAATGGACATTTTGGTAAGTGTGTCTTCCTGAAGCCTCTTTAATGAGTTCCCCCGTGGACCCAGAAGCTTCCCCACAAAATTAAACTGTAGAAAGATGTAAAAACAGCTGTCAACATTTAGAAATATTGGCAATAACACACAGATGTAAATGCACTGACACCAAAAAGTGTCCCCTGCCCCTCTGGGAAATGAGTAGTGCTATGGTTTCTTAGGGCGTACTCACAATAGGTGATCTGTACCATGTCCAAGCAACTTTGACCCCCAATGTATGGTTCCTTTGACTAAGATGCCTAGGCGTGGTCCACTGAACCATACTCATGCATGCTTGAAGAGTTTGGCTCAAGAACCGGTCAGTTGGACTCTGGCATGCTCACATGTAGTGTGATTGTTACACAACATCAGCTGCCTCATACACTGAGATTTTTACAAAATCTCGGGAGGACCAAGACTCAAAAAGGGACCCAACCTCCTTGGGTGGCTTAGATGATAAATGTAAGAATGAAACTAATTTATCTAAACAAATAAGTCTTATAGTAATAGTTCAAATAAAATAACGTAAAAATATGCATATCGGCATTATGTAGTCTGATAGGCATAGTCACTCTAGAATCTGGAGTCCTCGGCAAGTCCTTGGCGGCACTTCGTCCCCAGCCAACTGGAGGAGGCAGAGAGTTACTGTCCTCTGGTAGTTTAGCTATTAAAAGTAGCACGACCATGAGGTCTGTTGTGCTGTGTGCTTTTCTCCACCACCAAACCTCCCATCGTGACGACATAAGCGCGCTCGGGCCCAGAAGATAAAAGTGCAATGTAAGCGCAGGTCAGTGGGGGAGTTGGGTACGTCCTGTACTACACCTATCAATACTGAAGAGCTGTGCTGCTTCTTCCTTGTGTGTTAAAAGATGCAAGTCAATCCGCAATACTTGTGACTGTTTACTTAATCTATTACTATATATGTATTAATTATATAACTTTAATTAGATACATAGTTTAATTCTTACATATAGCATCAAGGCCAATCAAGAAGAATGGGTCCCTTTTTGATTCTTGGTCTTCCCAAGGTTTGTGCCTTAAAACGTTTAGGGAGTTTTTCATTGCCATTGTCACTCTAGACTTGCTCAATTTTGGACTGGCCTTAGATAATAGAATAGAATATAAAATTGTAAAGCTACTTTGAGACAGTTCTCCACTACAGAAAAAAAGCTGACTTGACTTGACTTGTGGAACAGTGTCCTTGTGTCAGGTCCATTGTGGTTTTGTATGTAAGCATTGGGATTTTAAATTTATGTGGGGAGCTATAGCACTGAAGTGACAATGAGAGGCATTTCAGAATTCTTGACACCCCTGCTAAAGATTGGAAAAACAGTCTTTGTGGTTAATTAAGACGTGAAAAGACACAAGCAGTAAAATGGGTGTTTATAAAGGGAAAAGGCCTGGATGTTTCGGTGGCAGGTAAAGCCTTGTTAAGATATTAAATCACAGAGAAACTATTCATAATGTCGTTATAATAACAGTGCCAAGCACTGACCCTTGATGGACATTGGTAGAGTCTATGGATTAGACCACGGTACGTTTCCAAGGTGCGTTGGTAATGTCTGGAAAATGTATTTTTATGACTTAGCATCATTTCTCATTCATCATATAAAAAGTGTGACATAAGCCTTTATGATCACATGTCCCATGGAAAAACTGTGGGAGAAAATTAAATCAAGATTTACTTACTCAATCGGAAACGTGTGAATGAATGATTTATTTGATTGCTTTCTCACCGATCTAAACCGACCTTGTTCAGATTTCCTGCGGTTCCTCTAGACGAAACATGGGGCTCATACAAGCTAATTCTCTTTCTCTTCCTTGTCTATGAGCCCAGGAGATAAGCTGCTGCTGGGAGGCTCGGCTCAGAAGCATCTCGTGTTTGTATAAATGTGTTGCACTGAGGGAAAAGGGCTTTCTGCACAGCTTGACGTGGCACTTCACCCTTTAAATCAGGGGAAGTGCTCCAACAACTCACTAATGAGAACAAAAGGAGGGGGCAGGTCAGAGGGAAATGTAATAGCTGCCTTCTTGAAGGTACCTCTTTAACTGGGCAGCTGAGTAATTTAAAAAAAAAGAATTTTTTTTCAGAAACAACATTAACCACACTGTGCTCATGACATGCTTTTATTCACTAAATATCATTTCAGCATTTAGCAGACGCTCTTATCCAGAGCAACTTACAGTTGATACAGTCTTACAATCCAAGCAATTGTGGGTTAAGGGCCTTGCTCAAAGACCCAACAGTGGCAGCTTGGCAGAGGTGGGAGTTGAACCCTGGACCTTCGGTCCATAGTCCAGTACCTTAACCGCTAGGCTACCATAGTCCATATTGCTAGTTTGATCGGAGTCTCCCAGCTGTTTTTTTGGTGCTAGACGCAAATTGACAACTGTTTGTTTGCAAATTTAGCTAGCAAGTTTGATTAAGTTACAAATGTAACCTAGACATATTATTGGATACAAGGTGTAGAATATGGCGGTACCTCGGTTCTCGACCACCTTAGAACTTGTCAAACTGGGTTCTCTATGCACTTTCACTACAAAAATTTGTCTCGGCTTTAAGCACTTGCTTAAACTTGTAAGACTCAAGCCGTGCAACTCGTTTCAGCTGAAACTCGATTCATCATTCATGATTCACCATTCACCATTCACCATTCATGATTCATGATTCAGTACAGTGATTCAGTGAATCAGATTCCCAATAGCCCTTCTTCGGTGAAAATCTCCGCTCTGCTTATTATGTTTTCTTTAATTTTAAATCTACAGTACTGTATTCTTATAATAAGTTACAAGTCTCCACGGGTCCTAAAAAAGTTAGTTTATAAGAGCCAACTAAAAGTAAAACAGAAACTGAATCCTTCAAAACACAGTTTGCACTTAGCTTACAGCTATGCTAGTGCCCTGAGTTCACCAGTAAAGTAAGTGTTTTGCTTTTACTTTTCACTTTCAGTCCATTACTCACTAAATGACATGAACATTTCAACACTTTATTTTAAAATAAGCTTTGTGTTAATGATTATGGCCAATGGTAGATTAATGTAAGTTTTAATGTGTAATAGGCTCTGCTATGATTCAGTTTACAGTGGTGCTTGAAAGTTTCTGCATAAATATGACCTAAAACATCATCAGATTTTCACACAAGTCCTAAAAGTAGATAAAGAGAACTCAGTTAAACAAATGAGACAAAAATATTATACTTGGTTATTTATTACCCAAGCAATAACTGCTGCTAAACGTTTCCTGTAACTGTTGATCAGTCCTGCACACCGGCTTGGAGGAATTTTTAGTCCATTCCTCCGTACAGATCAGCTTCAGGTCTGGGATGTTGGTTGGTTTCCTCATATTAGCTGCTCGCTTCAGGTCCTTCCACAACATTTCGATTGGGTTAAGGTTAGGACTTTGACTTGGCCATTCCAAAACATTACCTTTATTCTTCTTTAACCATTCTTTGGTAGAACGGCTTGTGTGCTTAGGGTCGTTGTCTTGCTGCATGACCCACCTTCTCTTGAGATTCAGTTCATGGACAGATGTCC
>JAJAGP010000940.1:88072-179433 GCA_025084515.1 Ancistrus triradiatus | reverse complement strand
TGTTCTTTTTGGAGAGCAGTGGCTTTCTCCTTGCAGCCCTGCCATGCACACCATTGTTGTTCAGTGTTCTTCTGATGGTGGACTCATGAACATTAACATTAGCCAATGTGAAAGAGGCCTTCAGCTACTTAGAAGTTACCCTGGGGTCCTTTGTGACCTCACCAACTACTACACGCCTTGCTCTTGAAGTGATCTTTGTTGGTCGACCACTCCTAGGGAGGAGAACAATGGTCTTGAATTTCCTCCATGTGTACACAATCTGTCTGACTGTGGATTGGTGGAATCTAAACTGTTTAGAGATGATTTTGTACCCTTTTCCAACCTGATGAGCATCAACAACTCTCAGAAATCTCCTTTGTTCGTGCCATGATACACTTCCTCAAACGTGTTGTGAAGAGCAGACTTTGATAGATCCCTGTTCTTTAAATAAAACAGGGTGCCCACTTACACCTGATTGTCATTCCATTGATTGAAAACACCTGACTCTAATTTCACCTTCAAATTAACTGCTAATCCTAGAGGTACTTCTGCCACTCACTAATATGTAATATTGGATCATTTTCCTCAGTAAATAAATGGCCAAGTATAATATTTCTGTCTCATTTGTTTAACTGGGTTCTCTTTATCTACTTTTAGGACTTGTGTGAAAATGTGATGTTGTTTTAGGTCATATTTATGCAGAAATATAGAAAATTTTAAGGGTTCACAAAGTTTCAAGCACGACTGTAGACGATATTAAACTCCTCAGTTCATGATACATGTAACTTATGATGGATTTGTTGAACATGTCCCCATCGTAAACCAGGGATCACCTGTACAATACAACATCATTAATGCAGATAATGCTAATACAGTGCGGAATTTCGGCCAGTCTGGAACGGATTCATTCAATTTGCATTATTCCTTATGGAAAAATGTGCTCGGTACTCATCGTTTTTGGTTCTTGAAAAGCCTTCTGGAACAAATTAATAACAAAAACTGAGGTACCACTGTGCGCTCGTGATCTGACCTGGGCAACCTTCACACACTTTGTGGAAATTGAAATCAGTTAAATTGTTTTTAGGAGGTGATGGAAAATCTTAATAGAGCACATAGAACAAACCCACACACATATAGGGAAAACATGCCAAACTCCAAAAAAGCCCATTACTGGAGTGATAACTTTACTATTATTTCCATTCCCCTGGAGGTGCATGGCAAAAACACTACCGATAATGTGACTATTCCTCTAAAAGCAATGAAAGTAGACCTTCGACAAATGGAACTAAAGGATTGTAGAGAAAGCTACAGATGGAAAAACAAAACATTTGGACTATGAAACTGATCCTGAATTCCTGTATAAGCAGAATAAATTGCTGGATGGTAGGAATTCATCCATCATTTATCACTCAAACACAGCAATCCCCACTTTTTCAATGTATCTACTTTTCCCAGTGAAGCTCCTATGCAGTGAGAAGTGGGTCGTTCTTAAACACCCCAGTCCCTTACTTATTTACACTGAAAAAGAAATAAAGCATCACTGATTCACCTGAGACAACACACACATACACTCACAAGGCTCTCCGTTGTTCTTATTTCGGTGAATAATCCCCTTGCCGTTGAATATGACACTCTGCTCCCTCTATTATATAGCTTCTGTAATTGTCTTTTTTCCTAAATGTTTATTCATACCCACTTATATCACTGTTTGTTCCCAGAAAGCTGGTAAAATCTAGCAGGCTTTGCTTTCAGACACTCCAGGAGAAAACATGTTCCGATTCCGGTGAGACCGACAAAGAACACAAAGAGAGGAAAAAGAATTACCGCCTGGCAACTGGAGAGAAAAAACACAGTTTAATCAGTTTTCAGAGGAAGCCCAGTGGATCCTGCCAAAAGTCAATTCATATGGGACTAAACAAACATAACTAGGTGGCAAATCTCATTTTGGGGCGGTATGACTCGAGTGGTTCTTCAAATGACTCATTGAAGTAAAATGAGCAGTGAGAATTTTCATATCAGATTCGCCCTGTAACACCACGTGGGCTGCGTGCCTACTTTTCCCATAATGTTAAACAACATTTCGGTATATTGTAAAGCAAGACACAAGCATTTACAAAGAAACACGATGCTCCAATTCAGTATCAGAAGTCACTGTGAGTGTTGCAGCAGGTTCCTCTGGGGTTTTGGGGAATTGACTTCTCCAGATTTCTCCTAGGTGTAATGTGGGCATACCCCTGGTCTACCACACACATTATAACCCTCACAAACACTCAGTTGCTCTGGGGAGTCAGGAAACTACCTCCAGAACAGCTTGTACACACCTCTTGAACCAACACGAAGTGCAACCCACACTACCAGCCCTCGAGACCTACGGTGCCAGGAGAGCACTCCAGTAGGGCATCACAACTGAACAGACAACACAAGCTGTGCCAGAAGCAGGGATGGAAGCAGAACAGCTCAGTCAGTCTAGCACTGTTTTGCAATGCTGAGCCCATGGTACATTGAGGCTTGTTGAGTCACAAAGTTTGCAGACAAGTGATGACAGTGGCATCAATTGGGGATTAAAATCTCAGCCATCAACAGGTAGAACCACAATGGATATGGAAGAGCAGTTTGTGGGAATTTGTGGCAGCAGAGTGAAGGTTTATAAAGTGTTTTTATATATCATACTTGCTCACATTCTTATCCAATTAATCCTGTTACAGAGTCGTGAGAGAGCCGGGGCGGCATAGGGCACAAGGCAGGAACATAGAGCACAGACACTCACACACTAGGGGCACTTTAGAGGGGACACCAATTAACCTAAACCGCACGTCTTGAACTCTGGGAGGAAACCGGAGTAAACCATGCGAACACGGGGAGAACATGCCAGACTCCACACAGAAACGACCCAGACTGCTCTACCTGGGATAGAACTCGAACCAAAGACCTTCTCAGTGTGAGGCGACAGTGCTACCCACCGAGCCATGGAAAGAAACTGAATATGAGTGACAGTCGCCAGATACAGTGGGGACAAAAAAAGTATAGTATTTAGTCAGCCACTGATTGTGCAAGTTCTCCTACTTTGAAATATATGAGAGAGAGGTCTGTAATTTTCATAATAGCTAGAGAAAAGAGAAAAAAAACAAAAATCCAGGAAATCACACTGTAGGATTTTTATAGAATTGAATTGGTAAATCATGGTAGAAAAATAAGTATTTGGTCACCTACAAACAAGCAAGATTTCTGGCTCTCACAGGACCTGTAACTTATTCTTTAAGAAGCTCTTCTGTCCTCCACTCGTTACCTGTATTAATGGCACCTGTTTGATCTCATTATCTTGTATAAAAGACACCTGTCCACAGCCTCAAACAGTCAGACTCCAATCTCAACCATGGCCAAGACCAAAGAGGTGTCGAAGGACACCAGGAAGAAAATTGTAGACCTGCAGCAGACTGGGAAGAGTGAATCTACAATAGGCAAGCAGGTTGGTGTGAATAAATCAACTGTGGGAGCAATTGTAAGAAAATGGAAGACATACAAGACCATTGATAATCTCCCTTGATCTGGGGTCCCATGCAAGATCTCATCCCATGGGGTCAAAATGATCATGAGAACGGTGACCAAAATTCCCAGAACTAAACGGAGGGACCTGATGAATGACCTGCAGAGAGATGGGACCAAAGTAGCAAAGGCTACCATCAGTAACACACTACGCTGAGTGTGTACACATAGTTAAACTTTTTTAATTCATGAAAATTTACAATAATTAAAGGAAATATAGTAATGTATTCCTACGACCCTGTTTAGTGGAAAGTTGTTACACTTTAAGAGTATGGTATGATGAACCTGATACTTTGACAGAAGTCAAAATTGTATTGACAGACAGTATTACGAACAACATAGAAGACCAGCCAGAAACAGAGTCTCAATGAGTGAATGTGAACCAGTTTATGTAGTTATAGGTTAGAGAGAATATACAGGTAGTGCAGGAACAAACCAATGAGTACTACCTACACTAGGACAAGCACATACACTTAAGAATAACATTTACAGCTTGGTACAAATAAGCAAAGTCATCCACACCAATATGAGTGACTTGCACAAAAAAGTCTCTAAACACATCAACCGAGTTAGAACAGTCTCTAGACCAAACATGAGCTAACGAGCAAGCGAGCACCTGACCGGTAAAGTAATTACTCACATAATATTATAATTTATTATAATTGTTAAGACCTCGATTGATAAAGCAAACGGACGCTGATCGAATGGTTGTTAAACAGTGCATACCGGTATAAAAATTGTTAATATTTATGATTGCTTGTGTTTACTTATATTAAATCCTAACAGGAATTAGTTGGATTGTGTTCCAGGACTGTTGCTTATTTGTACTAGCATGATTTAATGTCCGCTAATAAGAATACAAAGCACTTCTGTAAGTCACTCTAGGTAAAAGATGAGACATGCAAATGAATATTACGTAATGAAATTACTAAAAATTCATAAATGCATTCTGCTGAAGCTTATATTGTCTACTGTGTGGCTATAGATTTATTCGCCATTTAACATGTGTCTGATAAATGTCTGTTCTCTTTAAAAAATTATAATAAATTATAATAAAAATCTTTCTTGTAACTCGGGTTGTTGTGGCCATAAAGTAGGCAATCAATGCTGTGAATCCACGAGCAGAGGTGGGAGTTTAAGAGCAGAAGTCTATCATTAATTCGAAAGCTGTAAATGAAAATGTCTTGACTGTTTTGTCGAAGAGTCTAAGATCATTGTAGGCAGACCTAATGTTAAATGCTAAATATATGTAAATGTAATGTATGAAAACAGCACTCAAAATATCGTCTGGTAGGATTATAAGGCTCCTTCCTTCAAATTTCCCTTAACAAGCCATCCACTATCCTAATGCAGCTGGATCACATTCAGTCTTAAGCAGCAAGCAGGATTGTTTGGGTTTGTTGCACTGTTCAGCTCATAAAGTGCTGCTACGCTCTCCAAAAAATGAATTGAGTGTCGAGAGGTGGAAGCAGAGTGTCGGCTTCTGATCCCCCGAATCACAACGCACCTAAAAGTGCACATGGGAGAAACAGGATCGCTCTGTCACTGTTGTCACAAGCTCCAAATTGAATTTGTCTTCCACGCTCGGCTGCCGGAGAGTATTAGCGCAGAGAGGATTTTGCAGAGAGGAAGCTCGGCCGGATTAGACTTCCTGCTCAGCCGAAGATAAACCGCTCTGTCTGACCAGAAGTGGCCGATCGTTACAGGCCTCGTTTGCTTTAAGACGTCTTCGTTTACGGAAGCCGTCACCGGATCGTTTATTTAACGCCGGCGTGGACAGGTGGCGGTGCGAAAGCCCAGAGCGGATTAGCGCGCTGACAGGATTAGCATCGCTCAGCGCGGAGCCGTGCCGAGCCTGAGCGCGCCAAAATGGAAAAGCACAACAGGAGATTCCATTAGTGCAGCGGAGGTTCTTACACACAGATCAGGATTCTGCTGGGTGACAGGCGGTGCTGAGACAGAAAGGACGAAGCCTGAGTTTAATCCTAAAATGCAAACACACAACAGTCATGTGACCATCACCACTGCCCTTTCTTTTTAGTCAAGTCAGATCTATTTATATAGCGCTTTTTACAATGTTATGAAGAAGAAACCTTGGGAGGACCAAGACTCAAAAAGGGACCCAACCTCCTTTGGCGGCGTAGATGATAAATCTAAGAATGAAACTAAAGTCATGGAGCCATAGTTCAAATAAAATGTAAAATATGCACATCGGCATTAAGTGGCCCAGGTATGATGAGGCTGGAGCTGATGACGGAAGCAGCTTGAGTGAAGCTGAAGCGGATGAACATCATGTGTGGGACTGGAACTGGTACCGGAACACAGCTCGGAGAGAAAACAGAAATGTAATTAGTTAGTTGTAGAGAAAAGAAAATGTAATTAGTTATTGATTTAGAGCACAGGGTCTATTAACAATCACTGATGCCAAGTGTAGCATGAGACCCCGGCAGCATTAGCTATAGCAGCATAGCTAGAAAGAGGAGAACTGGTAGGAAACACAGCCAAGAGGGATCACATGAGACATCGGCAACCCCACGGGAGGCAGAAGACAGCAACCCAACGTCTCTGATCACCATAAGACTCTTTGACTATGAACCCCCAGCCTATGCCCTTTTTACTGGCAGGCATTGTCACAGTATTCATCTTCACGGTTAGGGTTTCAACCTGACGGGTGTGGTTGCTTCAGACAGAGCACCAGCCATCAACAAGCATTAAACACCCACCTTTTAGTATTTGAAACTCACCAACTTGGCAGGTGTTGTGGAGAGGGGGAAGAGATCAGTAATGCTGCACAACATCGGGATTCAGTTCGTCCAGGCCGATGTTAAATGATTACAGGATGTGGTCTGATTAGACACTGGGTCTTGCACAATGAGGGCATAAAAGTGCTTCCAGAGCTGTCCTATAAAAAGGTTCTCAGAGGCTACTTTGCGGGTAGTTTTACTCTTGGGGAGGATTGTGACCTGCTGACATGCTTCTCCAACTGCCTTGGAAGACTTGAAGACATTTTGCCACAGAAAGCTGACAGACTTTAGTGTCCACTACAGGGTATGACGGTTGTCCATCTCCATGACCCAATCTCCCTTAAATACAGGCAAATTAGACAAAAACAGAAATCTAATATCTTGAGGTAATGTAAACCAGAGCTTTCCCAGTAGGTTATTACTCAAGTGCAATGCAAACTCGCTGATGAACTTACCGAAAAATCTGATTTTCCAGTTTATCGGATGATCAAAGTGGATTTAAAACGCACTTCGGGTCACAACATAAGTAGGGACGAGTGCATTGCAAAAAGAAAACCCTCAAACAAATACAGAACATCCTCCAGAGAAACGTTATCAAAACCATACATAGACATTGTGGTTTTAAAAAATGCGTGTCAAACAAAATTAAGACTCAACAATTCTCGCCAAAACAGGCTGCCATGCCTCTCTCTCCCTTATTCTTCATATGCAGCTTCTTTATTAGCTAGTTTTTGACACCACGTTATAATAAAGAACCGGTAAAGAAACAAAACCGATTATTAACATAGAGCCAGATGCCGTTTACACCTGTTCTTTCCACTTCTCATTGTTTTCGGTGTTTCCTTAAACTGCTTATGGGCTCTCGACTTTTTCTCCTGACAGACACGCAGATTAGAGAGTCGAGCAAAGAAGCATAACAAAGAATCTCATTATGGTGTGGAGAACTACCTCAGGGTGGGAGAACAGAAAAACACCAAAGAGATGAGCCCGAGGGCTGAGGTGGATTACGGCTGATATTCACCACGCACTCACACACACCCACCACATAGTATACACAGAGAAGGCAAAAAAAGTATTAGTCAGCCAGATGTGCATTTCTCCTACTTAGAAAGATGAGACATGTCTGTTTTCATCACGGTACACTTCAACTATTAGAGACAAAATAAGAAGAGAAAAAAAAAACCCAGAAAATCACATTGATAGGATTTTTAAAGAATTTAATTGTAAATCATGTGAAAAAATAGTATTTTGTACACCAAACAAGCAAGATTTTCTGGATATCACAGACTGGAACTACTTCTTCTTAAGAGCTCTGGTCTCCACCTGTTGACTGGTTATCTTGATAATAGATAGAACCCTGTCCACAGCTTCAAACAGTCAGACTCCAAAATCAGCCATGGCAAGACCCAAAGAGCCTGTTTTTTGAACGGACACTAGGAAGAAAATTGTACAGGCTGGGAAAGAGGGAATCTACAACAGGCAAGCCGGTTGGTGTGTGATAAATCAACGTGGGAGCCAAGTGTAAGAAATGGAAGCCATACAAAACCATGATAATCTAACCTCGATTGGGGCCCCACGCAAAAATCTCATCCCATGGGGTCAAAATGATAATTAGAACGGTCCAGCAAAAATCCCGAATACACGGAGGGACCTGTGAATGAACCTGCGAGAGCGGGACCAAAAGTAACAAAGGCTACCATCAGTAAAACAAAAACGAACAGGTGTAACAAATAGTTTAAAAAAAAGCCGTTGTCCCCATGCTTAAGCCAGTACAGTTCAGGCCCGTCTGAAGTTGCCAGAGAGCATGGGATGATCCAGAAGAGGATTGGAGAACATCATGTGGTCAGATTAAACCAAAATAGAATTTTTGGTTAAAAACTCAACTCATCGTGTTTGGAGGAGAAGAACTCTGAGTTGCATACCAAGAACACCAAAATACTGTGAAGCAGGGGTTTGGAACATCTGCTTTGGGGCGTTTTTCTGCAAAAGGGGAAGGACGGGACTTTCATCCGTGTAGAAGAATGAGCGGGGCAATGTAATTCGGAGATTGAGACATTGAAGATGAAAACGTATTATTTCAAGCTCCTGAGTGTTCTACCAGTCTCCTGACCTCAATTCCCATAGAAAATTTGTGAAGCGAGTTGTGAATTGAAAGTCGGTTGCCCCAAAACATCATGGACTCTTCTAGCGGGATAGCATGAAGGAGGAATGGGCCAAACAAAATACCAGTACACTGTGCAGCACAACCTGTGAAAGACTAAAGAAACATTTGACCTATATAATTGCCAACAAAGGTTATGTTGCAAAGTAATGAGTTGAACTTCTGTTATGACCAAATACTTATTTTCACCATGATATACATTTAATTCTTTAAAAATCCTACAATATGATGCCTCTTTTCCCTTTGTTTTTTTTTTGCCCTCCATCTAGGCTGTTCTGACCTAGATGTCGCGGTTGTTGGGAGCAGTGTTGTGAAGCAGAAGCAGTGTTCCGTGAGGCACCCACACCACATCGAACAGACAGACCACCAGTTGAGAGACTGTTTGATTCATCGACAAAACGGGAAGCTCTCGTCTGCGCCACAAACTTATGCCACCAGGTTGCCTATTGGCTGAGAAGAAAAGACTGCCTACTCTGAAGTAGTGCTGAAACGTCCCTATACAGTAGTGCTAGAAAGTTGTGAACCTCTAGAATTTCTATATTTTGCATAAATTTGACCTAAAACCATCAGCTTTTCAACACAAGTCTAAAAGTAGGATAAGAAGAAACCAGTTTTAAACAAAATGAGGACAAAAAATATTATATTGGTCGTTTATCATGAGGAAATGATCCAATAGACATATTAATGAGTGTGGCAAAAGTATTTGGAACCTTTGCTTTCAGTATCTGGTGTGACCCCCCTGTGCAGCAATAACTGACCAACTAAACGTTTCCTTGGTAACTGTTGATCAGTCCTTGGCACACCGGCTTGGAGGAATTTTAGGCACATTCCTCGTACGAACAGCTTCAGCTATGGATGTTGGTGGGTTTCCTCATTATTAGATGCTCACTTCAGGTCCTCCTTTCCAAACATTTCGATGGGATTAGGTCAGAACTTTGACTTGGCCATTCCAAAACCATGAACGGTATGCTTCTTTAACAATTCCTTTGTTAGAATGACTTGTGTGCTTAGGGCTGTGTACTGTCTTGCTGCATGACCAACCTTATCTGGATTCAGTTCATGGACGATGTCCTGACATTTTCCTTTAGAATTCTCTGATATAATTCAGAATTCATTGTTCATTCAATGATGGGCAAGCCATCCTGGCCCAGGAGGCCAGCAAACGGCCCAAACCATGATACTACACACCATGTTTCACAGATGGGATAAGTTCTTATGCTGGAGAATGCAGTGTTTTCATTTCTCCAACGTAACGCTTTTCTTTGCAACCAAAAAGTTCTAGTTTGGTCTCATCCGTCCATTAAAACATCTTCCAATAGCCTTCTGGCTAGTCCATTGATCTTTAGCAAACTGCAGACGAGCAGCAATGTTCTTTTTGGAGAGCAGTGGCTTTCTCCTTGCAACCCTGCCATGCACACCATTGTTGTTCAGTGTTCTTCTGATGGTGGACTCATGAACATTAACATTAGCCAGTGTGAGAGAGGCCTTCAGTTGCTTAGAAGTTACCCTGGGGTCCTTTGTGACCTCGCCAACTATTACACGCCTTGCTCTTGGAGTGATCTTTGTTGGTCAACCACTCCTGGGGAGGGTAACAATGGATTGGAATTTCCTCCATTTGTACACAATCTGTCTGACTGTGGATTGGTGGAGTCAGAGCAGACTTTGATAGATCCCTGTTCTTTACATAAAACAGGGTGCCGACTCACACGTGATTGTCATCCCATTGATTGAAAACACCTGACCAATTTCTCCTTCATTAACTTCTAATCCAAGAGGTTCACATACTTTTGCCACTCACTAATATGTCATATCGGATCATTTTCCTCACTAAATAAATGACCAAGTATAATATTTTTGTCTCATTTGTTTAACTGGGTTCTCTTTATCTACTTTTAGGACTTGTGTGAAAATCTGATGATGTTTTAGGTCATATTTATGCGGATATATAGAACATTTTAAAGGGTTCGCAAACATTCAACTTTCACCACTGTACATGGCATCCTATGAACTACAATCATCCCCAGCTCCTGCAGTGCGAACATGTGACTAATTGGACCCAGTTCTAAGAACTATGAAAAAGTTATTCTGGAGTGAAAGTGTTTTTTACCTGTGAACACTCTTTGGCAGCCTCTCATCTTGAGCGATTCTTAATCCTATTACATTGTAATTAGAAAGTGCCAGAACGTTCTGTGCCCTACTCCTGCGCATCCTGATCATCTTTGTTCTGTTTTTGGAGTTTTATGAACCTGCCTCCTGTTTCCTGGTGTCAGCCTGAATCTGTTTCTTCTGTCTGTCACAGAGTTAGTGTGAATCTTTGGGTGCTCTGTTGTATAAATCTTCTCAGTTTGTGTTGCCTGACGTTTGCCTTGAGTATTTGCTTTGTGAGTCCAGTCTGTAATAGCTGTTATGACTGCAGAGAGGAATAACCTGCAGAAATGGTCTTTCCTGCAGCGGGGCAGGAGCATTCTGCTTCTGTGTTTACTCCTCTGCCCCTTTAGTGTCTTATGGGATGAGTGAGAGGGGTTCTTCATAATTGCTGACATCTTTGCCAGCATCAGCCTCTTTTTCACCATCTCCACTGTGTCCAGTTTCACTCTCAGAACCGAGCCGGCCTTTCTAATGGTCTTGTTAAGTCAATCTACGTCCTTGGCTGTGATACTGCTGCCCCAGCACATAGCGGCGTAAAGGATGGCACTCGACTCATAGAAAGTTCTTAGCAGCTTGCCTCTCACAGCAAAGGACCTCAGCCTCCTCGGGAAATACACAGTGCACAGTGTGCTACGGTTATTATTAAGTGGTCCAATAAAAAATGCTAGAGCAAATCTGCAGCGAGTACATATGTCAAATCCATACAAACCGAGTTACAGAAAGACCCCAATAGGCTACTTTAACATGCTACATCGTTGTAGGCTAATATAGTCGTGAAGCACTTAAAACACCCATATCGTGTGCAGCATGCTGACAATATAATTATAGTGACTGATGGAACATCAAAATGTAAAGTAATTCTGTAAGCAGAGCCTGTGAAACCACTGCACATATGAAGTGACTCCCCGATTGCTGTGAGCCACACGACTGCGAGCTCGATATTGCTGCGAGCGCAATATTACTTGGAGCCCCAGGTATCTGTGAGCTGCTGGTATATTGCTGCAAGCCCCAGATAGCTTCAACCCCTGAATGACCTAGTACCAGAAGGCTGTAAGCCCCAGGTTGCTGCGAGTACCAGATTACTGCAAATGCCATATTACTGCAAGAGGTCCCAGATTACTGTGAGTACCTGAGTGCTGTGAGCACTAAATTACTGCAAGCTCCATATTATTGCTAGCCTCTTATTACTACGAGTATCAGATTGCCATGAGCCCTATATTACTGTCAACCCTCATGTTAATATGATCCCCATATTACTGTGAGCCCATATTACTGCAAGTTCCAAATTACTCGAGACTTCTGTGAGAACCCAAATTACTGTGAGCCCCATATAGCTGCGAGAACAAAGTTAATGCATCTAAAAGTATCTTGCGTTGAATCTAAGAGGCACACAGTCAGCACTATTGTTGGTTGTGTCTCACCCTCCCAGGCACCAGCTGTGTTTTACAATTACGGTACAGGATTTAAAAGGTTTTTACTCTGTATCACTCGTCAGTGACTTTAGTATTCACTTTTAAGAACTAAACCAACCTATACCATGCCCACAAATGTGTGTGCATATATATATATATACACACATACACATATTCCCAATATAGTAAGATGATTGAGAAAGTTACCCCTAAGCGCTATTTCACTTATGTCTCTATACCAGCTTTCTCAGATATCTCTTCACCATTTCCTCCCTTTACAGATTCCACTTGCAACAGTCTAACATAACCCTTTATGTCAGCACAAAATGATTGCATTGACACAGTCACCCCATTAAACACTAAGACGGTATCTGGGCATTTTGAAACACCATGGAAAAAAAATTCCATCCATTATACAGCTTAAAAGATACTGTAGAAAAGCAGAGAGGAAATGGAGGCAACCTAAGCTCGTGATCCATTATGAAATCTACAGAAATGACCTGAAACTACTCAATAACAAACCTAAGCTGGCTGGGACAGCCTGATTCTCAAGCTTAACTGATAAGCATAAAGATAATACTCAATTCCTTTTTAAGACATTTGACAGACTGATAAAACATGCATTTCTACAGCTCTGGAATAATGTGCAATGACCGTACAGACCTTTTCAATAGAAAAACTGTTTCCATAGGAATAAGAATAAAAAATCATTACCAGTTATTAATAGTCAATCTCCCAGCTAATCTTGAGATGAGCAGTTCTTTGTCAGTGTTTTTCAATAATTAACCATGAAACACTTTCTCAAATAAGAAATAGGTGACGGAACGTCTCTCCCACAGAACCTTATGAACCCAGATGAACTGATTCACCTTTCTGGGATTTTCTCAAACAGTTTCATCACTCAGATGCCTCCTTAACCTTTACAAACCAAATTTCTTAAAAGGGTCTTTGTCTTACATTGAAATGACATTCTCAATATTGTTAAAAAACAGCTGTCTTAAAGTACTCCATAAAAAGGAACACTAAACCTTATATTCTCATGATTATACTATCTCAAACATTCCTTTTTCTGGGATAAATCACTGAGAAAGTGCTATATTTTCAGCTTAAAGGACAACATAATTCCATCAAATCTGATTTTCGAGTTAAAAAATATCTTAAAATAAGTAAAATCAATAACACATTTCTCTATCTTAGTCCACTTAGATCTTAGCTCTGCCTTTGAGACAGTTGACCACAAGTTATTACTTAGTTCTCTACACAACTCGAATCGTCTCTCTGACTCAGTAGGTCTCCTGTTTCATTGTCCGATCGCCTAAAGAATATTAAAGCTGGACAAGTCAGAATGTTCTGCAGTTGAACAACAATAAACAGAATTCTTTATCAATGGGAATAATGATCAAAGCTCAGAAGCATTAGCTTATTTAGTTTGCGGTCTGTGTGTGCGTGGTAAATATGCGTCAAAAACCTTGGGCCTTGGAGTTACCTTTGGCAGTAACATTAGCTCTAGGAATCACAGAAATAATTATGCATTCCATCATTCTATCACCTTAGAAATATATAGGATAAATATCTCCATATATTTCGGAAAGTTTCTTGAATATTGAAATGAGCATCATTGGTGTGCAGCCGACAAGTCTGCAGCATCATGCTACCATGTCAGTGTGAAAGAAAATGTCTGAGAAATGTTTCCAACAGCTTGGTGAATCTATGTCACTAAGATTTAAAGCAGTTCTGAAGGTAAAAGTGTTTCCAACTCGCTACTAGCGTGGTGTTTCTAATAAACTGGTAAGTATTACTATGTATTTAAGCAGCAGAACACAAGAGGAAGTTCGATTTGTGATAACAACAATTTTTTTACAAAAAAAATAAAGAAACAAAATAAATCAAAGAAGCCCTGAATTTCATACCGAATATGCTTTAATACTGACAATACCTTCCGGCCAAAATAGCTTTACAACAAAGGAGTTGTTGCTATGCAACAGTTACAATTCTCTACCCTGCTCTAACACAGTATGCTACAAAAGGCATATGGTTTATGTAACACCACCAAGTCCAAATATAAAGTGCAAATGAGCGAAAATGAAAGGAAGAAAGAATGAATAAACTTTAAATGATAGAATTTAGATAGTTATTAGGGTTATTGAATTTTTTGTACGTCACATGTTTGTGCGAAACGTGTCATTACTTGGCAACGCTTCAGCGGAGTGATACTGTTTTAGTGTGAAAAGGCTGCGCTGTAATCTATATATATATACACACACTTCTGTTTGACGGCTATTTTTGGCGAGAGGCGGGTTTGACGACTTCATGAGGTTAAGACAAAGGCAGTGACATACATATCTGAGAGAGAGCAGGGAAGGCGACCCTGTCAGTAGGACTAAAATGAAAATTTGGTAGGCTGAAAACTTGGCAGCTTAGCGGGGTAGAATTTCATTGCTGGCAAGACATTTGTCAAATTTCAAGAATGGCAAGAGCGAGAGCTGAAGTTCGTCGCTTTTTGAAGTAAAGTGCATGGAGGGAAATCCATCCTGCCATCACGAGATGAGTTTGGTGAGAGGTGAGATAATGAGGTTAGACTGTATATTAGATAAACTAACAAACTTAGGTTGAGACTACACATAGTTTCCCAACCTCAAATAATGACTTCCTTCTCAGTTTCTTTTTCTTTCTTAAACTTCTTTGCACTTTATTTTTTTTCATACTCAGTAATCAGTCAATATAGCTTTCCTCTGGTGCTAATCAGCCTTCTTTCTCTCTGTGCCTTCAGTCTGTAGTATTATCACAAAATTTCAGACCTCTTTCCTTATTCACAGCTTGCTTCCTTTTCTAACTTGCCCCTCAGAATGCACAGCCTTCTCAAACTTGTCTGTCTTTTTGTTAGAACCTCTTTCTTTACAGCATGCTTATTTTAAAATCCTTCTCAAACTTGTTTTCATATCATAACTCACCCTTTGTTTATAAATTGCTTCCTTCTCTACTCCATTTCAGACTCATTCATTTCTTTTTAAAAGCTCTTTTCTTTTTTTCATCTATTTCCTTTCTCTCAAGCACACACAGAGGGACGAACAATTACCGTCCGAGGCAATTCTCCACGCATTGAAAATGCCACGGTATTGAGCCATGGTTTGGGTCAGATTTAAATACATTTCCAAACAGCTGATCATAATTAAGGCTGATTGCTGCCTCTGTTCGATTTATGTTATCCACCAAATGGTCCATCTGAGGTTTACTGTGCAAGTGCACATCACTGTCAAATCAAGTTTCATTCACTGGAACACTCATAAAGTTGTACTACCTTAGCCTGATTACAGTGTGTGGTATGATTTTTAACCAGTTTATCCTAATTATGAAGCACCATTATTATATGTGCTTTTATAAATGTGCATACCAATCAATTTTGCCAAAGATAGCTGAAAGTAGCTAGTCATAACTCTGTAGTGGACATTAAGACATTAATTAACATTAGTATCCGGGACTGTGGTAGCCTAGCGGTTAAGGTACTGGACTCTGGACCAGAAGGTCCAGGGTTCAAATCCCACCTCTGCCAAGCTGCCACTGTTGGGTCCTTGAGCAAGACCCTTAACCCACAATTGCTTGGATTGTAAGACTGTACCAATTGTAAGTCGCTCTGGATAAGGGCGTCTGCTAAATGCTGTAAATGTAAATGTAGTATCCGACTTATTGAAATTTCCTACGTGTTGAATCTGATAAGAATATAGATCTAGAGACATCTCCTACCTACAGTTTTAAGCTGACAGCATTTTCTGATATCGGTCTATAGATACACCACACTGTTCACTGACGCTGTACCCCCATTGCCTCACAAATGGTATGATCCACTTTCTCTCTCCTAGTCACGGTGTTTCCCCGACCCAAAAAATCAGAGGTCATATTCATAAACATCCTTAGTGCTAAGGGTAGCTCCTAGTGATGAAATTCTAAGAAAAATCTTAGAATTGTGGGCGTTTTCCTCTTAAAGTTACGAGTATATCATAGTCAAAATAAAGTTATTCATAAAGCATCTTAATCCCCAAAAGAGCTCCTAAGGTGAAAAGTGTTAGGCTTAGGGAGGAGGACTTTTATGAGGTTTAGTAGTTCTCTTAAGCAGAGGAGAAACATCTTGAAAGACGATGAGGCAGTAAAAACGTCAAGTAAGTCTGAATGACAGTGAGTTAATCAAACGCTACAGAATAGATCATGCAGGAATAATGTTTGTGATTGACCTTATTAGAGTTTTTTGTTAAAATGAATAAATAAATAAATAAATAAAATAAAAAAGCAGGGTGGTGGTGCAGAGGGCTAGTCTCAATGGGTGCTTGGAACCCCTAAAATTCTGATCCTAGAATGCTTCTTCTGAAGCTCAAACTTAGTGCTGGTACATCAGCTGCAGATCCTTATGTACATAGTATATATTAGAGGTGAGTAATTAGAGGCTATGCAGGGCCATGGACCTAGATATCCTTATGTTGGCATAAATGCATACTCATTAGAATTATTTCAATAACCTATGCACACATTAATTAGATAATCTGTAGTGACAAAAGAAAACAGAGTTATTTTCTTGATTAAAGCTAAGTTCGATGAACCACGGGGTAAATATATGCCAACCTCCAATCTCCACACCGGTCTGCTGCTACAGACATGGCAAACCTTTCACAAAATCTATTTATATCCTGTAAAAGACCACTGAATACCCAGACTTACTAAGTATAAGGAAGTCTGGGGATCTCCTAGCTTGGATTCCTGAAAAATGTCTTAGTTCAGAAAAATACTGCATTCATTTTTTGATATATGAAAACGTCTACACACTGAATGTGATGAGATGGTACAAATGTGGATTTCTGGTCAGAGCTGGTACACGGAAACATGTTTGAAGAGGAAGTTGCCAACTAAATATAAAAAATGTAAAAGCGCTATGCCAATGCTTTAGACAGGAGCAAGAGTGTCCATTATCGGTCAGTCCACTGTTCAGTTACTATGATTTCTTCACAAATAGTTTTATACTTTTACACCCCAGGTTATAAACTGATGTTATAAATATTTAAACATCAGTTAAAATATAATTAAATATCAATTCAAATATCATTTAAAAATCTATGCACCAAAATCATTAGGATTTCAATATTGTTAATGGTTTAAACATCAATACTTTGATACTTCGGCTTTGTCAACCCAGATTTCAAAACTTGTACAATAAAATGACAAACAGTGAGCAATTCATTAAGAAATCACAATGTGTGTTTTTATTGTAACCTAAAACTGAATGTATTGTTTTTGTTCATGTCAGTAGAGCTTTTGCATATTTTTGAAAAATACATTATAGTTCGCAACATGACCGTCATTACAGCAACAGCATATGATTTCTGTAGCACATCATTTGAGGGTAACACTTATTTATGTCGCAACCATGAAAAAAAGACGCGTACAAATCCCGCATGAGAGAACAGTAATATTTTGATATCTGGGGCAAATGGGAATAATTTAATAACATACTACATGTTTCGGACCATAAAGCCACCATTTTAACACAATATCTAAACGATCGGCCTCTAACGGGTCTATTTTCATACATAAAGCGCACCAGGTTTATAAGGCGGCCTGAAATGAAACAAAAACTCTTAAGTTCCGTCGAAGCCTCAGTTTGGTCTTTACTTTGCGCATGGCGTCTTCTTCTTCCTCCCCTCTCCACTTTCCTTACCATTTATTCGTTTAATGTTGAAATCTCTCGTCAGCTGCCGTAAATGTCCATTGTTTACTGCGCGACTGATAGCGCTGAGTTTGAAATCTGAAATCCCGCTTCGAAAATGAATAACATGAATGAATGCATTCGTACCCAACTGCTGAAGCACATACCGTATTACTCCGCGATTGTTGCGCACTACTACTGTTTGCTGGGCCGTGATGATTCGTAATTACCAAGACCGTGCTAAAACATTTTGGACAATTTAATGAGCGCCGTGTACCATCTACAATCGGTTCTAGGTCAGAAAGCATAACCAGAATTAATTCATACATTAGACGCACCACATTTTAAGGCGCACTGTCGATTTTTGAGAAAGTTAAAGGATTTTAAGTGCACCTTATGGTCCGAAAAATACGGTACTCCTCCTGATCACAGAGTATGTTTAGTCAGCATTATTACCATTTACGCTGTTAAGGCAAAACAATGACGTGTTCATATTATTTATATTTTTTAAAGTGCGTCTTATAGTAGCTGTTGATTAGCGTATGCAAATCCATCTTTTTTTCTGAAAAAACTGAAAATTGTCATTATCAACAAATAAATTGTTAATTTTTTATAAATGGTTAAATATTTAATTATATAGTTAAGTTCTATATAAGCTTAGTTGTAGCCTCATTAATTCTTTAAAGTGTATAAACATTATCTTAGAATAATTACAACAAAATTACACATTTCATTGTTCACAATTAATCCAATTAATAAATAAACATGTATAACTGCTGCAGCTTTAGTCCTCTGTTTTATGTCATTTTAACCAGCTGTTATGATTTGACTTATGTTTTATTCTTTAAATTGTTACTTGCCATACCAGCACACCTGGGGGCTGTAAGGCCGGCAACACCCTCCGTCCCGTGCCTCTTAGATTTACAGAGAGATCAGACGAGTTCTAGCTGCTTCTAGGTACTTTTATGATACTTTTACATGTAGATGTATGAAAATTCTCAGAATTGTGTGTGTGTGTGTGTGTGTGTGTGTGTGTGTGTGTGTGCTGTAAATGATTAAATCGGGGCTCATCAGCACTCACTTTGGGGAACTGTTTGACAGGAATCAGCACTTTCTGACCCAGTTTCATGTTCTTGTTTATCACCACGTCGATGAACTTCTCGTCCTCCTTCTCTTCGTCCTTCTGAATCTTGTCGATTTCTGAAACAGAAATAGAGAGATGCGAGGGTGAGTCACTCCGTCACTCCTTCAGTCAGTCAGTCAGTCAGTCCGTAATCAGTCCTCAAACGCAACCGAGAAACAATAGATGTAGATCTGTGAGTGAGTGGGCGTTGGACGGGCTGTAATAATAGGCCCCACATGTGCCAGGTGTCAGTCACGCTGACGGTGTTTTAGCTGCTCACTGGACTGTGAAATAAGCTCTCTAGGTTACGCTGTAATTTAATTGGACGTGCTTCTAATCACATCTGATAGGGATCTCAGTGTTATTTCTGGCTGTCGAGACAACGAGCGTCTGGATGAGCCATTGTGCCTTGGAAGTGAGAACTACAGGGAGAAACGGTAGTCTGCAGGTCCCACCCAGGTCTAATCTCAATGATGGGAGTGTGGGGGTTCCTTTCGAGTACGTTTCATGTTCTGCTCACTTAGCAGTGCCATTTATTCACCAGTCATTCATTTTTGACACAGTTTTGACTATGGGGATACAAAATTCAAACAAAAGTTGAATGTATTGTAAACCGAAGGGTTTTATATACTGCATATATCATAGCATAGCCTACCTTAAACATGCTTAAAACACCCACATTAAAGTATAGAGGGGCAAAGTCATTAACACAAGGCTTATTTTATAATAAAGTGTTGAATATGTAAAATATCGAATAATGTACTGAAAGTGATAAACACAACCACAGCTTTTCCTCACTCAGAAGAAACCTGGACTGCTATGGGCTGGGACTGTTTTGTCTTTAACAACGAACCCAGGTTCCAATGATGATCGGGTTAAATTATGGAGTCTTCATGGTGAGCGCTTCAATCCTGCCTTTACTGTGGAGTGACACACTGCCCCAACTCCTAGTGTGATGATCTGTGGAGCCACCAAATATGACAGTTGGTCACCCCTTGGTATGAGACCAGCTGGGACGGCGATGCTTCGGCAAACTACGAGTGTGCAGGACTACAGGCCCATTTCAACATCTGTGGGAAAAAAATGTGCCACAGGATACCATAAGGAACCTGTATGCCCACATGAATAAACGCATCTCATCTTGTATCCAGGCTAGAGGCATCCTAACAGGGTACCAGATCCTCCCTCCTTTCAACTGTACAGTTTTCCTCATTGAACATGTTAAATTATGGAGTCTCCATGGTGAGTCCTTCAATGCCTTTACCGTGGAGTGACACACTGCCCCAATTGCTAGTGTGATGATCTGGGGAGCCACCAAATATGACAGTTGGTCACCTCTTGTAGTGATACGAGGGACACTAACAACTCAGTGATATGTGCAGGACATTCTGCAGCCACATGTGTTGCCTCTGATGGCAGTGCTTCCAACTGTCATTTTCACACACAGCATGGGTTTTCCATGAATGTCTCTGCCAGATTGCAGCACTTCCTTGGACTGTCCGGTTGCCAGATTTATCGCCAATCGAGCATTTATGAGACCAGCTTCGGCAAACTACGAGTGTGCAGGATCTACAGGCCCAGCTGCAACATCTGTGGGCAAATGTGCCACAGGATACCATAAGGAACCTGTATGCCCCCATGCCGAAGCATATCTCATCTTGTATCCAGGCTACAGGCGTCCTAACAGGGTACCAGATCCTACCTCCTTTCAACTGTACAGTTTTCTCCATTGAACGTATCCTTTCGCTCTAATACTGCAATCACTTACATATATCATCATTACATTCATATACATAGTTTTTTGCATCTTGTGCTCTTAGTGTGATCTTTTCAGGACAAACCTATAGATAAATGCACATGCAGTCAGTCAGGTAGATGGATGAGGGCACGGCTGGTCGAATGGATGGTTGATTGCCCCTGTGGTACAAGCCGGTGAACAACACTTGCTTTAGCCAAAGCCTGGATCATCACAATTAATAATTAACAACGTATTTACACAAAAAAAAAAAAAAAAAAAATCCTCTAAGAGGTGGCATAGTATAAACGGACCTATTGTACCTTACGAATAAGGTCGCTGTCGTAGTGAAAGTGAAGTGCTGAACAGCACTTACTCGAACTCAGCCATATTCGGAGTAGGCCATAGGAGAGAATCTCAGTCTTCACACGGTGCTAGTAAAAACCATTAGGACCTAATGGGCAGCTGAGCTCCTCATAAACAATGTAAAATGAAAAGCTTATTAATAATCCTTATGAAACACCGTGAGCTGTCACAGCCATGGACGCTATTGCGTCTTTAACGTTAAGATACACCTTTTTCCATATTGTGCGAGAGCTGGGGGACACGTAGATGTAAAATTCCAAATTCCTCTGGCACCCAGCTGTCCGAGCTCTTACTGCAAATGTGCCATAGAAATTAAAGAACCGTTCACTTTGAAAGATCTTTCATTTAAAAATGTGTCTTTTTGACCTTCTGTCATTCAGAACGTCATTGCCATTGTTCTTCTGAAAGGGCTATTCACTAGATTTTGAAATGTGACTGTGAGGTGGGCTTCCCTAATCTTAGACCAGTGGTTCTGCAGTAGGGAGTGCAGAGGTATTGGGTAATACACAAGAGGGAGTGCTGTAAGGTGAGATATTGGCACTGGTATGCTGTGGTCATAGATCAGAGGTCAGTACACCAGTGCCAATATTTCATGTTATAGCACAAACCTTGGATGTATTATTGCGATTGTACCACAGTTCCATTATCACCATGTTGTAAGATTTTAAGATAAAATGAGGTAAAATAAGTCCCTTCTATCGGGCGTCCCGCTGTGAGAACAACATCAGCCCATGCCCTTCAGTAATAACAGTCGAGGAACATAAATTCCCAATAACTGTTTATTACACAGACTATAAAAAAGAAAGTTTACATTCAGCAAACAATGTCTTTGCGAGAGTTGTGAAAAAAATGAAAAAGAAGGGAGCTGACAGAACCAATGAAGCTGCTGATGCTGTATAATTCCTTTACATTTCTGGTTGAATACATTAAAAGTCCAGGATGTTCGATCTACTGCTCTGACTGCTTTATGTTGTTTTGTTCAATAGGATGTTGCAGTTTTATATGAAGTTTAAAATAAGTTCCATCTCGTACAAGCACTCTTTCAATTATTGTATCCATGTTCGAACTTTGACTCCATGACTGTAGTCTCGCTCTTAGATTTATCATCATACCTGGGCCACTTAATGTCGATGTGCATACTTCACATTCTATTCAAACTTTGACTCCATGACTTTAGTTCGCTCTTAGATTTATCATCTACGCTGCCCAAGGAGGTTGGGTCCCTTTTTGAGTCTTGGTCCTCCCAAGGTTTCTTCCTAGAACTAGGGAGTTTTTCCTTGCCACTGTTGCCCTAGGCTTGCTCAATTTAGGATTGGACGTAGTTATTAGGAGATAATCTAAACTTGTAAAGTTGCTTTGAGACAATGCTCCATTGTAAAAAGCGCTATATAAATAAATCTGACTTGACTTGACTTGATGTTTCATGGATGTTTGAAACTGGAAACACGAATCTTGTTTAATTCAGTCTGGAGATAATTGTTTATTTTATAGACTCAGTCTTGGGATATGAGGCACTCTGGCCTCTGCAGCAGTTCCATCAGGCAGGAGTTCAGGGTTCCTCTCTCTCCCTTGCAACAGACACGAGTCCTCTGTTGGTGTGTCCCTGGTTCATGTCACCCCATTTATCAGATGACCGAACACATCAAGGCAATCGGCAATCGCATGTTTTTTGTTTGTCTTCTGTCTTGCCAGTGGCTTTCCATCTGTCTGAGTTTTAGAGTTCCTCTAGTCTAGAGATCTTGGTCTGTGTGTAAGCAGACCAGGGGTGGCCCCGCATGTCACTACACAATAATGGATAAAGGGTTTTACTCAATGGCCCAACAATGGTAACTTGGCAGTGCTGGGGTGGCACATTGGTGCACGTCGTTAGCGCTGTCACCTCAGAGCTCCAAGATCTCTTGTTCTATCCTGACCTCGGACTTCTGTGTGGAGTTTGCACGTTCTCCCATGTCCGTGTGGGTTTACTCCATGCACTCTGGTTTACACCCACATTCCAAAGACATGCATTAGGTTAATTGGTCACTCTAAATTGGCCCATGACTGGTATGTTGATATAACCTTGTGTACACCATGAATAAAGTGGTACTTCGGTTCTCTTTGTTAATTCATTCCAGAATACTTTTAGAGAACCGAAAACTTCAAATTGTTCCCATAATGTAAATTGTTAAATTACTAAATTATCCACACTGTATAAGGCATTACATGCATTAATGGAGTTGTATTGTACAGGTGCTCCCTTATTTATGACGAGGACATGTTTAACAAATCCATCATAAGTTAAATGTATCATACAGTTATGAGTTTAATGTAGTCTATACTGCATCACAGTGGAGCCAACCTTATAAACCTTATAAACAGCCAAGCTTAAAACATTTACATTAACCTATAGTTGACCAAAATCATTAACACAAAGCTTATTTTATAATAAAGTCTTGAAAAATCTCATGTAATTTAGTGATTAATGGATTACCAGTGAAAAGTGAAAGCAAAACACTTACTCTATTGGTGAACTCATGGCTCTAGCATAGGTGCATATGCTAACTGCAGCCTATATTCCAGAGGACTCAGTTCCTTTCAGTTGGATGTAATCACTAACCTTTTTAGAACTCATGGAGACTTATTTGCATTAAGAATACATTACTGTAGATGTAAAAATAAAGAAAAACACTATAAACACAGTAGAGACTCTGCACTAAACGTGCTATTGTGAAACTGAATCACTGAATCATTGTGTACTGAATCGTGAATCGGGTGTTGGCTGGAGCAAGTGTAAGTGGAGCAAGTGCACCAAGCACCAAGCAAACGGCGAGAACCGAGACATTTTTCTAGTCAAAATGCATAGAGAACCGAATTCAATGAATTCAGAGGTGGTCAAGAAGTGAGGTACCACTGTATAGTCATTGATGCTGATGGGAGTTTAAATAAAACTAATAAACAAATAAACAAAACTTGAACCTTGGACCTTCTGGCTAGTTGTCCAGTAACATCACCACTGTGCCACCACTGCTCTATCAGTACTATCCATTTTCTGGGCCTAGGTACATCCGTATACCAGGATTTGACTACGACCGAAAGTTCACAAAGTTTCACCGCTGTTGTGTTTGTTGTACTCGTTATTAGGAGATTACATCTGGCTCCACAGGACTGGCTTTTTATCCTGACTCTTGCTGATCTCCAGGCCTTAAAATGGACTCAGTTGAGCGAGACATCGGCTGAAGGTCAGGGAGATTCTTTGATTTGATCTGCACAGACCTTATCAGCATTACCCTGCCAGACTGATGGCAACATGAAGCTCAGCTTTGTAGCATTAAAGCCAGCACGACACACTTCAGTCACTATTCCTCAGTTTCCCTCAGAATGTTAGATTAATATTTATCCACAAGCTGCTGCAGAAGGAAAAAGGACACAGATGTTCTTCCCTCACTGTCATTCTGTCTTTGTCGCTCACATTATTTTAATCTAAGTGTGTGTGTGTGTCTTTGTGTTCTACTTAATGCCAGTGTCCCAGCTCCATGCTTCACTGATCTTCTCATTTCAGGTCCCAGCCATGAAGGACGACTCATGTAACGATTTCTGCGCCAGAGGATAATATCAAACACCAGCCACCACGTCTGCCCGACATCAGCGCCTGACCTACATGCTCTGGTACATACTGATGCTGTGTTCTTTCACAGCTTAGAATTTTTAATGCTCCAGTTACGCAGCACTTCAAAACAAACAGTCGTCCCTGTCATTGAACTCTTCATATTCTCTCAAAGGTGCCATCCTATTTCGGTGTGGTAAGCATCTAAAAAAAAGATGTCTTGTGTGAATTTTCTACTTTGTAAAAACCCTTTAAAGTTTCTCATCTGGAACAGATTTTCACTTTTCTCTCAAAAAATCAACAAATACGCTTCCAAAATGTAGCTTAAAAAAATGCTGCTTTAAACCTATATGTACAAATCTGTGCAAAAGTCTCAGGCCACCATTACACCCATACACTAGACTGGACCCAAAACTTGGAATTGTCACTCCTTAATCCTCTTTGTAAGCTTAGCCTTTTTGCCCTGTTCCCCTCTGAAAAAGTGTTTTCTTGGCTGCTACCCTTCCAAATAGACCACTCTTGATCAAGGTTCTTCAGACTTAAGAAGGCTTAGCTTGGCATCCCGATGAAGCTGCCCGATGCTACTCAAAGTAATAAGGGAGGTCACAGGGTTTCTTTTTTTAAATATTCCATACAAAATGTCCTGTATTTACTGGTTGTGTTTTCTAAAAAAGAGACTGAGAATCATTACATGTGTTCATTAATACCGTTGCTAATCTTGTGGTGGCTTAAGGCTTTTGCACAGTACAGTAGATTGGGATTGCGGCAACAAAATAAATAAAGAGAACAAAACACTTGTTTGACAGCCTAAAAATCTACGATCCCAAAATTTGACATCCCAGATCAAACTGGTCTCTCTCTCTTCTGACGAGAGACATGATGAAAAAATATTTTTTTTTTTTTTTCCGCACTGAAAGGAAGAAAAATGAGAGAGTGATGACCCCTGTGGTTGCAGTCTGTCACAGCCATATCCTGGTTAAGCATTCAAAAGCGGAGTAAACACAAGCCAATCATAGATCTTCACTCCATACATGCTACGTCTGACAGTCCTCCATAACAAATCTGCTCAATTTGAAGGACAAAGGAAGAGTAGGTGGTCTTACTCTGTTTTATTTTTATACTTTTTTTTCATTTATTTCAAACCAAAGACAACACATAAGATGCTACAATTGCATGCGGTTTTGGTCCTTTAACTCTTAAAGTCTCCAGAGTTTAAAACCTGTAATTTACAACTCTCCAACTGTGCATATGAATTTCCTTTCCTGGACCCAGGGTTTCCTCCACGCGGCTCACACAGGTAATCCTCTTGTCATCTCTTTTCCAGGTAAATTTTGCACAACACATTCAGCCATCCACTTGAAATGGAAATCAAACGGACACATCGAACCAGATAAACTTCTTCCATTCTCGTTCGGTACACGTGTGTGTCTTATTTTATATGCTTCTATGGCGGACGGGAGTTAAAGCATGAAGCCAGAAAGCTGAATCAGTTTATTTGGACAAAAAGTTTTCATTGGAAAACGTTTCAGCTAAAGCCGGGGTTACACTACGCAATTCCCCAATTTTAGCTCCAATTCTCAGTCTGGCCAAGTTTGTGCCGGTTGGCCCTAGTCTGTATATTTTTCTCCAGTCTTGAGTCAACAGATGGAGAGAGAATTGAGTAGTGTGTGAGGGATGCAGACTCTGACTTTTGGCCTCCAGATCACATTTCAGACCAGTCGGAGCATATCAAACATGTTAGATTTTTTGACCCAACTCTGAGCATAATGTAGTTAAACAATAAAACACAAGAGGGAGTGGTTTAACGTCAGATATTGGCACAGGTGTGATGCGATTGAAGATCAGAACACCTGTGCCAATATCTCACATTGAGGCACGACCTCGAGCGTATTATTGCGATTATACCACAGTTCCTTTATCAACATTTATTGTTAGACAAAGATAAAGAGGACAGAGAAAACAATTTGTTTATCAGCCATTCATGAAGTAAAATACTTCCATTATATCGTTCTCCCGCGGCTAAGCCTTTAAGTCTTTAAAGTCGAAGAACAGAATGACCAATAACTGTTTATTTTACAGACAAACACAAATATGTCGATTGGTAGATATTAATTTATTAAAAAGAAAGTTTATTTACATTCAGCAGATAAAATGGGTGGAGTTTATAAGGCAGGCTGTTACTAAGATCCACTATTCTACCGACTGAAGCAGATCGGAGTGAGATCCCGGTGTTCTAACCAAAGTCTAGGACCCCGTTTGATTAGTGATTATAAATCTGTATGATGAAGCTCTTAATGTGAATCTGATCAGTCAGAAATGTAAGGGCAGAGCTACAGAGCATCAGCAGCTTCTCTGGGTTAGAGCTGGACTTACAGATAACAAAGCTGTCAGAGGAACAAAGCTCCGATCAGCCGCGGATGGGGTTTAATGAAAGAGCCGAGTTTAACTCCAGAAAACGACGTCTTTGTGAGGGATGAAGCTGATTCAGCATTTTTGCTGAAGGGACTAAAACTGATCTTCAGTCTCATTGTTCTTCAGTCGAGCTGTGGATCCATTAAGAGCTGGACGTTTGATTTAAAGAACTGACTTCGTTTCACTTCTCCAGAGCTTCCAAATCTTCCAAATTTAAATCGTTTTCAAAACCAATATATTTTATAAACTAATTATAGCTTTCATTTCGGTTTTAATCATTATAACTTAGCTGTTTTTAGGGCGGGCATCATTGCTAGGTTACGTGTGTATGCCGCGGAGTAATACATATAGAGTGTCTGTCAGAGTGCCATTACAATACTTACGTTAACATTACGTTAAAATACTAGATTGCTACCTGGCTACTACTTGAACAGTATCTAGTGCAGGCTAGATTATTTTTGTTTGTGGAAAAAAAAAGTAAAATGATAGACTACTATAGCTTTATGTGGATTAATAGTTGCCTATTAATAGTTATTGCTATAATTGTGTAAGTGTGTGTGCAAGCACTCGTACCTTCATGTTTACTCTGGTCCTCCTAGGCAACATGAGGGGTGTGTAATGGGGCGTGTTTGGTTCAGCAGCTGGTCGAAGTTATTTAGTGTGTGATATTTTTGTCATTTTCTCATTCGCCTAAAAATCAGCAAGCTCAGTCAGGACCGCTCCCACCAACGTCACCATGCCATAATAATGAGACATTGGATCAGTTTCCATAATGCAAATTGCCATGGCTATTAATTTCAATTTTCTATTCACATAGTAATTTTGGGGATATTGGGGATAGCTGCAATCACTAAATTGTAAGAAGAATGAATGTCCCCTCCTCAGCTCGTTTTCACATAGATAGCCTCTTAACTCCTTTTTTCAATCCACATCCCTCCCTATCCAAAAAAATTATGTGTATCTCTGTAATCTCTTTCATCCTTGAAGGATTGGGTGGCCTGTTTGATGGTGTAAACATCCTGACCTGATGAGGGACCTCTGCTAGGTTGTGCCATCGGTTTCGCCAAAATCTGTGTAATGGCAGTACTTCCCAGCACTTAACAGTGTACGTTATATTACTTACTTACTTACTACTCGGGTTTGTGACAGGAGACCTGAAATATTTGGGGTGACCCCGTTTCTGGTGTAGCATGTTTTTGGGGTTTGAAAGCAACCAAGACAAGGTGTGTTTTTTTGGAAAATATGTCAATGTTTCTGATTTTCCCTTCCTTTCCTGCTACATATATAGAATCCACGGTTGGTTTACGCTGGTTTAGAAATTGCTGTATATAATTTGGGAACAAGTTTTCCCAATTAGGTGACTGAGGTAACGTAGAGTTTTAGGTTACCTGGACTTTGGAACAGAGGTCCAGAGTTCAATCCCCCTCTGCCAAGCCACCACTTTTGTATCCTTGAGGAAGACCCTAAACCCTTTGACTGGCAGAATTGTATCAGTTGTACAGTCAATTCTGTAAAAGGGTCGCAATGCTTTAAAATGTAAACATTGGACGTGTTGGCCTAGCGGTAAGATACGTGGACTATGGTTCAATACCACCTCTTCCAAGCCGTTCACTGTTGGGTCCCTTGAGCAAGGCACTTAACTCACAATTGCTTTGCTTGTAAGGCAGGTATGTTTGGAAGTTGCTTTGATCCAGCTAGTATACATTTACTGTCACATAGAAGACACCTCATCCAAAGTAGTCACTTAGATGTGTGATGAAACGTTTATTCCATGAAAACATTGTGTCCAGATGAATTTCTGGGATTCTCAACTTTCTGGGATTTATATACCTGGACTATTGAGAATGCATCAAGATGGTTAGCATGGTGGCGTTGCACTGTGTCTGCTAGCCGTGTCAATTAGAATGGCACCTTTGTTTGGTGACATTGTTGGAAACGATTATGCAACTCATTTGAAGCAGGGAAGATCATGAACCTTCTAGGGGTAAATACAGCTCACATCCATCACATCCTTTATTTTCTGTAATGAAGCAGCCACATTGTTCTTCTGAAGTCTAACAAAGCAGAAAAACACAGTGACATCTTCCTTTCAGGTTACATTTCACAAGCTTATTTCCTAAAGCTTCTTCATTCTGTTCAGGAACGGCATTCTGCTGCCTTAGCAGCTATGAAACAGCAGAATCAGCCTCATCGTACCTGGCTACCGCTTCCTGACTGAATATATCTTGGCACAGATCCTTCACTTTATTCAATAAACACTTCCTGTACAGAGACTCGCTCTAATAATGCTGTTACCTTCGTTATCTGTCGTGTCTACAGAACTGAACTAGGTTCATCTGACAGAGGCTTTTATGTGTTAGAACCTTACAAGTGAAGCAGAATGATAAATGACATAGAGCTGCTAAATTAATATATCGTATTAAGGATAAATAGGTAACATGGAGGATAGAGATAAGACTAAATAAAGCACTAATATGCTGTTAAAGACTGATAAGGTTGCCAGTATGAACACAAACCAAAGCTCCAGAATAATATCATCCTGTTGTCCCAGGACAGCTAAAAATAGCTCATGGGATGAGATAAAAGCATTTTCAGGACGCTTTCGTGATGACAGTGTTGTGTTCGGTAAAACTTGGTGTCTGTAAAACTTGCCCAACACTACGCTCTCCTTGATTGTAGTAGCAATGGTGCTTGGGAAACTCACTAAAGGCTGCAAATGCCAGTGTACCAGCAGGCAAAAACAAAAAACAAGATGAGGTAAGGCACACCCAGGTGGCAGAAGTATTCAACTGTGTCTTTGTAAGTTCTCAATCATCAAGGGCATGGGAGATTTGAGTATTGAGTTGAAGGCAGCTGGACTTCAACTCAGTTCATGAAGACATTTCCCCATCTCTTTCGAAAGGTTTCTTCAGTTCTAAATACTGATTCCAGGTTTTTAACCCTAGTCGGGTTGTCACCTTGGGGGTGGTCCTGAGACTCCTAGACCCACCCTGTCAATACAGGAGTCATTAGGATCACCAGGGCTAAGGTGTGACCCATTAGTGAGTCGTTGCCCCACCCTGCCAACATATGAGTCGATGTTTACCGTAAGCCAACACATTCGGATCAATACTTAAGGTTTGACTCTCATCATCCACTGGAGCACAAACTAGGAGTCATCAGGACACTGTACCACCGAGCACACAGCGTCCCCACTGACACAGCAGCCAAGGATGGAGAGAAATCTCACATTAAGCAGGCCCTGGGTAAATGTGGTTATCCGATCTGGGCCATTGTCAAAGCCGGTAATACGCCCAAACAGTGCTTAAGCAGATTGACGAGAGGAGAACAACAACCGCAGTCGAAGCGTAAACCAGTGGTGATTCCATATGTGGCAGGAACATCTGAACAATTGAGACGCATATTTCCAAACACCGCGTCTCGGTGGCTTTCAAACCCCAAAACATTATGAAGTGCATGTAAACTCACTCAATGTGTCAAGTATAAACGTAGGATTCCGATTGACGCTTCTTTAGGTGCCTGACTAAAAATAAATGGATAAAATAAAAAAAAAATACATACAGTGGTGCTTGAAAGTTTGTGAACCCTTTGGAATTCTCTCTATTTTTGCATAAATATTAAAACATCATCATATTTTCACACAAGTCCTAAAAGTACATAAAGAGAACCCAGTTTAAAAACAAATGAGATAAAATATTATACTTGGTCAATTTATTTATTGAGGAAAATGATCCAATATTATATATTAGTGAGTGGCCAAAAGTATGTGAGCCTTATGCTTTCAGTATGTGGGTGTGACCCCCTGTTCAGCATAACTGCGCTAAAACGTTTCCTGTAGCTGTTTGATATTCCTGCACGCCGTCTTTGGAGAATTTTAGCCTGGTTTCCTCCTCCCGTACATACATCTTCATCTCTGGATGTTGTTGGGTTTCTCACATTGCTGCTCGCTTCAGGCCTTCCACACAACATTTCCGTTGGATTAAGGTCAGGACTTTGACTTGGCCGTTCCAAAACATGAACTTTATTCTTCTTTAACCATTCTTTGGTAGAACGATGGCAAGCCGTCCTGGCCCAGATGCAGAAAAACAGGTCCAAACCATGATACTACCACCACAATGTTTCCCAGATGGGATAAGGTTCTTATGCTGATTGTCATCCCATTGGCTGAAAACACCTGACTCAAATTTCACCTTCAAATTAACTTCTAATCCTAGAGGTTCACATACTTTTGCCACTCACCAATATGTAATATTTGATCATTTTCCTCAATAAATAATGAAGTAAAGTTCAAATACTTAAAAACACTTAAGTGCAGTAACAAATTAATTGTACTTTGTTACTTGCCACCACTGAAGACGCATGAATCAAAATTCACTACGTATGATGTAAATTCTAAAGGAAACTGGTTAATCACGTCAGCATGTACGAGTGTTTGTGACACAACGGTGAGATAAGTTAACAATAGCTAGGTAGCATTACATTAACTTGCTAGCAAACAGTCTGTTAACATCAGTTCAGCAATTCTGTCTCATATCAAGAACTAGCTAATATTATTCATATCACACACGGGTGGTGCACACACTGCATATTAGCCGTTCAAAGCACGTATTAGCGAGCTCATAGACTGATCCAATTACAGTTTGTTTCAGGTGACTTAGCTCTCCTTTCGTCCCACACAGACTAGCGAGTGTGAGTGTGAGTGTGTGTCAACTCACAGTAGCACGTTCAAAACCAGGAGAAAGGAGCTATATGGACTATAGTATTGGGACACACTTCTTAACTATTGAATTCAGATGTTCCTTACAGTCCCATTGTCACATGTATAAAATCTAGCAAGTAGCCATGGGGTCTGCCTTTACAAACATTTGTGCTTAAGTTGTCATGAACATATAGTATAAATTATACTTAGTCCAGATAATCCAAACAGCTGATGACATTATGGTAGTATATGGCAAAAATACAGGGGTGCTTGAAAGTTTGTGAACTCTTTAGAATTTTCTATATTTCTGCATAAAAATGACCATTAGAGAACAGAGTAAAGACGACTAGAAACAGATGGACTACAGTCTGTAATTGTAGAACTACAAAGTGCTTCTACTCAGTAGAAGTAGAAGTAGAAGTGCCTCAGGAATCTTTTGCTGGTGTTTAGAGTTAATTCGTTGATTCAGTGATTCAGATGATTAGGTTAATAGCTCATTTAGAGAACCTTGTCATGATATGCTAATTTTGTGAGAATTTTGGGTTTTCATGAGCTGTATGCCAAAATCATCAGTATTAAAACAATAAAAGACTTGAAATATTTCAGTTGGTGTGCAATGAATCTAAAATATATGAAAGTTTAATTTTTATCATTACATTACGGAAAAGAATTAACTTCATCACAATATGCAAATTTTTTGAGAAGGACCAGTATATGGTAAGTGGAACTGATAAAATGGACAGTGATTGTAGAAACAAGAAGATGTAACTAATAAAGTGGTCGGTGAGTGTAGATACATCAGAAAAAAACAACAAAAGCAAGATAAACCAACATCGGACCAGAAACCTGCATCTTACCTAACCAGAGCGCAGAGTCTGGCATGATAGAGTACCCCCGGAGAAGAGAGGAGCTTAAGGGAATTGGTCAAGAGCGGAGCAGGATCCTTCAACATTTTGATCTGTAGCCCAGAGCCCTAAACACTGAACCACCACTGCCCCCAATGACCATGAGTACCTTTTCTAGCCAGGAGAGGGTAAATAAGAAAGAGGAGAGAGCATGATCCCATAGCGGAACTAAATGGTTAAAGAATGATGACATGCTGTTTAACAAAGCAAAAATTCACTCTGCATTAGAGCGTCTGCCAAATGACTAAACGTAAATGTAAAAGCGTGTGACTGTGAGCAAGCTGCAGTTGTATAACTGTAAAAATAACACTCTAGGACATGTTACCAGAAAACAACCAACTTCTTGGTGACTATTTACAACAGCAGCTGTTACTTATGTATAAGCCACCTTTACTCTCTCTGCGCTATCATCTCTCCATCTTTAAATTTTTCTCCATCTCTACTTCGGGTTGCCTGGAGACGTGACTGCAGACTGAGCTGGGATGTTCTGCTCTACAGCAGGAAACTCGACACTCCTTCAGTTCTTAAAGAAATTCAAGAGAGTCGTCATGGCGATGGGCTTTCGCTGCCCTCTGTGAGGAACTGAGTGGGAGGAAGGATGAATTCATCCAATCTGACCATTTTTCAACCTAAAGAAAATCTTGCATGAACCATAACATTCTCATTCTGACATCAACATGATGGGCTCACGGGATATTCGGATAGCAGAAGCAAACTGTTCATTATTTCTGGGTGGCACAGTGGTGCAGCTGTTAGCGTGGTCTAAAGTGTGTGTGAGTGTGCCCTATGAAGTACTGTTGCCCTGCTTAGGATTGTACTGGCTGTTTTGCTGCATCTGGGCCAGGACGGCTTGCAATCATTGACGGAACAATGAATTCTAAATGATATCAGAGAATTCTAAAGGAAAATGTCAGGACATCTGTCCATGAACTGAATCTCAAGAGAAGGTGGGTCATGCAGCAAGACAACGACCCTAAGCACACAAGTCGTTCTACCAAAGAATGGTTAAAGAAGAATAAAGTTAATGGTGTGGAATGGCCAAGTCAAAGTCCTGACCTTAATCCAATGGAAATGTTGTGGAAGGACCTGAAGCGAGCAGCTAATCTGAGGAAACCCACCAACATCCCAGAGCTGAAGCTGTTCTGTACAGAGGAATGGCCTAAAAGTCCTCCAAGCCGGTGTGCAGGACTGATCAACAGTTACAGGAAATGTTTAGTTGCAGTTATTGCTGCACAGGGGGGTCACACCAGATACTGAAAGCAACCGTTCACATACTTTTTCCACTCACTAATATATAATATTGGATCATTTTACTCAGTAAATAAGTGACCAAGTATAATTTTTTTTGTCTACTTTTAGGAGTTGTGTGAAAATCTGATGATGTTTTATGCAGAAATATAGAAATTTCTAAAGGGTTCACATATATATATATATATATATATATATATATATATATATATATATATATATCTATAGCAAGTATAAAGCAGGTTAAATGGTAGTTTTTTGGATAGCGGTTAGAAACAAACTACCCCATAAGTTATATTATAGATTAGGAGGAAGCAGGATTCTGAGTTTATTTTCTTTCATCTTTAACTCTTCTGCTTTCCATCTCCAGTCCTCAATGTCTCATTTTTAGGGCCGCAATGAAGCAGTATGTGGGCACACGCTGCTCTAAATGACGTAACACACTCACACACATCACAACACCCACACAGGCACAACCCTACATATCCCTAATCTACTATCATAAACTGAAAAGCCCTGCATTGACTCTCACAGTAAAAACGTCATTTACACAAATAGAATGACTTCATCACCCTCCTAATGAACGACAGTGAAATGCATGGATGGAATATGCCTGCATCTTGGGAGGGGCATGATCTTTGCACAACATTTGGTCATGAATATTAAATCTGTCTCCCTTAGGCAAATAGTGGATGGTAAAGCCGTATACAGTGGGTGCTTAAAAGTTTTTGAATCCATTAGAATTTTCTCTATTTCTGCATAAATAAGACCTAAAACAACATCAGGTTTTCCACAACACTGCTGTTTAACTGCTCGCTTCAGGTCCTTCCACAACATTCCATTGGATGGTCAGGGGGGACTTTGACTTGCCACTTTCCAAAACATGACTTTATTCTTAGTTAACCATTTTTGGTAGAACGCCTTGTGTGCTTATGGTTGTTTGTCTTGCTGCATGACCCCCCTCTCTTGAGATCAGTTCATGGACGATGTCCTGACATTTTCCCTTTCTAATTTGTTCCTGATAGAATTTCAGAATTATTGTTCCATCAATGATGACAAGCGTCCTGCCCAGATGGCATGTTTCAAACATATGGGATAAGGTTTTATGCTGGAATGGCAGTGTTTTCCATCTCCAAACTTAACGCTTTTTCTTTTCAACCAAAAAGTTCTATTTGGTCTCATCCGTCAACAAAACATTCTCCAAAAGTCTTCTGTTCTGCCCTTGTCCACATACTTAGCAAACTGCAGACGGCAGCAAGTTCTTTTTGAAAAGCAGAGCCTTTCTCCTTGCAATTAGCCCATGTAAGATAGGCCTCAGTTTTTGCCTTGAAGGTACCACTGGGGTCCTTTGTGACTCACACCAACTATTACACACCTTCCTCTTTGGGTGATCTTTGTTGGTCGACCACTCCTTGGGAGGTAAACAATGGTCTTGAATTTCCTCCTTTGTACACAATCTTTCTGACTGTGGATTGGCGTCCAACCTCTCGGAGATGGTTTTGTAAACCTTTTCCAGCCTTCCCCTCCACAAACGTGTTTTATGATAGGGCAGACTTTGATAGATCCCTGTTTTCTTTAAATAACACAGGGTGCCCATCACACCTGATTGTCCAGCCCATTGATTGCGAAAACCCACCTTGCCCTCTAATTTCACCTTCAAATTAACCTGCTAAAATCCCTAGAGGTTCACATAACTTTTGCCACTCACTAATTATGTATTTGGAATCATTTTCCTCATAAATACTGACCAGTATAATTTTGTTTAACTGGGTCTCTTTATCTACTTTTAGGACTTGTGTGAAAATCTTGATGATGTTTTAGTCATATTTAATCGCAGAAATATAAAATCCTAAATGGGTTTTATAACTGTTTGTTTCCAATTCCAAAGAAGTGTGTTAGGTCAATTAGTGTCCTCCAGTGTGCCCCTTTTAAAGTCAAAGTGAAAAAGTTTTTCAGATTTATTTCATTAAGCGCTTTTTACAGTGAACATTGTCCCTCAAAACAACTTAACAATTCATATTCTTTCTTTTAATCCCAAATGAGCAAGCCTAGGGCAACAAGGAAAGGAAAACTTGATAAACATTTATAAGAGGAACTCAAAAAGGGACCCATCCTCCTTGGGTTGTAGTATGTGTCTGTAAGAATTAAATGATCTAAGTAATAAGTGTATAGTAATAGTTTTAAATACACAGAGCTATAAATAGTAACAGAGAGAGAACATATTTAAAAATGTGAATAATATGTAGACCAATATAAAGTGTGTGTGCCAAAGTTCCTGCCTTACACACCTAAATCCAGATGCCAGCTCCATATTAATTCCTCCTATACTGGAATAAGTTCCATACTCAGTGTTTGACTGGTGTCACAGTGATTAAGGTAGTGGACTGCTGACCCAAAGATCCAGGGTTCATGCCCTGCAATTGTTGCACAAAATCCTAAGTCCCCAATTGTTCAGTTTGTACCTTTTAGAATTGTATCAGCTCTGGATAAGATGGTCTGCCTCAGGACTAATTGAAAACGTAAGCACATTTAGATGTGCTATTCATGTATTGGCAAACTTTTGCCAAAACGACACCACCGCAATTTTCACAAACACAATACAATGAGACTGCAAATGCAAGCAGACTCTATACAATTTTCTCTTTCAAACATCGACACAGCAAAGTCCACAGAGAGAGCAGCGCATCGTTCTGTCTCCTCATTTATCTGAACTGATGAAGCTCTTCTCCCCATGAACAGCTGCTAAATAATGCAGCACCACTAATAGACCCTGCCTCATTGACTCTGTTCGTCTTTTTAAAGCCGGGAGAGAGAAAGAGACAGAAAGACAAAGAGAGAGAGGGAAAGAGAAAAAGAGAGAGAGAGAGAGAGAGAGAGAGAGAGAGATTGTGCTAGATTGATCGGATTACACTGAAAGCTTTGTATTGCAGGGGAGAGAAAACTCTGAAATCGATAAGCTAATTGATATGAAGCTTGGTGTGTTCCGGGGTGAGGATACACTCGTCCAGAACACAGAGTTCACACACACACACTCACCTACACTTCACTCATTCACTCACTGCAGAGAGCTTATGAAGGTCACAATGAGTAGAGACTATTTTTACAACTACTACAACAACAACAATAACAATAAGAAGAAAAAGAAGAAGAATGACAAACTAAAGGTAATAATAATAATAATAATAGTAATAATAATGATAATGTGAGTTTGTGTCCCAATACTTTTGGCCACATGTAGGTTTGTGACCCAATACTTCTGGCCACGTGGGTTTGGGTCCCAATAATTTTGGCCATGTCGATTTGTGTCCCAATACTTTTGGCCATATGTGGGTTTGTGTCCCAATATGTTTGGCCACATGTGAAATTATGTCCCAACACTTTTGACCACGTGGGTTTGTGACCTAATACTTTTAGCCACGTGGGTTTGAGACTCAATATTTTTGGCCACGTGGGTTTGAATCCCAATACTTTTGGCCACATGTGGGTTTGTGACTCAATACTTTTGGCCACCTGTGGCTTTTGTGTCCCAATACTTTTAGTCACATGTGGTTTTTTGAGATAGCAAGACAGAGAGAAACACATCCTGTTAAACAAGTACAAGGCAATATGATTTATGTGCCATTGAGTAGCTAATTCTTGCATAGCTGCAACACAAGCAAAGTTGCTTCTACACTTAATACAGACTCACCAACATACCAACATGGCAAACAGGCAACATAACAGTGACATCAGTGCTATCAATATATTTATAGAGTAGCAGAAATTAAGCTGTGAGTAGTCCATAAAGCAAACTGAACAAGAAGACAATGAGATACATCTATAAACAGGTCTGGTGAAAGAGTAGCTGCAGGGTGAATTGGAAAGGTTGGTCTAAATATTTCGTAGTAATTGAGCAATTGTGTGTGTGTGCGCGTGTGTGTGTGTGTGTGTATATGTGTATATATAAAAAAAGTGAATAATTATATATATATACATATATATAAAATTCACTTTTTTTTGCCACTGATAGCACAAGTTCTCCTACTTAGAAAGATGAGAGAGGTCTGCAATTTTCATCATAGCTACACTTCAACTATGACAGACAAAATGAGAAAAAAATCCAGGAAATCACATTGTAGGATTTTGAAAGAATTTAATTGTTAATCATGGTAGAAAATAAGTATTTGCTCACCCACAAACAAGCAAGATTTCTGGCTCTCACAGACCTATAACTTCTTCTTTAAGAAGCTCTTCTCTCCTCCAATCGTTACCTGTATTAATGGCACCTGTTTGACCTTGTTTTCTGTATAAAAGACACCTGTCCACAGCCTCAAACAGTCAGACTCCAAACTCAATCATGGCCAAGACCAAAAGAGCTGTTGAAGGACAACAGGAAGAAATTTGTAGACCTGCACCAGGCTGGGAAGAGTGAATCTACAATAGGCAAGCAGGCTATTGTGAATAAATCCACTGTGGGAGCAATTGTAAGACATACAAGACCATTGATAATCTCCCTCGATCTGGGACCCCACGCAAGATCTCATCCCATGGGGTCAAAATGATCATGAGAATGGTCAGCAAAAATCCCAGAACTACACGGAGGGACCTGATGAATGACCTGCAGAGAGCTGGGGACCAAAGTAACAAGGCTACCATGAGTAACACACTACACCGAGAGGGACTCAGATCCTGCAGTGGGCCAGGCATGGTCCCCCTGGCTTAAGCCAGTACATGTACCAGGCCCTTCTGAATGTTTTGGCCAGAGAGCAGATGGATGATCCAGAAGAGGATTGGGAAAGAATATCATGTGGATCAGATGAAACCAAAGTAGAACTTTTACAGGTAAAAAACTCAACTCATCGTGTTTTGAGGAAGAAGAATTCTGCGTTTGCGCCATACCTACTGTGAAGTATGGGGGTGGAAACATCATGCTTTGGGCTGTTTTTCCTGCAGAGGGGACAGAAATGACTGACCCGTGTTAAAGGAAGAATGAATATGGCCATGTATCGAGAGATTCTAAGGTCAAAAGTCACAACCTCCTCCTTCCATCAGTGAGAGCATTGAAGATGGAACAATGGCTGGGGGCTTCCAGCATGAACAATGATCCCAAACACCCTGCTCGGACCAACGAAGGAGTGGCTCCGTAAAAAGCATTTCAAGGTCCTGGAGTGGCCTAGCCAGTCTCCAGACCTCAGCCCCAAAGAAAATTTGTGGAGGGAGTTGAAAGTCCGTGTTGCCCCAAAACATCACTGCTCTGCATCTGCATGGAGGAATGGGCCAAAATAGCAGCTACAGTGTGTGCAAACCTGCTGAATACTTACAGGAAACGTTTGACCTCTGTCATTGCCAACAAAGGTTATGTTACAAAGTACTGAGTTGAACTTTTACTATTGACCAAATACTTATTTTCCAGCATAATTTACAATTAAATTCTTTAAAAATCCTACAACGTGACTAAATACTTTTTTGCCCCACTGTATGACTAGTCTTGATGTAACCTTGTGTGTGTCGCTGAAATGGCCACTGATGCTGATAGTGATGTTAAATAAACCAAATAAACAAACAAATGTGCGTGTGGGCCAGATTTATACTACTTTTGGCCATATGTGGGTTTGTCTCCCAATACTTTTGGAGGATAGAAAGATCTGACTTTTTTGCCTTGTGGGGACATTTAGCTGGTCCCCATGAGAAAAACTGTTTTTTTACAGAAACTGCTACTTACATTTGAAGAACCAGAAGATCTGATTTAAATTACTGAGGTTAAGGTTAGGGTTAGGTGTAGGTGTAGCATTAATTAGCCACAGTAATCATTATGGCTATGGCAAGTCCCCAAAACATGTTTTCCAGTTGTGTGTGTGTGTGTGTGTGTGTGTGGAACTTAGGTGTTTGACCTTGAGTGGTCAGGAGCTAGATGGCCGGCTCGCCTGAGAGTAAACAGATGACAAGGAGTGTGAAGGTTAATCTCTTTCATCTCTGCACGGTGAAAAACAGAGGCGCTCGCTCGCAAATTGAAATTCACACTTTCACAAGGGCCCCACACACACACACACACACACACACACACCTGCACCCGATCTCAGTTGTGTTGTCTCTCAGTCCTCGAGAGTAATGATGTTTATTTACAGGAAAGCCAACAAGGTAGCATTTACTCCATCAGTTTATTCTAGCAACTGCACCAATGTGAGTCAATATTAATTCCAAATAACACAATATACAACACAATACTGTTGTCCTGAACGTTTTTTGGTGTGTTTACTTTCTACATTTTTCATTTGGCCTGTTCAAGTTTTTCCAATCACGCCTCAGTTACATTACAGAGCGACACAGGAGCTACTGCAGAAGAGAGAGCAACAAGCCACACGTTTTTCAATTCTATGCAAACCGGTATAACACAGTAAACAAAACGCACAAAATCCAGATGTTTGGCTCCTGCACATTCATCAGGAATTCCCACCCTCCAGGGTTTAGTTCCTTTAGAAGGAACAAAAACAAAACCAATTGCCAGTAAGCTCTGTATAATATATTTAATTAGCTTTTCTTTTCTATTGTGTACAGTAGGATGTACACAAAGTCTCAAGTACAATTGTTCAGCACAGACTCACAAGCAGGAACAATAGCAGCTCAGTACGCTTTATATTTCTCATGTACTGTACAGGTATCCGCCATTCAATGACCACATTATGTTCTGTAAAACATGATGTTGACTGAAATAGACATATAGTCACAGTCTTTTTATGCTACTGCAATATAAATTAAGGTATTTTCAAAAGAAAAAGTGCAAATGATAGATTAATTCAGCATAGATACCGCTGAAAATGATGGACCTGATACTTTTTTTTTGACTGAAGCCAAAATGCATTGATAGACAGTATTACAAACAATATGGAAGATCAGTCAGGTGAACCAGAGACTCAATGACTGAATGTGAACCAGTTTTATAATAGCCTACAGGTTAGAGAGAATATACAGATACAGGTATTGGGGGACAAATAAGGAGTACTACTTACAATAGGACAGGAAAAATACACTTATGAACACCATTTGCCGCTTGGTAAACAATAAGTAGAGGAAAGTCATCCACACAAACATGAGTAACTTACACAAAAATGTCTCTAAACACACATCAACCGAGTTAGAACAGTCCCTCTAGCTATAAAGCAAGCAAGCACATGGACTGGTAAGGTAGGCACACACAGACAGCCATAAATGACCGACTTCTGTCTTAGCTCTAACGTCCATCTCGGTTTGTGGAATCCGCAGCGTTTGATTGGATTGTTGAATTCAATAGCTGTTTACAACCGCAATGGTCTGGAGTTCAGAATTTTACAGTGCCCTTGCAAAAGTATTTCGGCCCCTTGAACTTTTCAACCTTTTGCCACATTTCAGGCTTTAAACATACAGATATGAAATTGTAATTTTTTTTTTTTGAAGAATCAACAACAAGTGGGACACAATCGGGAAGTGGAACTAAATTTATTGGATATTTTAAACTTTTCTTAGAAATAAAAAACTGAAAAGTGGGGCGTGGCAAAAATTATTCGCGCCCCCTTGCGTTAATACTTGTAGCGCCACCTTTTGCTGCGATTACAGTTGCAAGTCGCTTTGGGGCATGTCCTCTATCAGGTTTGGCACACTCGAGAGAATGAAATTTTTGCCCATTCTTCCTTACAAAACAGCTGGAGCTCAGTGAGTTTGGATGGAGAAGCGTTTGTGAACAGCAGTTTTCAGCTCTTTCCACAGATTCTCGATTGGATTCAGGCTAAATTGTCTGGCTGGACTTTGACTTGGCCATTCTAACACACCTGGATACGTTTATTTGTAGATTTTGCTTTATGTTTTTGGATCATTGGCTCTTGTTGGATAGATAAATCTCCGTCTTGAGTCTCAGGTCTTTTGCAGACTCTAACAGGTTTTTCTTCCAGAATGGTCCTGTATTTGGCCTCTATACATCTTCCATCAATTGTAACCATCTTCCCTGTCCCTGCTGAAGAAAGCAGGCCCAAACCATGATGCTGCCACCACCATGTTTGGACAGGGGGATGGCTGCGTTCAGGGTGATGAGCTGTGTTGCTTTATGCCAAACATAACGTTTTTTGCATTATGCCACCTTCTTCCACATGTTTGTGTGTCCTCCCCGGTCTTTGGCTTGGGCGCGAAGGCGCGGGGCTGGGTGTGACAAACTTTTTATGGATTCTTTGAGAAATGGCTTTCTTCTTGTCCACTCTTCCATAAAGGCCAGATTTTGCATGCATGACTGATTGTTGTCCTATGGACAGAGTCTCTCCCACCTCTCCGCTGTAGATCTCTTGCAGTTCATCCAAGAGTGATCATGGGCCTCTTGGCTGCATTCTCTGATCAGTCTTTCTCCTTTGTTTGAGCTGAAGGTTTAGAGGACCGTCTTGGTAGATTTGCGGTGGTCTGATACTCCTTCCATTTCAATATGATATCGCTTGAGCACAGAGCTCCTTGAGATGTTTAAAAACGCTTTGGAAATTTTTTTTGTATCCAAATCCGGCTTTAAACTTCTCCACAACAGTATCTCGACTCTGCCTGGTGTGTTCCTTGGTCTTCATGATGCTCTCTGCGCTTTAAACAGTAACTCTGAGACTATCACATAGCATGTGCCATTTATACGGAGACTTGATTACACACAGGTGGATTCTATTTATCATCATCAGTCCATTTAGAGTCAACATTGGATCATTCAGAGATCCTCACTGACTTCTGGAGTGAGTTTGCTGTGCACTGAAAGTAAAGGGGTCGAATAATTTTGACACGCCCCCACTTTTCAGGTTTTATTTCTAAAAAAAGTTTAAAATATCTAATAAATTTCGTTTCACTTCATGATTGTGTCCCACTTGTTGATTCTTCTCAAAAAATTACAATTTCATATCTTTATGTTTGAAGCCTGAGATGTGGCAAAAGGTTGACAAGTTCAAAGGGGTCGAATACTTTTGCAAGGCACTGTATTTCCAATTACAATTTATTATAATTGTTAAAACGACAGTTGTTAATCGAACAAACATTGATCAGATAGACGTTAAACAGCACAAATGCGTTCAATATAAACACACTGAGCACTAGGACTGTCAATTAGCATTCAAAATGAAACTTAAAAGGCATTAAATTTAAATTTTGCCACTCACTAATATGTAATATTGGATCATTTTCCTCAATAAATAAATGACAAAGTATAATATTTTTGCCTCATTTGTTTAACTGGGTTCTCTTCATCTACTTTTAGGACTTGTGTGAAAATCTGATGATGCTTTAGGTCAGAAATAGAGAAAATTCTAAGGGGTTCACAAACTTTTAAACACCACTGTAGAAACCCGTTCTGAATCAGTATGAATTGAGTTCATGTGGACTGCTAAACTAGAAGCAGTTGAACGATGCCCTGCTTTCTTACACAGCACTTGCCAAATGTCTTGGTCTCATCAGGACCTTTCCCAAACTCTGCTGTATGTTTTGACAGTAAATGCGGCTAGTAAAAAGTGTTTTAAGCATCATTTGTAAGTTTTTCTCACTGAATTCAGCAACCATTCATTTCATTTTGAAGCTCTAATGGACACATACACAACACACGCAACCCTTTTCCTCCCCAGCAAATCAGGATTAAAAAAAATGTACACTTTGTAGTGTAGTTAGATACAACTTTATAGATGTTTCCAGTGCATTTGCAAATACAGAACTACTGCGACATTGTCAAAAGAACAATGACTGAGGCTGAGTCTGTAAATATAAGTCAATCACAAAGTGTAACTACGAAAACATCTGGGGGAGTGGCCAGCATACAGTTCTCTTCCAGTTAGTCATTTATGATTTGTGATAGGAGACGAACAGCTCTGACTACAACCCCTCATGTCCTGGCATTCCCAACGTTCACGACACAGTTCACCACCCCCATGACGTGACGCAGCTCTGATGGACTTCTGATGAGACAAACGTCATCGTTCCAGACAGCGCTGCAGACGCACCGAGTCCGACGCGTTTGAGAAAGCAAGGCACCATTAGCGAACAGGACCACCATTAGCGGCTGCTGCTAATTCTCTGAAGTGGTTGTGCTGATTTGTGGTATTAGTGGGAGTCATTAGCACAGAGTGTGCAGAGACGCAGCCGATCTGACGTCGCTTTCCTCTGGAAATGATTGAATCCTAAATAAATCAGCTGCTGCAGCCTGCCACGTGTGAATCATTAGCTTCCTGGATTGTATCATTATCACTGCAAATGTTCCAATCGCGGCCTCATTAACAGTGCTGTGCATTCTGCTTTACTGATTGTGCCTTTGTGTGTGTGTGTGTGTGTGTGTGTGTGTGTGTGTGTGTGTATTTGTATGTGTGATGAATAAAGAAACGATATAAAAAATGTGACAATTAGCATGTGCTAATACGAAGTTATTATTACCTCACAGCTCTTAGTGTTTTTACTTATGTAAATATAGTTTTTATGTAAAAATAGTACAATAAGGATATAATAAATTAACATAACATTTCCATAAATTACAATTTTTATTTATTTATGAGTACATCTATTTCGCATCATCTTTCATTCTATATTAATTCAGGAATCATTTATCATTTATGTCAAAGCAAGACAGAGTGATGAGTGAGACTGAAAAATAAATAAATAAATAAATAAATAAATAAATAAATAAAAGCCTGAAACAACAAAGATAAAAAAAACAAGATGAAAGAAGCATGATAAATGAGAAACGATTATAAAAATACAATTTAAGAACAATTTAAGAATTTAAAAGTAAAAAAAAACAACGGTGAAAAAAAGTGAAAAAAACGGAAAGACTGACAAAAAAAAAGAGAAAAAAAACAGCAAACTATAAAAGAAATATAAAAACATAAAAAAAATAAAAATAATAATTAAAAATTTAAAAATATAGAAAGAAAGAAAAAAAAGAAAGAAAGAAAAGCAGGGCAATTAAATAAATAAAACAAATATGTAATAATACAAGGAGATATCAGTAAAAACTCATAAGCAATAAGAAAGTGGTTAAGAATAGAGAGTACAGAAAGAGCAAGTGAGAAGAGTCTCACAGGGAATAAAACAGCAAAAAATAAAGAAATAAAGGAACATACATAATAAGAGAGAAACAAATACATGTAAAAAGAAATATATAGAATAATATAAGAATAAATAAACAGTAGTTAAAAAGAGAAACTAATGAAAAAGCAAAAAGAGTAAGGAATGAAAAGCAGAGAAAAGCAAGCGAGAAAGAAAATCAATACAAAATAAAATGCAATTACAAACAAAAAAATGATGAAAAATGGAGCTTTGAGAATGAAAGAGAGTTAGAATAAAAATGTAAAAAATGGTTAGAGGGTGAGCAAGCCACTAAGAAATAGAAAAATTATTGAGGAAAAAAATAAAACAGTGAATGAAAAAAGTGAAAATGCAAGCAAAGACAAAGTAATAATGATGCAACAATGTAATAATCTAAAATGAAATAAAATAAAGACAAAAAGAGCAAGAAATAAGGAAAAAAGAAAAAATGTAGAATATAAATACAAAAAGCAGAGTGAGAAGGACATAAAAAACAAGAAAGAATGAAAAAACCAGGTGTGTGATTAAAGTATTTGCTCTGCTCTCAGTTGTATTTGATCTCATTCTGTTACCTGACTAATACTTACACTCTAAACACCACTTCACTACAGCATTTCATTTCTGTTACACTAAATCTCTGATTATTAATGAATTTACTGCAGTAATTAAACATAACTGGAATGTTCTCTCGTCTATGTATATATATACACACATACCCAAAAGCCGATCATTAACGATCTGTCCTAATTGTAATTAGGAAAAGAAATTAGAACGAATCAGTGATGATGAAATATTAATAAGCACTCTAAAGCTGCCATATTTTGCCGGACCTTTCCATCGTCATGGAGACCAGCTCTGTTGAAATACACTTGACCCTAAAAATACAGAGTAACAGGATCCAGCAGGAGGCTCGCCTCACCAGAGGGGAAGATTTCTGTAAGGGGATCAGAGGCGCCATGTAATAAAACACCGCCTGCTCCACTTTCCTAGAACAAAACAAACCGCTCCTTCATTAACTACAGATTCATAATTACAATCAGACCTTATGGAGCAGAACTAGAGGGTTGGACAGAAAGACAGACAGAAAGAAAGAAAGAAAGAAAGAAATAAACAAAAAGCAACCAAACAAGCAAGAAGGGAAGTGGTTTTAGAAAGATTAAGGTATCAATTTAAGAAAAGTGAAACAAGAACATAATAAAGAACAGCTAAGAAAAGCAAAGATAAAAATAAAGCAAGCAAGCAAGAAAAAAGGAAAGAAAGAAAGAAAGAAAGAAAGGAACTCAAAAAAATAGGAATAAAGAAACAAAAGCAACCAAACATAATATAACATAATAAAATGAACATAATGAAAGAACAAGAAGAAAACACAAACAAAAAAGTAAGATAGAAAGAAAAATAGAACATAAAAGACGAAAGAAAGAAAGAACATAGAGAAGAGAAGAAAAGAGAAGAAACAAAAAGAAATCAAACAAGCAAGCAAGTGGGAAGATTATTTACAAAGACAAAGTAGCACTCCAAGAAGAGTGAAACAAGAACATAATAAAGGGACATAATAAAGATCAAAGAAAAGAAAAACAAGCAAAAAAGCAAGATAGAACGGAAGCAAGCAGGAAAGAAAGAAAGAAAGAAAGAAAGAAAGAAAAAAACAAGGAAAGAGAAAGAAAGAAAGAAAGAAAATTCAAAATTATGAAAAGAGAAGAAACAAAAAGCAATCAAACAAGAAAACAAGAGGGAAGATTATTTACAAAGATAAAGTAGCACTCCAAGAAGAGTGAAACAAGAACATAATAAAGGGACATAATAAAGAACAGAGAAAAGAAAAAAAACAAGCAAGAAAGCAAGGAAGCAAGCAGGGAAGAAAGAAAGAAAGAAAGAAAGAAAGAAAGAAAGAAAGAAAGAAAGAAAAAAAGAAGAAAATTAAGTGATCTAGGCTGAAAAGAAAGACAAAAGCTGCTAGATAGTGAGAGGGATGAAAAACACAAGTAAGGAAAAAAAAGTAAACAAAAAAGAAAGAAGGAAAGGAAAAAATATATCAAATCAGAAGAAAGACAGTAAGAAAGATTCAGTACCAAAAAAGATACTTCAAATACTGTATAATTACATTTGTTTTGTATCATTTAACTGTAATTGAATACTTTACCCAAAACTCAAGCACAGTCTTTTCCTAGCTCTAAGCTCCTTTCCTCTGGTGTAATCTGAATGCACTCTGAACTCCTCACCGGTGACGGTAAACAGTGTGTGTGAAAGGACAGGACCTGCTTATGTGCCACATTGATTATATTATGACCAGGGTCGCACCGGAGCTTCTCTTCCACACTGCCAGCCTCTCACCTTACAGAAAGCCGATATTGCTGAATAATGAGGGGCTGAACGAACAGAAACACACACTGGATCTCTCCGGGTTTCAGTAATCAGCCGTGCTTATGGTAGGTAGCACGCTCTCTGTAATGAGAAAAGATGAGCGATCGCTCTATATTTAGCCGTGAAAAGATCAGGGATCAGGCTCATGCATAATGAACTACACACCGCTGGTGACCTCTGTGTCCAGGAAACCCAGTCAATACACACGTTCGGCTACACTGACCCTGCGCTCATTATCAGCTTCTACAGAGACACACATCACAGTTCAGTGTTCTTCAAAGAGGACCATTCCCTACGACCCCATTATCAACAACAACAACAACAACAACAACACGTTTAGTGTTAACATATTCTGCATATTCAAGCTAACATTGAATTGAATTTAGCTAGATTTATAATCATACTCCCAAGCTACCGGTATATTAATTCAGATAAGAAAAAGAAAAGAGGATGGATGAAGAGAGTATTGATAAAGATGTTATACATGGTGCCCATGGGACTTTTACAATCTTAGTCTCATACATCTCAAAAAATATATAATTACATCACAATACTGCATGCCACCAGTGCACTAAAATACTCACTCACTCACTTTTCATATCCCCTTAATCCAGGGTCGCGAGAAAGCAGGGGCCTAACCAGCAGCACAGGGCACATTCACACTGTAAAAAGCAACCTATAGAATCTACTCTAAAAAAAAATTGAGGAGACAATTTGTGCTCGTTTTGTTCAGAAATTTCACTCCATATTTTCAAATCAAGAGCACCTAATTTAACAACTATGAAATGCTAAAAGAAAGTAGGTAAAGGCTACCTAACATTTCTCAATACATTACACAAACAATTTCTTACAATACTTGAGAAACATTTACTTTCCAATTTCTAGTAGAAAATCTGCCAATATGTAATAATAATTAAGCAATAATACACGAAATGGAGTGCTTTACCCCTAGATATTGGCACGGGTGTGATGTGGTCGTAGGCACAAGGCCACAGGCCGAGTACAGATCAGAACACCCGTGCCAATATCGCACCTTAAAGCACGACCCCCGGTATATTACCGCGATTATACCACAGTTTATTGTTAGATTTTAAGATAAAGAGGACAGAAAAAAATATTTGTTTATCAGCCTTCCGTGAGGTAAAATAGTTCCATTCTATCGGTCCCCCGCGGCTAAGCTCTTCAGTCTTTAAAGTCGAGCAACAAGAATTACAATAACTTTTATATACAGACAATAAACACAAATATTCGATTGGGTAAGTTTTTAATTTATTAAAAGAGAAGTTTATTTACATTCAGCAGATAAAATGGGTGGGGTTATAAGGCAGGCTGTTACTAAGATCCACTATTCTACCGACTGAAGCAGATCGGAGGGAGATCCCGGTGTTCTAACCAAAGTCTAGGACCCCGTTTGATTAGTGATTATAAATCTGTATGATGAAGCTCTTAATGTGGATCTGATCAGTCAGAAATGTAAGGGCAGAGCTACAGAGCATCAGCAGCTTCTCTGGGTTAGAGCTGGACTTACAGATAACAAACCTGTCAGAGGAACGAAGCTCCGATCAGCCGCCGATGGGGTTTAATGAAAGAGCCGAGTTTAACTCCAGCAAACGACGTCTTTGTGAGGGATGAAGCTGATTTAGCATTTTTGTGGATGGGACTAAAACTGATCTTCAGTCTCGTTGCTCTTCAGTCGAGCTGGGAATCCATTAAGAGCCGGGCGTTTGATTTAAAGGACTGACTGCGTTTCACTTTTCCTGAGCTTTCAAATCCTAAAGGTGATAAACCTTTGGCTCAGGTTGGTCATTAATTGCTTCATCTCCCAAATGTAAATCATTTTCAAAACCAATAGATTTTACTAATTATTGCTTTTTATTATTTCGGCAGTGTTTTACTCATTATAACTTAACTGATTTTTAGGGTGGGCGTCGTTGCTAGAGAGCGTTGGTCAGAGTGCCATTATCATCAATAAAGCCACGGGAAAATAATCTCTCAGCCAATCAGATTGCTGTGGTGTTATATATAATAACATGTACTACTAATACTGTAACACTGGGGGGGGGGCAAAAACATCAGAGCTGTGATACAGGGTTTGTTAATCATGAAAATCTTCATTACCAGCCCTGATACGATCTATTTTACCAGTCAGTATGGTGTGAGACCACTGAAACATGAATCCTTACCCCGCAACCCATCCTCACACAAAGCAAACAAGCTCACGGTACGTACAAGGGATAACTTTTCCCATACAAAAATCAACACGCGGACACACATGAGCTTTCCATGAGATAAACAAGATGCCACAAACATAAAACAAACTACGCCAGTGCACAAACACATTAATCCCAAAACAAAGAGGCTATTAATCCGCTAATTTGCATACTGGAGCCAGGAACGCCCACAGAGGGAGTCAACGGCTCTGCAATATCTATGAATTAATCAATATGACTAATTACTCATTACTTATTTAGTTAAAAATATCGTCATGTACAGGAGCGAAGAAAGAGTTAGCGTGGGTAAAAGTAACCCTTTATGATTATATTTCACATGCAACTAAGATACTTCAGAAAAATTGTAACAATTTGAATAGTTTCTTTATACAACCCTTTGTAATCATTTTTTTTTTTTTACACTGCACACAAACAGACACACTGGGACAATTTAAACACACCAGCTGTCCTAACATGTACAGTGGTGCTTGAAATCTTTATGAACCCTTTAGAATTTCTATATTTCTGCATAAATATGCCCTAAAACATCATCAAATTTTCACACAATTCCTAAAGTAGAGAAGGAGAACCCAGTTACACAAATGAGACAAAAATATTATACCTGGTCATTTATTTATTAAGGAAAATGATCCAATATTATATATTAGTGACTGGCAAAAGTATGTGAACCTCTAGGATTAGCAGTTAATTTGAAGGTGAAATTAGAGTCAAGTGGTTTCATTCAATGGGATGACAATCAGGTGTCAGGATACTTTATTTAAAGAACAGGGATCTATCAAAGTCTGCTCTTCAAACACGTTTGTGGAAGTGTATCATGGCACGAACAAAGGAGATTCCTGAGGACCTCAGAAAAAGATTTGTTGATGCTCATCAGGCTGGAAAAGGTTACAAAATCATCTCTAAAGAGTTGGGACTCCAGCAATCCATAATCAGACAGATTGTGTCCAAATGGAGGAAATTCAAGACCATTGTTACCCTCCCCAGGAGTGGTCGACCAACAAAGATCACTCAAAGAGCAAGGCATGTAATAGTAGGCAAGGTCACAAAGGACCCCAGGATAACTTCTAAGCAACTGAAAGCTTCTCTCACATTGGCTAATGTTAATGTTCATGAGTCCACCATCAGAAGAACACCGAACAATGATGGTGTGTATGGCAGGGTTGCAAGGAGAAAGCCACTGCTCTCCAAAAAAACATTGCTGCTCGTCTGCATTTTGATAAAGATCACATGAACAAGCCATGAGGCTATTGGAAGAATGTTTTATGGATGGATGAGACCAAACGGAAATTTTTATTTAAAGAAAAGTGTTATGTTTTAACACTGCATTCCAGCCTAAGCACCTTATCCCATCTGTGAAACATGGTGGTGGTGGTGGTGGTGGTAGTAGTAGTAGTATCATGGTTTGGGCCTGTGTTGCTGCATCTGGGCCAGGATGGCTTGCTATCATTGATGGAACAATGAATTCTGAATTCTATCAGAGAATTCTAAAGAAAAATGTCAGGACATCTGTCCATGAACTGAATCTCAAGAGAAGGTGGGTCATGCAGCAAGACAATGACCCTAAGCAAACAAGTCGTTCTACCAAAGAATGGTTAAAGAAGAATAAAGTTAATGTTTTGGAATGGCCAAGTCAAAGTCCTGACCTTAATCCAAGCGAAACGTTGTGGAAGGACCTGAAGTGAGCAAGCTAATTCGTGAGGAAACCCACCAACATCCCATAGCTGGGCTTGAAGCTGTTCTGTACGAGGAACAGGCTAAAATTCCTCCAAGCCGGTGTGCAGGACTGATCAACAGCTACAGGAAACGTTTAGCTGCAGTTATTGCTGCACAGATGGGGTCACACCAGATACTGAAAGCAAAGGTTCACATACTTTTGCCACTCACTAATATGTAATATTGGATCATTTTCCTCAAATAAATAAATGACCAAGTATAATATTTTTGTCTCATTTGTTTAACTGGGTTCTCTTTATCTACTTTTAGGACTTGTGTGAAAATCTGATGATGTTTTAGGTCATATGCAGAAATATAGAAAATTCTAAAGGGTTCACAAACTTTCAAGTACCACTGCATTAAGAATGCAAGAGGAACCAAAGTACCCAGGGAAAACTGACAGAGAGAGAACATAAACTCCACACAAGCAGGGATTGAGCTGGGACTTGAACTCATGTCTGTAGGGCAACAGCGCTAACCACTGTGCCACTGTGCTGCCCTGCATTAATCCAACCCAGACACCTTGGTGAAATGTTTCACCCCTAGCTATAATGTATGAGAAACATTAAAAATAGAAGTAAATGGTCTTCCTTATTAATCAAACTGATAATAAATCCATCACAGGTATTAGTAACAGGATTACTGATGTCAGTTTTGCTTGGTGCAGCCAAAATGGCAGTAAGAAAGATAAAAAGCAAGTGAATAGTTAAGAAAGAGAGATGATTAAAAAAGAAAAATAGGAAAAAGAAATAGGCCAAGGTGGAAAGATGAAACTAAAATCGGGGAAAATGAGAAGAGAAAGAACATGAGGTCAGAAAGAACATAAGGTGAGATAAAAGAAGAAAAGAAGACGACTGGAGGTGAAGATGAGAAAGAAAGAAATACTGTGAGAGAGAGGGAGAGAGCTAGTCTTACTGTCTGATTAATGGTCTGATGGATTGCTGGCCTCCTCTCATGGGTAAACCAACACGACTAACACAGGTACACACAGAAAAGAAGAAAGCTACTGTCAAGCTGCACTCACACTAGCAATGCAGTTTGTATGTCCTCTAAAAATAAACATACACTGGACAGCACCACATTGCTTATTTCAGTGCATTAGTGTTTTGCTGTGGCTAACCTAAATGTAACCATAATGTAATCCTAAATAAAAGTGGGGCAAGAACAATAAAATACTAGCACAGCAGCATGGATCAGCAGGAGGAATTTTGGGAAATTTTACTCCAGGTACTCTGGTTTCCTCCCACAGTCCAAAGACATGTGTGTTAGGTTAATTGGTGTTTCTAAATGGCCCTTAGTGTGTGGGCCCTTAGTGGCCTTACTCCTGTGCCATCAATATAAGTCATTAGTCAATCTAGCAGTCCGAATATGTTCTGCAGAAGCATTCAAAATGCTTTTCTCCATTGCAAAGTCACAGAGATATCTATCCGGATGGGGGAAATTGATCCAAGTGGCCAACTTGGAAATAAAATCACAAAGTGACACTTGTAAAAGATGGAATTACATTTAGCTACTCATGTAAAAACAGTCCTGTCCAGAAAGAGCTCATAAACATTTTTATCGTCTGACAGTCAGAAGTGTTCTCCTTTTAATAAAGGGACTAATCTGACATGTAAAGCTGCTGAACTATCACTCTAATAAGACACAAGGTAGAATATAAAACAATAAAGGAGAGAATGAAAATAGCATGGACCTGATGAAGCCATCGCTGAAAGCCTCTGTGTGTTCAGCGAAGCTTAAAGCTCATTCCTCTTCATGTTCAGGATCATTGCTTCTCATCCACCCACCACCCCTCACCGCCAGCCACACAAGTCTCTCATCTCTCTTCGAAAAACCTCAGACATCCAGACAGTCATCGATCCGCTCAAAGCTAATTGTCGGGAAAGACGTGAAAATTGTTTTCGGGTACATTTCCACACACTGGTCATTATTTATTATTGGAACGCATGGCCTGATGGGATACGACATCCGGCCAGGGCCTTGGGCGGGACAAGCAGATCAGGGTGCAGATCAATATGCAGCAAGCTGAGATCTAATACAGATAGCAAACAGATAAGCCCTCAGTACAACTGCATTCTCACATAGACGATGCCTCTCAAAAATTTATAGTTTGTCCATTGTGTCAGTATCAATGTTTGGGTTTTCTGACGGACTACAAATATGTATTGTATGTGTTCCTATTTTGACCCCATCAGGTCAGGATCATGGAGCGTATCGCAGAATTCATTGAATGCAGACGAGAGTTCTCCCGGATGGGATGCCAGTCATTCACTTTGTACGTCCAGCCTAGGGTTCAAAGCCAGGTTCTCAGGAAATGCAGTTCATTTACAGGTCTGACCCTAGAAAATGCATTATTTAATTAAACATAGTTTTAATGATGTAGAGCTATTAATAACAGGCATTGTCACAAACCAGTATTACTAGAAACCACTTCTAGACCCCAAATGAAAAGGAAAAACTCCCTTTTTCTGTAAGGAATAAACCTTAGGAGAAGGCTCAAACAGGATGTACAATACAGCAATTCTTATCTTTTATAAAATTTTAAACACTCACTTGTAACTAAAGCAAAAAGAATGTTGTTTTCTGCCTTCAAGACTGCAATTCTGTTTTCTGTCTGCAAGTGTCCCAAGGGTTCACTCATACTCAGATACTCGGAATTCGAACGTAAGTGGTTCCAGAAGTCGGAATCAAATTTCCCTATAAGAAGTAATGTAAATAGGATTAATCAATTCCCGACCCCAAATGACTGTTGTGGAACAGCGGCACCGAGACTGAGGGGGTGTCTGAAATCGCACTAATAGACTGATATAATGTACACTGCCTAGCCAAAAAAAGGTCACCACCTGGATTTAACTAAGCAAATAGTTATAGTTTTAAAAAGAGCCTCCCATAGTATAAATACTGCATTGGTGATTATGTTTCAGTCAGCAACAACTTATTTAACCCTATCTGATGCAGTGAGTAGCTTCTCATTTGTTAAACCATAATAATAATACATTGCACTTATAACGCCTTTCACAACACCCAAGGTTGCTTTACTGTAATATCATAGATTATACAGAAGAAGATGATGATGATGATGAGTGAAACTGTTGTGAGAAAAGATAAGTTTTAGTCTGAGAAAGACAGATTATAGAGAACAAAGAAAGAGAAAGTGAGTTCCAGAGCAAGGGGGCAGCCACACTAAAAGCTCTACCTCCCATTGTGGAGAACCTAATCGTCCAGGTAACCAATAAACTAGAATCAGATTGAACCATGTTGAAAGACACATCCTGTGCTCTTGAAAAAGATGTTCATCTGTTTCAGAAGGGTCAGATTGTGAAATAGTGGTTCAGGGAGCATGAGCCATCATTATCACACATGGATTGGCCACCACAGAGTCCAGAGCTGAACCCCATTGAGAATCTTTGGGATGTGCTAGAGAAGACTTTCTGCAGTGGAACAAATCTCCATCATCAATACAAGATCTTGGGAGAAAACTGAATGTAACTCTGGACAGAAATAAATGTGACATTGCAGAAGCTTGTGGAGACGATGTCACAATGAACATTAGAATGTGTGACCTTTTTTTAGCCAGGCAGTGTACATATAGATAATATAATAATCTAATGTAATATAATACACATAATATGCCTATGATCGCTCTTCTTCTTGTGTATAAAAATTTCTTCTTTTTTGGGTTTTATAACAACTGGCAAACCGTATTGATACTTTATCGCCACCAACTGGACTCTATTATGTGCATCGTGGCAGGAAGATGGAACCATTAAGTGTTTTATTTATGGTGCTTATGTTCAGCATCAGATAAACCTAAAGAGGAGGCATAAACAGGGAAACTGCTTCTGCAGGCTGAGACCGAACATGTTCTTAGGAGTCCTGACTTACACACAGTACTGCTCAATTTCCTTTGTATGTGGCAAGATGTTCAGCTTAGCATGTAAAGAGAGTATTGCTGCAACCACACAGCAGGCAAAATGACCTAAATCTGATTTTCTCACCACATCCATCAATTTTTAGACTGTTCTCACTATCTTTTTAATGTGACCTACAGTCCAACCTTCGCCTGAACTGTTCACGATCCTAAACTGACGCTCATGCACAAAATAGCAATGCTGCACATGACCCACTCATCCAGAGGTAAACAATCAAAATGGAGTCAACAGTTAGTTCTTTAGTGGCCATGTCAAAAGGGGCACGTTATTCGGCCACTTCTTTGGTTTACGTCCTTAGGTTCTTTAAACTTTGCTTTAAAGTCTTTATTTTCCACCAACCACATCCTCCTGTTTCTTTAGAAAATGCCTTAAACATGGAGCGGTTGTGATATGTGCCTTCCAAATTTGTTTGTACACAGACATCACCCCAAATATTCATGAGGTCTGTTACTTCGCTATTCTGCCACTGAAAACCTCCCTCACAGCTGTTGTCCATTTTCCCTTTTCCTCAACGTGCATTTATGGCAAACGACGAGTTTGGACGACGAAGCGGTCGCATGAATTCCGATCTGCCTGTTCAGAGTCGCACTGCTGTATCTGCACTGGTGTACCAGATTTCAATACCACGTGAAAATGGCCCAATTCGGAAGGTTTTTTTTTTTCAGTTCATACTTCCCCAAACATAACATTTTTGTGTCACATATGACAAAAAGATCAGATTTGAGCCACTTTACCTGCTCTGTGAACGTAGCCTAAAACAGGTTTAGTTGAATTATAACAGTTTAGACGCATCGACACTGATACTAAACTATGCGTGTGTTAAAAAAACTGCTCCAATGCCAGCATTCTGATAGCGTGTGATACCGAGTGATGCCAGTTTAGTGCTGCAGTGTCTGTTCAGTGCCTCCCATTAGCCTAAACACACTGCATTTAGATGCACACTACAACAGCTTATACTGAGATTCTCACACATAGCAAGCAATGACTATGCAATAGTAAGTATACAGTGGTGTTTGAAAGTTTGTGAACCCTTTAGAATTTTCTATATTTCTACATAAATATGATCTAAAACAGCATCAGATTTTCACACAAGTCCTAAAAGTAGATAAAGAGAACCCAGTTAAACAAACTAGACAAAAATATTATACTTGGTCATTTATTTATTGAGGAAAATGATCCAGTATTACATGTTAGTGTAATAGCAGTTAATTTGAAGGTGAAATTAGGGTCAGGTGTTTTCAATCAATGGGATGACAATCAGGTGCGAGGGGGCACCCTGTTTTTATTTAAAGAACAGGGATCTATCAAAGTCTGCTCTTCACAACACGTTTGTGGAAGTGTATGATGGCACAAACAAAGGAGATTTCTGAGGAGCTCAAAAAAAAAAAAAAAAAAAAATTGTTACCCCTCCCCAGGAGTGGTCGACCAACAAAGATCACTCCAAGAGCAAGGCATGTAATAGTTGATGAGGTCACAAAGGACCCCAGGGTAACTTCTTAGCAACTGAAGGTCTCTCTTACATTGGCTAATGTTAATGTTCATGAGTCCACCATCAGAAGAACACTGAACAACAATGGTGTGCATGTCAGGGTTGCAAGGAGAAAGCCACTGCTCTCCAAAAAGAACATTGCTGCTCGTCTGCAGTTTGCTAAAGATCACATGGACAAGCCAGAAGGTTACTGGAAGAATGTTTTGTGGATGGATGAAACCAAAATAGAACTTTTTGGTTTTAAAAGAAAAGCGTTATGTTTGGAGAAAGGAAAACACTGCATTCCAGCATAAGAACCTTATCCCATCTGTGAAACATGGTGGTGGTAGTATCATGGTTTGGGCCTGTTTTGCTGCATCTGGGCCAGGATGGCTTGCTATCATCATAACTTCTTAAAGGGCATTCTTAAAAGTTATAAATATTGTGCTCTGTGAAAAGTGCAAAGTAGGGAATGTTGCACAGAACAGGTCCTGTTTAGAGGACGTAAAACTACACCATGAGCAATACATTAAAAGATTTAACAAGATATAGAGATCAGTGTTTCCGCTTCATATATTTTGCAGCGGTGGGCCAAAATGATTGCCATCAGTGCTTCAGATCTTTATGAAGTATCATGAAAACGCAAAACTCCGCATTTTAATTTGAAATGACGGATGGAGGGCGAAATGAACGTGGAGTGTGATTACGCCCAAAGTAGAGGAGAGAACAGAGAAGGTAGATTAACTATAGTTAAATTTATCGTTAGGGACTGTGGTAGCCTAGCGGGTAAGGACCTAGACGGTGAAGGTGTAGAGTTCAAATCCCACCTCTGCCAAGATGCCACTGTTGGGTCTTTGAGTAAGGCCCTTAACTCACAGTTGCTTGGATTGTAAGACTGTATCAGTTGTAAGTCGCTCTGGATAAGGGCGTCTGCTAAATGATGTAGATGGAGATAGATTTTACAGTAGAAAAGAACATTCACAATGCAAGTGAAGCCCGTCACTTCGTGACTGAGCATTGTTCAGTTTTTTCTTCAGCATTTTGACATTAAAGCCATAATTGAGAACATAGAAAGCTACAGCAAATCATGTGACCTAAAGTTTACACCAAGAAAGCCATGCATTCTTTTCTGTAAACAAACAAATGCTTAAGGCCAGGATAACCCAGCTAACATTACTACCAAGCTTGATAAATGATAAGGGAAGCGGAACCAAATCCCTCTGATAGCTTCCCTATGAGAGATGTCTAGAGCTTTTAAAAAAACAAGTAAAATGAAGTGCTCAATGCCAGGCTGCAATCTTTGTGGATAAAGATGCCATGTTTAGAAATGGACATGTTTTTTTGTTTGTTTTTTGTATTGGTGGAGACCATGGGAAATCCTAGAGGAAACACTGGAAATCCAGTGGCATCTCTGTATCATCAGGAAGTTCCAATAGACATGTAACAGTACTCAAACTTATTAATTCATCCCCAGTCTATAATCTTCAGGCAGACCTTGGATCTGAGGCTCAGGTGAGGTGATACACTACAGCAGGTGGTGCAGGTGTCTCCATTCCACAACCACATGCTTTAATAAGGAGTACTGAACTTCTGACTGGTGGATATGAATTGCAGCATGCGTGTGGCCGGACAGCATATACAATACACTTCTGTGCACGTCGGCGTCGCTCCAAAATCAGGAATATATCTCCCCCCAGCCTCTCATTGTCCCTGGTCTCTGAGGGGTGACCAATTACAGCAGCTTAGGCTCAGCTGGATCCTGGCATGTTCCACTGACGCCTGTCCAGCAGGAGAAAAGCTGCTCAGTGCACTATCTTGACCATGCATCAAACAGCCACATTTCAGAGAGGGATCGGTTTCCCCTTCATCGCTCCAACATGGAATCAAGCAGGGTTTGGATTGAAAGGATCAGCTTATACACCCCGATAAGGGTTCCGAACGCAACACAAAAAAACGATTCACTGCATGTGCAGCCCCTGTTTCAATCAGGCGAAATCAATCAAAGCTCACTAATGTGTGCAGGAAGGCCTCAAAGCCTCAGGCAGGATACAAATTCATCTCATCCACCGATAGAAGTGCCTCATTGTTCAATGTCAGCAGGTTCTGCACCTGGATGAGTGTAGCATGAAGGAAGACAGTCAGTTATTTGTCCGAGGCTGGGCTGTGCAGAACTCATGAACAGCATTAACAGAGATAGTCAGTGGAAACGAGTTGAAAAAAAAAGATTAAAGTTAAGTCTGTTGAAGAAAACCAAGTCTCTCTGCTAAAAATTCAGCCTTTTACTAAAAACGGTGATAAAGTGTCAAGTATTGAGAAGAAAATGTCCGAAAGTGACAATTAGAAGTGACACTTCCAACCTTTTTCCTATCTCCATGGAATTCATGTTGAAAATTACAAAGAAACAACCATTATCAGGCACCAGGGGTGATTCCAGGATCAGAGCTTTAAGGGTGCTCAGAGCACAACCAATGAGACACGCCGCCCACCCTGTGTATTTTTTTATTTATTTTTTTGTACATAGCGTAATTATGGACTGTCATTCCCACGCTTGTGAAGGAAGAACATCTGACTCTTTGGGTAGAGACACTGACTGGAAAGACACGATCAAATCTGCGAAAACTTACTTTTAATGTTGAGCCTGTGAGCCACAAAGCCATCACTTGGATCATACCATTCACGAGGCATGGGGGACTGCTGTATTTTCAATGTTAAAAAATGATTTACTTCCTATGGTTTTGACATTTATTCAGCTTATCAGAGACAAACTCCCATTTTAAAAAATACATCATCAATAAAACTGACCTTTTAATATTTTAGGGATGCTGGGACTCAATTTAGGGGTGCTTGAGCCCCTCTAGAAAGGGTCTAGACAGGCATGGACAGAGTAGTTTGTAATGTGGATACACACAAGATCAATTAAACCATTCAAAGCAAACCAATAATGGTAATAAAGTTAATATGGCTTCCCAATGGTATATGGTGCACTGTAAATAATGGAAAGGGAATTCTATTTAAAGCCACAAGTAGTAGGGAAATATGGGCCATTTCTAATTCAATTTTGACTATTATGCTGTACTGCACTGTATATATTATATTTATAATTGTATGTATTTTAAGTATACACAGCTATGCGCCATTTAATGACTACATCAAGATCCCTGAAACAGGACATTCTGTGAGACATTACCATAGTCACATAGTCTTTTTATGCTACTGAAATGTAAATATAAAGGTTATTTCACAAGAAAACTGAACTGCAAACGATATGTAAATGTGTCAGAGACACCGCTGAAAACAAAACTGTCATACACATGCCAAACATTTTGTTACAACCATGTCTACTGCAAAGCCATAACACTTAAGAGAGTGTTATGATGGACCTGATACTTTTGTTCAATGGAAGCCAAAAATGCAACAACACGGAAGATCAGCCAGAAACAGAGACTCAACAAGTGAATGTGAACCAGTATAGGGTAGAGAGAATATATAGGTAGTAGGGGAACAAACAAAGGGGTACTACTTAAAATAGGACAGGTACACACACTTACAACACTATTTACCGCGTGCTACAAATAAGTAGCAGAAAGTCATACACACAAACAAACTTACACAAAAAAGTCTCTGAATACATCAACTGAGTTGGAACGGTCTCTAGTCCAAACGTGAGCTAACGAACAAGCCAGCACACGACTGGTAAGGTAATGAGTTTTTGCATGAATGACTTGTGGATCCACAGCATTGATTGGCTGTTGAGGTGACCAGCTGCTTTCATAGCAAAGAAATCACTCTCTTCAGTGAGTTCTCAGCCAATAGAACCCTTGGCAGAGAGTGATAGGAGGTGGGCAGAATAAACCAAATGCACTGCACTAGAGTGCAAGAAAACAAGAATAATACGCTGCCAGTCCATAAGTAAGTCCATAAGCAAGTAACATAGAAATCCGTTATAATTATTAAGTGAAATGTGGTAATTAGAATTCAGTACAGTACTGTATGGTACGATGTCATGTGTCAGACAGCGCTTACAGTGTCTTTGCTATTCTGAGTCTGTTTATGGCCACAACGTCAGGTGTTAAAAGACAGATTTTTATTTCCTATTACAATCTATTATAATTGCTCCAGTGCAGGGTTACCAAGCCCTAATGCCACAGCGACGGGGAAATACGGCATGGAAAGCTCGGTGAAGGGGCTAGCGGTCTCAAAAGCGGGGCCACGAACTCGTCTACCGAGTCGAGCGATGCGACGTGCTCGGAGAAGAGGTTGGCATGCGTGAAGACGGGGCTACTTGGCACGAGCGGCTCATGTACCAAGCTAGACGACACGGAGTACTCAGGAGCGGGACTAGTGTGCGCAAAAACGGGGCTAGCAGACTCTGACAGGGAGTTGCAGGGCGCTAGCGGCTCATCTGTGGAACCCAGCGGCACGGCTAGCTCAGAAACAGAGCTAGCCTGCTCAGGTATGGAACTGCGGTGCTCAATTATGGAGCTAAGTGATCTGGGGTGCTCAGGTACGAGACTCTGAGGTGTAGTGAGCTCGGGTGCGAAGCTAATGCCCGCAAGAGCCCGGGTACTGGCTTGGAAACCGGGTCAAGGGGCGCTAACGTCTCGCCTACGGAGCTAAGTAGTGCGGCGTGCATGGATACCGGGCTAGTGGACTCAACCAAGGGGCCAAGTGACGTGGCTTGCTCGGGTACAACGCTAACCCTAGGGGCACGGGTGAGCGCAGAGTTCCGGGTGTCTTCAGCGACCATGGACATCAGGACATCAGGACATCCTTGGTGTCAGAGGTGGCACCCGGCAGGTCCTTCATGAGTAAGGTGGTGCCCTGGACGTCCCCAGCTAGCGAAGCGGCACTTAGGACCTCCTCCGCTAAAGCCAACGAATGTCAATCAGATGGTAATTAAACGACACATACCTGTATTATTGGTGACAATACTGACACTCTCACACATTTACATTTACAGCATTTAGCAGACGCCCTTATCCAGAGCGACTTACAATTGATACAATCTTACAATCCAAGCAATTGTGGGTTAAGGGCCTTGCTCAAGGACCCAACAGTGGCAGCTTGGCAGAGGTGGGATTTGAACCCTGGATCTTTTGGTCCAGAGTCCATTACCTTAACCGCTACGCTACTACAGTCCCCACACAATATTGGTATCGGCAATAGAGAGCACCAATACCAGTTACTGAAGCACATGCGTGCTACTAGAAGCTTAACATGCAACATGTTCATGGTGTGGGATTATTTCTCGCCTCAGATAAGCAGTAGCAAAAGGCCTGCTGCAAAATCTGTAATGGCAATATCTTGAGGGGTGGCTGAAACCAATAATTAAAAAACTTAGTAAGATTCTGCTTCCCTAGACGTGCTTGTTACTGCATTAAGACAAAATTCATTTTTCATTTCTCTAAACCTTTTCAAACTCAACCAGTAAATACTATTATTTCAAGCTTATTATATCTTATTTGGGATCCAGAACACAGCTTTTACCAAAATAAAGGCACACCAAGCTATAAAAAGTGGAACGCTATAAATATCAGGATTTATAGGCACCTATCAAGTAGTTAAGTTGAGCTTCAGAGTTGGCTTCGGTATCGGTACTATTTATCGGCAGATACTTGAACATCAGTTATTATTATCGGAAGGCAACAAGTGGCATCAGTGCATCCCTATGTATTATAAAAACAGACTTTAGGCTATGTGTACATCAGAATTACCCACCACTGGACCTCAATCCCAACAAATGGGAGGCAACACTGTGTAACACGTTTAACATTTAGTGTTTTTCCTGCATACACCCGTGCTTTCAGATGGACCCAAAAATCCAAATGGTCTTTTTACTGCCCCTTAACACCCTCTCCGGTGAGCAGGAATTGTTGATCCATTACTTGAACGCTTGTTGGAAAATTTCCATGCTCATAGAACAAACTAGCAAATCTTTGTTCTGTAAATCAAGTATGTAGCCCATTGAGTCGCCATTGTTTTTTGATACTGATATTTAAATATGAAGGCGACAATTATTATACTGGTTCATCCCATACTTTTACCTAATAATTTCTACATAATCATCTAATGCATGGATTCTGTGATACTCTACAAAGCCCCTGCAAATCTGCACCAAATAGAAAGTAAGGAAACTGAAAAACTGCTGTTGAATTTCATAGAAAAGTTTTCATCTTTTCTGGTAACAAATATAAAATACTGAGAAGGTCTCCAATCAATGAAACACCTACTATTAGCTTTCTTGGTTGGGTTAAAATTAGTGCGCTGGTCACGTCCACGTCGCGCTAGCAGGTGCATAAATCACATTAAAGCTCAGCCCGATTATACAGACAAATGCACACTTTATTGTAGATGCAAGTCATGTAATTAATAGGCTGTGGAACACACTTGGTTAGCTTAAATTCACTTCGACCCAAATACTGATGGGCTTTGGTGAGCCGGGATGAGCGCGCAGGGCACAGAGCACATGGCGGAATGCAAACAGCCAGACAGATACTCATTATAGCATCCCGAATGGTTCGTTTATTAGTTACATCCAACAGTAAAGCAATGTTCCATGGCTATTCTGTTCTTATATACTCAAACACAGTCCCAACGCACCATGGATGCATCATTATATACTAAAATAAACACAGATTGATTCAGTGTTTTTGCCTGTGTATGCTGATTTTGGGTCTGGGCATGGATGTCTGAAGTTTGTCGTTCGGCAAATTCCGGTTTTAAAAGTGATACATGGATGAATTGAACTAAAATTAGAATTTAAATGACCGATTTGTTTCATTATACAACATTTGCATGCCCATCAGTGGTGGACATAGGTTAGACTTGGTTATGCATGCTGAATGGTGTGCCCCATACTCAGCAGGCTGTGATGCACCATGTTGTGACACATTCCTCCCACAGACAGCATCAAACATGGCGACTTGTGCCACATTAGCTCTTCTGTAGGTTCAGAACATACAGGATACCCTGTGTTGATTAGCCTTGGGTCCACCAGGAGAAAAGACTACTAAGCATCAAAAGAAACTGGTTAAGACTGAAAACAAAACAGAGGCTGAGCCAAAACAGTTCGCATTCTGTTAGCAGTAGGTAAACAGATGTAGTCTTTGTATAATGTATAAAATGTATACTTTATCAGACCATTCAATTTGTAGTTACGGTTGAGTGTCGCTGTACCTTCTTGTAATGAGTATTAATGGATTTGTGAGCATGTGCCAGTCTCTAAGCTTTACTGCATATTAAACCAAACTCATGCATTTTCATGACGATACAAAGAGGGAGAGAAAAAGAGAGAGAGAGCATGCTGATGAAGTAGAAGGTCAACAGTCAGTTTATTTTTAATAATACAAGAAGTGAGAAGGTTAACAATGTTAAACGACATATTAAAAACCTTTCACTGTTTGGATAGTCTACACAGAAAGTCCAGGAGGCTATATTACTGTTATGTCATGGTTCAGATCCAGGTATTCACAAGGCACAGGACACAGGTACATCCACAGCAGGGATTTAGAATTTTCTGTATTTCTGCATAAATATGACTTAAAACATCATCAGATTTTCACACAAGTCCTAAAAGTAGATAAAGAGAACCCAGTTAAATAAATGAGACAAAATGTTATACTTGGTAATTTATTTATTGAGGAAAATGATCCAATATTACATATTAGTGAGTGACAAAAGTATGTGAACCTTGCTTTCAGTATCTGGTGTGACCCCCCTGTGCAGCAATAACTGCAGCTAAACGTTTCCTGTAACTGTTGATCAGTCCTGCACACCGGCTTGGAGGAATTTCAGCCCATTCCTCCGTACAGAACAGCTTCAGCTCTGGGATGTTGGTGGGTTTCCTCACATTAACTGCTCACTTCAGGTCCTTCCACAACATTGAATTCGATTGGATTAAGGTCAGGACTTTGACTTGGCCATTCCAAAACATTAACTTTATTCTTCTTTAACCATTCTTTGGTGGAGCGACTTGTGTGCTTAGGGTCATTGTCTTGCTGCATGACCCACCTTCTCTTGAGATTCAGTTCATGGACAGATGTCCTAACATTTTCCTTTAGAATTCTGTTATATAATTCAGAATTCATTGTTCGATCAATGATGGCAAGCCGTCCTGACCCAGATGCAGCAAAACAGGCCCAAATCATGATACTACCACCACCATGTTTTCACAGATGGTATAAGGTTCTTATGCTGGAATGCAGTGTTTTCTTTTCTCCAAACAAAACGCTTTTCTTTTAAAACAAAAAGTTCTATTTTGGTCTCATCCATCCACAAAACATTCTTCCAATAGTCTTCTGGCTTGTCCACGTGATCTTTAACAAACTGCAGACGAGCAGCAATGTTCTTTTTGGAGAGCAGTGGCTTTCTCCCTGCAACTCTGCCATGCACACCATTGTTGTTCAGTGTTCTTCTGATGCTGGACTCATGAACATTAACATCAGCAAATGTGAGAGAGGCCTTCAATTGCTTAGAAGTTACCCTGGGGTCCTTTGTGACCTCACCAACTATTACACGCTTTGCTCTTGGAGTGATCTTTGTTGGTCGACCACTCCTGGGGAGGGTAACAATGGTCTTGAATTTCCTCCATTTGTACACAATCTGTCTGACTGTGGATTGGTGGAGTCCAAATTCTTCAGAGATGGTTTTGTAACCTTTTCCTTATCCTAGAGGTTCCCATACTTCTGCCACTCACTACTGTTTTAGGTCATATTTATGCAGAAATATAAAAAATTCTAAAGGGTTCACAAACTTTCAAGCACCACTGTACGTGATAGAGGACTACGTTTGAATTCATAAAGAGCTGAGCACAAAAGAGAGAAGGCAGAAGTTCTTCAGGAGAGTAAGCCAGAAATATAACCTTCAAATACCTCAGGTCATGATTCTAAAATATAAAGATCCAAAATAAATTCCATTATAAAGAGCACCAAGTTGAATAGGTTTAAGCGGCTGAGTGTTTTCCAAGAGTTTGAATCAGATATCAGGCAAATATTAATACCAAGAGCAACCAATCCACATACTGCTGCATTTATGGGGGTGGGAGAAAAGCAAAATAACAGGATCTGGACTACTAATTGTAACGTTGTGCATTCAGGTCCTTAGGAGCCAGAGCATCTCCTGTTACCAGGAGCTGGTAACTTAAAGTTAATCATCAGGTGTACAGAAATGGTTTGGATTTCATACAAAACAAAAACAACATTTACTTTTTCCAAATATGCAAAGAAAAGATTGATACATTTCATATGACAAATCTGTTCACCCACATTATTGGGAAGCACTACAAAGAGTGAGCTAGCAGAGGGACAGTACATGAATACAAAAGTGTTAAAAAAGACATTCCATATGAGAAAACAAATTGTTGGAATGATGTTGTGACATTTCACCTGGCCAAGAATGTTTTAAGTGACTTTATGAATTGCTGGTTCTCAATACCACTTGCCAAATTAGAAAAACATCTACTGGACTACTAATCGTAAGGTTCTGCATTCAAAACTGAAACTCTCCCAATTCTGAAAGTTGGCTGTTTGTGTAACTCTAAGCTCTGAATAGCTGCATCTGCTAATTCTTTACCTGGACAGTCTTAAGGAGAACATACCAAAGCAATAGCCACAAGCAAAGATTAAACCTTGACCTCTGTGGCACCAGCACAATCTGAAGCGCCATCCGAAAATATAGCAACACAACCTTACAAACTTATATGGTGCTGTAATCAAGAACAAAATGCAAGAAAAGACTAACAGACTGAGCATTAATGTCCATTCGATCAACGTCGGTTTACTTTATCAGCCAAGGTCTTAAGAATCATAACAGGAAATAAAAATATGTCGCATATGCATTTAATTCATGTCTGAATGACAGAAAATTAGTAAGAGCTAACCCTCGTGACACCCTCACAAAAGCGAGAAGGCAGACTTTCTTCAGGACAGAAAGCCAGAAATATACCCTTCAAATAAAAAAGGTCATAATTCTAAAATACAAAGATCCAACATAAATTCCAATATAAAGAGCACCAAGTTGAATAGGTTTGAGCAGTCAATTGTTTTCCAAGAGTTTGGATCAGAAATCAAGCAAATATTAATTCATTCCTTTGCAGAAAGCAGTTTATTGTGGATATGGTTGTCCTGACCACCCCAAAAAAGGGCAGGGAGTCACTCTGGGAAGGGACGCAGAGTAGCACAGTGCACCACATCAAACATCCATTCACTTTAACAGCCAAGGTCTTCAGAAACATAATAGGAAATACAAATCTGTCTTATATACATTTAGTTCATGTCTGAATGACAGAAAACTAGTATGAGCAAACCCTTGTGACACCTGCTAACAAGAGAATCGCGGTCTTGAAGGCAGAAAGCATCATGGTATTGTTGTACTTTTTTTGTTTTTTTCATTTTGGTGAGTTTTAAAAAAGATACAAAGATAAATATTGTATTGTACAGTATGGAGCTGTCCTCAATGTTTTCATGAGTTTTAATTAGTATTATTATTTATATAAAACACTATGTGCAAAGTATGTAAACTACTATGTGACTATGGGAATGTCTGGTCGACATCCATTTTTGGTGCTGTTTCACAGAACGCAATGCAAACGTTAATTGGTGCATACCTGTAATTCAATTCGAACACGGATCTCATGCTGTGATGACCTGAGCAATAAAAGTGGAGTTTAATACAGAGCAAGAGAAGTTTACAGTATTTTGCAGATCCTTTTATTCAGAGCGACTTCTGATGGAGCTGTACAGTTACAGGAAAGAGCCTTGCTGTGGCAGCTTGGTGAAACCAATTCCAGAGCTTTAACTATGGAGCCACTATGGAGCCACCTGTTGTGGCTCACGTGGTAAGGCTCTAGATTACCAAAAAAAAATGTTCTGATTCAGACCATTTCCACCAAGCTGCCATTATTGTATCCTTGAGCAATGCCCTTTTAGTGAACTGCACATCTCAACTGGAAGTCGCTCTAGATAAGGCTACACACTCCTCCACCGGAGTCCCAGAAATGTCAAAATGTAGCAATCTAGGTAATAACTTAGGCTGAATATATTTTAAAAACACATCTGTCAAGATTCAAACAGAGTATGAATAGAAAATACACTGTACTAAGCCTGTCTTATCAGAGACAGATCGTTCCAGCTGAGAAGGGCTCACCTCATATATTAGCGCAAAGTTTATATCGTCTGCACATTGCTTGATCCTTTATTATACACTCCCCAATCGCTGTAATATAATAATATGACCTCATCTTCTTGTTTCTACATTCATTGTCCACTTTATCAGTTCCACTTACTGTACAGAATTACATTGTAGTTCTACAATTACAGACTGTTGTCCATCTGTTTCTCTACATTCTTTTACTATGTTCTCTAATAGTCAGGAACCCCATAGGATCAACACAGATCAGGTCCTGTTTTGGTAATGGATCATTCTCAGCACTGCAGAGACACTGATGTGGTGTGTTGGTGTGCTTTGTGCTGGTATGAGTGGATCAGATACAGCAGTGCTGCTGGAGTTTTAAATGCCTCAGTGTCACTGCTGGACTGAAAATAGTCCATCGGCCAAAAATGTCCAGCCACCAGCATCCTGTAGGCAGTGTTTTGTGTGCACTGATGAAGGATTTGAGGATGACTAACACATCCTGTTCAAATGAGCTGCTGAAATGTACCGAGCAAATGTTTCCCATATGGAATAATGTAAACTGAATTAATCCATTCCGAACTCACCGAAAATCCACACTGTATCGTGAACCGATGAGTTTAATATATTCTATATTGAGCCTATATCATAGCTGAGCCTGTTACACAGTAACACGTACATTAACCTACAGTTGGCCAAAATCATTAACACAAAGCTTTTTTGTAGTAAAGTGTTGAAAAATGTCATGTAATTTAGAAAGTAATGGATTGAAAGTGAAAAGTAAAAAGCAAAACACTTACTCTATTGGTGAACTCAGTGCTAGAATAGCTGCCAAAGCAAACTGCAGCCTGTGCCCTGGAGAATTTAGTTCCTGTTTACCTTTCGGTAGGCCCCATTTAGGTCCCCATTTTTTGTCTATTTTAGAACCCATGAAGACCTATTTGCACCAAGAATACAGTGCTGTAGATGTAAAAATAAAGAAAAGCACAATAAACACATTGGATATCTGCACTGAGCGAGAGCTATTGTGTATCTGAATCACTGAATCACTGTGCACTAAATCATGAGTCGTGAATCATGAATCGAGATTTGACTGAAACGAGTCCCTTGACTCGACTCCTACAAGTTAAAGCAAGTGCACCGAGTACCGAGCAAAACGTGAACCGAGACAAATTTTTCTAGTCAAAATGCATCAAGAACTGAATTATATGAGTTCCAAGGTGGTCGAGATCTAAGGTTCCACTGTACTGTGGATCATGAGCCAGCTAAAAAAAAAAGTGATATGACATATTTGCCAGACCAGCCCTAGTATGACCCAATGAACATGCAAACTCCACACAGATGAGCCGGGACTCAAAAGCAGGTCACTGGAACTGTGTGGCGACACGGCTAACCACTGCACCACCATGCCATCCTGAATAAGATTGCATTCTGTATTTGTATGTGTATATTTTGTGTGTGTGTGTGTGTGTGAGAGAGTGTGTGTGTGAGAGAGATATGAAAGACAGTTGCTGCTTGGGATTCTGAGTGACCATGAAAAGCAACTGTAAATGAACAATGTGGCTCTATTCACTACGCATTCATCTCTCTCTGTCTCCCTCTTTCTCTGGCACACACACACACACACACACACACACACACACACACACACAATATATATTACTACATGTACTCAATGTTTTATGATGGTCCGATTTACGATATTTCAACTTTACGATGGGAATCCCACAATACGCATAAATACATATTCAGCAGAAACCATATTCTGAGTTTTGAATTTCGATTTTTCTCCAGCCAAGTGATACACAGTAAGACACTCATTCACTCCCCTGTGATAAATGAAAAAATCAGCAGTGTGTGATGGAGTGATGAGCGCTGGGAAATGGAGTGAGGAAAAGCCAGGGTCATGACAATAATTTGTTTTTTTGCTTTCAATACATTATTCAACTGTAATTTAATGTAAGTGTTTTAAGCATGTTTAAGGTAGTCTAGGCCATGATGTAAACACACACACACACACACACACACAGCTCAAAAAAATAAAGGGAACACTTGGAATTATGTTGTGCTGTTCAAGTGTTCCCTTTATTTTTTTGAGCAGTACACAAACATATTCATATATATAGAGTGGGGCAAAAAAGTATTTACTCTACGACTTATTTTTACGACGAAAGATGAGAGAGGTCTGTAATGTTCATCATAGCTACACTTCAACTATGAGAAACAAACTGAGAAAAAAAAAATCCACGAAATCACATTGTAGGATTTTTAACGAATTTAATTGTAAATCATGGGTATCCACAAATGGCAAAGACATGGAACAGTGGTGAACCTTCCCAAGAGTGGCCAGCCGACCAAAATTACCCCAAACGCGCAGCAACGACTCATCCAAGAGGTCACAAAAGACCCCACAACAACATCCAAAGAACTGCAGGCCTCACTTGCCTCAGTTAAGGTCAGTGTTCGTGCCTCCACCATAAGAAAGAGACTGGGCAAAAATGCTAGACCTACACCTAACCCTACTCTTTAACCTTAACCTCAGTAACCTAAAGCAATCTTTGGACTCTGTTGGTTTTTCAAAAGAAAGTTAGTTTTTGTAAAATAGTCGTTTTCCTCGTGGGGACCAGCGAGGTGTCCCCACCATGTAAAAAATGTCAGTGCTTTATCTTACATGGCACACACACACACACACACACACACACACACACCTTTATCCTGGGGCCACATTTTTTACCCATGCTTTTTTGTGAGACAAATTACTCCCATACTGCTTAAGCGGGAGGCTCTTGACCACTTGCAGTGACAAAAATAAAAAATTACCATGCACACACCTCTCTCTCTCTGTCTCTCTCTCTCTCTGTCTGTCTCTCTCTGAACTGGGCCAAACTGTGTTCTAAATAGATATGCTAATACTAAGGGAATATTTATGCTGCTTCTCAGTGTGTGTGTGTGTACAACTGTGCAAATGTTTTAGGACTCTCCTTGCTGGAGAAAAAAAAAATTGCAGGTTAATTAAACATAGTTAAAACAGGTAAAATAGGTAAAACAAGAAAACACTGCAAGGGAGAGATTGTGGAGAGAACACCACAACCCCCCCCCCCCCTCCCCCAAAATGTTTTGTTGATTTTGTTTGTTTATTAGTTTTATTTAACTAGTCACGGGCCAATTTAGAGTGGCCAATTAACCTAATGCATGTCTTTGGATTGTGGGAGGAAAACATAGCACCCAGGGTAAATCCACGCAAACACGTGACAAGGGCTCTCGGAGCTGTGAGGCGACTGTGCTAACCACAAGCACCACCCCTGACTTTCCTTTGATATAATGTGTACTGTAATTAATGCTACACCAGCACCTAAATCTAACCCCAACCCTTACCTCAGAAACCAAAGAAAAAACTGTTCATGTGAGGACCAGCCAAATGCAGTGGCATGCAGTCAGGCCCTTCTAACCATTTATAGAAAGGGTGACAAACGGCTGAATGTAAAATATTATATAAATAGTTATTTTGTGTATAAAGTAAAATCAAAAACATCATCCAATTTTCTTGGTTGCAATAGCGCACACATCTGACAGAGTGCTGTTAACCAATCAAAAACCACTCATTAAACTTCTGACTTCTGTCTACATGTCTGCGTGCCGCTTTTGATTATATTTTGAAGGGTTCAGTAATTCTAGTAACAAAAAGATGAGATATCTCACCAATCAAATTTCTGATTTTCACTATGGGGTTGGCCCATACCTGTTTAACCCTTCCCAGCACACTGCAGAAGGTGCTACGTATTCATCATTCATAAATAAACGTCATTGTCTATGTGTATGCTAATTTGGCTTAGATAACATTAAAGATGATAATGACTTGTAAGCAAACTGGCAATAAATCAGCAAGGTCAGCCAAGTCTACCTACAAGACCATTTTCTGGCAAAAGACCAGAGGATGGAGTTTATCTTCAAATAAGCCTAGTGAGTTTGGTGTTTCCGTAATGTTTTGGCTGCCCAGGCATACTGTATACTTAAGAAATGAGAGATTCTACTTTGTTTTATCGAATGTATGCGGATTATTTTCGAACGCGTTACACAGAAAATTAAGCTATGAAAAGCTAAAAAACACTTTCGTACACTTTGTCATTTGTAGTTACATGTGTGGGCTGTTGATCTGCATTTTGAAATCCATACAGCAATGCAAAGTCAAGCCAATGTTTATGAGTTCATGTGTTCAATTTACTGTGCGTTAACAATATGTGTGCGAGTTCTGCTTAGCAGGATGGGTTCCCACAGTATGCACTGCACGCCACTGACAAAATGTTCCCACAAGGTAAAAATGTTCGCCACACACATACAAACAGGACTACATCCATCTGACAGAGCAGCAGGTGTAAGTACGGCTTTCTACACTGCAGGAAGTTCTACCGACAGAGAGGAACAACTGGAGTCAACATGGCAGCAAAACACAATACTTATACAAGCTAACAGAGCCACTGGAACCTCTCACCTACTCAGGTTCTTTCTTTAATAGCGCCACTCCCACGTCTCTGACATTAACATCTGAGACCTTTGTTGGACCCGATGGTCCAACAAGGTATTAGACCGGTGAATAATTTTCTTACAGTCACCAATATGAGCCAATCTCACATTAAAAACCATCATGGCAACATTTACATTTAAATGTGACACTGTTTACATCAGTTTCAAAATTCCAGCTTTATGTCTCACCTTCAATAACAATACGGAGCTGATCAGGATCAGTACTGCGGTACAGCTAATTAGTCTCTGCACTGAGCAAAGCTCCTGCAGACAACATCTAGAACCAAGCGCTAACACCTCAGGTACACACCGGTACATGTGTGGGTGTCTTTTTAATGAGCCATGGTGGACAGGCCTGAACAGGACCTTTAACGAGCAAAAAGGTCCAATCACAGTGTCTGCCTTTAATGAGGCATGTGGACAGGATTGGGATCCAGGCAGACTGAGCTTCACGTTTCATTAGGTGAAACAAGGAGAGTTAAGGAAGAGAGAGAGAAAGGAAAGGGATGAGCAGTGAGCTTTCAGCATTCACTGTTCACATTCACATCTACTAAAACACGATCAATCTGAAAGAGCATGAAAGCTACCTGAAACCATCAGTTTTGAATTAGGATTCTTAGTGAGTGCCTGGACAATATAAGTAAAGATAAAAAACCCTTTAGATTTTTCTAGATTTCTGCATAAATATGACCTAAAACATCATCAGATTTTCACACAAGTCCTAAAAGTAGATAAAGAAAACCCAGTTTAAAAAATGAGACAAAAATATTATACTTGGTTAATTATTTATTGAGGAAAATGATCCAATATTACATATTAGTGAGTGGCAAAAGTATGTGAACCTCTAGGATTAAAAGTTAATTTGAAGGTGAATTAGAGGCAGGTGTTTTCAATCAGTGGGATGACAATCAGGTGTGAGTGGGCACCCTGTTTTATTTAAAGAACAGGGATCTATCAAAGTCTGCTCTTCACAACATGTTTGTGGAAGTGTATCATGGTACAAACAAAGGAGATTTCTGAGGACCTCAGAAAAAGAGTTGTTGATGCTCATCAGTCTGGAAAAGGTTACAAAACCATCTCTAAAGAGTTTGGACTCCACCAATGGAGGTCAAACAATGTACAAATGGAGGAAATTCAAGACCATTGTTACCCTCCCCAGGAGTGGTCCACCAACAAATATCACTCCAAGAGCAAGGCGTGTAATAGTTGGCGAAGTCACAAAGGACCCCAGGGTAACTTCTGAGCAACTGAAGTCCTCTCTCACATTTGCTGAAGTTAATGTTAGGAGAAAGCCACTGCTCTCCAAAAAGAACATGGCTGCTCATCTGCAGTTTGCTAAAGATCACGTGGACGAGTCTGAAGGTTGTTAGAAGAATGTTTTGTGGACGGATGAGGCCAAAATAGAACTTTTTGGTTTACAAAAAAAGCGTTTTGTTTGGAGAAAGGAAAACACTGCATTCCAGCATAAGAACCTTATCCCATCTGTGAAACATGGTGGTGGTAGTATCATGGTTTGGGCCTGTTTTGCTGCATCTGGGCAGGATGGCTTGCCATCATTGATGGAACAATGAATTCTGGATTATATCAGATAATTCTAAAGGAAAATGTCAGAACATCTGTCCATGAACTGAATCTCAAGAGAAGGTGGATCATGCAGCAAGACAACAACCCTAAGCACACAAGCCGTTCTACCAAAGAATGGTTACAGAAGAATAAAGTTCATGTTTTGGAATGGCCAAGTCAAAGTCCTGACCTTAATCCAATGGAAATGTTGTGGAAGGACCTGAAGCGAGCAGCTAATGTGAGGAAACCCACCAACATCCCAGAGCTGAAGCTGTTCTGTATGGAGGAATGGGCTAAAATTCCCTCCAAGCTGGTGTGCAGAACTGATCAACAGTTACAGGAAACGTTTAGCTGCAGTTATTGCTGCACAGGGGTGTCACACCAGATACTGAAAGCAAAGGGTCACATACTTTTGCCACTCACTAATATGTAATATTGGATGATTTTCCTCAATAAATAAATGACCAAGTATAATATTTTTGTCTCATTTGTGTAACTGGGTTCTCTTTATCTACTTTTAGGACTTGTGTGAAAATCTGATGATGTTTTAGGTCATATTTATGCAGAAATCTAGAAAATTCTAAAGGGTTCACAAACTTTCAAGCATCACTGTACGCCAGACCCAGATTCACCCATTAGTCTGATAATAAAACAATCCATCAGTCCAGAAAACCCACTGCTCCAAAGTCCAACAGTAGTGTGCTTTCACCATAACAGCTGATGCTTGCCATTTCACTTGTGATTTAAAGCTTGTACAGTTGCTTTTCTGATCTTGTACTGGCATAGCTCACATTTATGCACTCGTAGATTTGGTTTGGCTGCACCAAAGTAATAAAGTACAGAATGTAATGACTAAATAACCAGTGTAGTATTAAATTAGGTAAACATTCGGAGGTCTTTATGTGTCTAACCCTATAAGCACATTAACACTGGGACATATAATAAAACATCCCATAAGAACAGAAGGACACAGCTTGTGGTGTGGCTGTTTAATTTATTCTCCATAAAACAGCATGCAGTTTGTCATCGACACCGAGCCCTGACATGAGCCAGCTTGTGTTTTGTCACTGTTCTTGCTAGGGTTAAGCATCTGGTGTTTTTTACACATCATTACCTTGATATCATCTCAGAGTGTGTATGTGTGTTTGTACTTGCTCCCCTACGTCTTATCTACAAAAGTATGCCTTGTACACCAAGGGAGTCATAATCAATCAAAACCTATTATAAGCAGAAGAAAGTTTACAGGGGCTTGCAGGTCCGCTGGTGAAGGTGAGAATAGAGGGTGAGAACGACCTTTAACATCCAGAGCTGAGTTATAGAGCTCCTTTAATATCCAGAACTGAGTACCTGAGCTCCTTTAACATTCAGAGCCAAGTTATAGGGCTTTTTTTAATATCCAGAACTGAGTAACAGAGCTTCTATAACATCCAAAGCTGAGTAATGGAGCCCATTTAATATTCAGCATTGAGTTATGGAGCTCCTATAATATCTAGAACTTAGTAACTGAGCTTTTTTAATATTCAGAGCCAAGTTATAGAGCTTCTTTAATATCCAGAACTGTGTAACATAGCTTCTATAATATCCAAAGCTGAGTTAGAGGTCCTTTAACATTTAGTGCTGAGTAATATAGCTCTTTTAATATCTGGAACTTGGTAACAACAGAGCTTCTTTAATATCAGCCCAGAGCTATATAACCTTTAATATCCAGAACTGGTAACAGAGCTTCTTTAATACCCAAAGCTGAATAACTGAGCTCCTTTAATATTCAGTGCTGAGTTACAGAGGTCCTTTAATATCCATGACAGAGTAATAGAGCTACTTCAATAACCAGATTGAAGTAACAGAGCCTCTACAATATCCAAAGCTGAGGAATAGAGCTCTTTTAATATTCAGCTCTGCCCAGAACTGGAAAAGAGCTTCTTTAATATCCAGACCTCAGTAACTGAGCTCCGTTAAAATATGCAGAGCTGAGTTATGGAGCTCCTTTAATATCCAGAGCTGTGTAATAGAACCCATTGATGAGTAACGGTGTATCTTAATTGCCTTAATTTTGAGTAACAGAGCCGTCTTATCCACAGGTGAATAACAGGGCTCATTTACTATAGATGTCCATATAAGGAAAAAATGTTTTATTCGGATACTTCTTCATTTTGACACAGCTTGTTCCATCAGTATGCACAGGTCTCTGAGGTGCTAATTTTAGTTTCTCATATCGAATGTCAGGGATTAGGCAGCACTGAGCAATAAAACAGAGTGCACCAAGCACCGTGCTGTCAGCAAGAAGTGGCAACCTCTTGGTATCTTATTTTCGCTCGCGCTTTCGCTCTTGTTCCATCTCTCACGTTCACACTTCCTCTCCGTGATCCCTTTCACTTTTTTTCTATCACGTTCCTGGGTTGTGTCTCTTGGAAGTTGTTAGCGTCACTGAGAAATCTCCCACAGTCCCACTACCCTCGTCTCACTCGTTTTGCGCAGCGTCTGGTGGATCTCCAGTCTGTAGCTATTTTTTCAATGAAGATGCTTATGAAAGGAATGCATTAAAACAACATGTCTTACTTTATTTAAACCATGAGACGTTCCAAGATCACGCATTCAAACCAATCAACAAAGCTCCAACAAACGGTTCTCACAGTGATGTCACTTACAGAGGAAATCTAGAACTCAAAAGTGAGTGTTGCAGAGCATATTTTTAAAGCATCTGCACTGGCACTGGCAAAAGTATGTGAACCTCTAAGATTGGCAGTTAAGTTGAAGGTGAAATTACAGTCAGGTGTTTTCAATCAATGGGATGACAATCAGGTGTGAGTGGGCCTCCTGTTTTATTTAAAATACAGGGATCTATCAAAGTCCTCTCTTCACAACACACGTTTGTGGAAGTGTATCATGGTATGAACAAAAGAGATTTCTGAGGAGCTCAGAAAATGAGTTGTTGATGCTCATCAGGCTTAAAAAGGTTACAAAACCATCACTAAAGAGTTTGGACTCCTCCAATCCACAGTCAGACAGATTGTGTACAAATGGAGGAAATTCAAGACCATTATTACCCTCCCCAGGAGTGGCCGAATAAACAAAGATCACTCCAAGATCAAGGTGTGTAACAGTTGGTGAGGTCACAAAAGACAACCGGGTAACTTCTAAGCAACTGAAGGCCTCTCTCACATTGGCTAATGTTAATGTTCATGAGTTTGCCATCGGGAGAACACTGAACAACAATGGTGTGCATGGCAGGGGTGCAATGAGAAAGCCACTGCTCTCCAAAAAGGAACACTGCTGCTCATCTGCAGTTTGCTAAAGATCACGTGGACAAGCCAGAAGGCTACTGGCTATTTTGTGGACAGCTGAGACCAAAATAGACCTTTCTGGTTTAAAAGAAAAGTGTTAAGTTTGGAGAAAGGAAAACACTGCATTCCAGCATAAGAACCTTATCCCATCTGTGAAATATGGTGGTGGTAGTATCATGGTTTGGGCCTGTTTTGCTGCATCTGAGCCAGGACGGCTTGCCAGCAAGACAACGACCCTACGCACACAAGCCGTTCTACCAAAGAATGGTTAAAGAAGAATAACATTCATGTCTTGAAATGGCCAAGTCAAAGTCCTGACCTTAATCCAATCAAAACGTTGTGGAAGGACCTGAAGTGAGCAGCTAATGTGAGGAAACCCACCAACATCCCAGAGCTGAAGCTGTTCTGTACGGAGGAATGGGCTAAAATTCCTCCAAGTCTGTGTGCAGGACTGATCAACAGCTACAGGAAACGTTTAGTTGCAGTTATTGCTGCACAGGGGGGTCACACCAGATACTGAAAGCAGAGGGTCACATACTTTTGCCACTCAGTTATATGTAATATTGGATAATTTTCCTCAATAAATAAATGCCCAAGTATAATATTTTTGTCTCATGTGTTTAACTGGGTTCCCTTTATCTACTTTTAGGACTTGTGTGAAAATCTGATGATGTTTTAGGTCATATTTATGCAGAAATATAGAAAACTCTAAATGGTTCACAAACTTTCAAGCACCACTGTAGGGCAGTTAGTCAAATTCATTAAGAGTGTGTTATCTAAAGGTGGGAAGAAACTGTACAGAAATGGAAGAACATACCAAACTCCTCAGAGACCAAAGGTGTAACCAGCAGTGAGGATTGAACCAAGGTCCCTAAAGCTATCCATGTATCACAGCACTGTGTTGCTGATACTAATTACTTACATCACTCTGCCTTTTATTACAAACATTACTGCAATTTTGAACTAATCCCACATGTGTTAGATAGGCTGGAAAATGTTTTAAATTCGGTTGGTGGTCGGGGGCTGCCAACTGAATGTTAAAGTGTAAAACATCTTTGCCAATACTGGTCACACGCACACACACAGGGACTGATGCAAATCTAAACTCATAAACACTAATGGCAATGTAGAAGTGTTACCAACAAATCCATTCGCATTAGTGTAGCTGTTATTCATCAGTTCATCTGTTACAACAGCACAAACACAGCCACACACATGAACAGCACAGTGCTTTGACTAATGTTAATTCAGAATTCAGTTCATGTGAGGAGCTTTAAACTTAAACAGTGAATGCTCAACCGCTCCGTGTTTGTTACCCGGTCCCAACGTTTAGCTCACAAAAGCTCACAGTGCACGGTTTTTAATTGCGTCGTTCCATTTATACCTGGAATTTAGCGTAAGGGTGTGTTTTTAATGCAGTGGCTTACGATATGTATGACTTATCATGTTGTTTGGTGTACGCTGCTACCTGTGGGGTGAACTGCAATTCAGCGTCTTTGCTTGTACCTGTACCTTTGAACTAACTGGTAACTGAGGCTCTTATCAAGGCTGTAATAAAGTACAATTTGAGCACGTTTAAGTCATTGATATTTGTGTGGCAACACCACAAAGCTACAGCTAGTTAAAGAATAGAGTCAGGAATGGTATATTCAATCTGTCCAGCATGTTACTGAGCATTCTGTACGCCAAATGTGTGGGCAGTATTCATGCATTAGAGGGAGCATACGTCCAGTCTGTAATCTGTTCAGTGAATACAGTACGTCTAACCAATAAATTATCAAATGAATAACTAATGAATATTTAATTGATGCAACCCTACAGTACAGTTGTATGTCATGTAAACCCACTGTCTTGGACTGATAATAAAATTATATAATATATCTAAAATTACTTAAGAAGATATTTAATATTTACATTATGCTATACAAATGCTGACATGCTAAATATGTCATATAGCAGACGGCCTTATCCAGAGCGACTTATAACTGGTACAATCTTACAGTCCAAGAGATTGTGGGTTAAGGGTCTTGCTCAAGGACCCAACAATGGCAGCTCAGTACAGGAGGAGCTATATACAAGCTATAAAAGGAGCCCCAAGGGAAGGCTGGGAATCACTGCTCTAAGGTCTTGCATCCATCATCCTCCATCATTTATATGCATTATTTGCAATACATGGCAAAATATATATATTTTTTTAACTAAGCAATTTATGAAAGTTACATTAAAAGACTAGAAGCATTGAAAGTGAAACACAAAATGGTTATTAGCACAACCACAGCTTTTCCTCACCATTTCCCAGCGCTCGTCACACACTCCTGATTTACTTACTTATCACAGGAAAGTGCTGGAGAGTATCGTACTGCATATCGTGTGTCCAGGCAAAACTCTAAATTCAAAATTCCAAGTACAGTTTCTGCTGAACGTGTATTTATATTTACTCCCATGTGTATCCCCAAGTCTAAAAATCGTAGAACTGGGAGTACCTGTATATGTAATCTAATTGTGGCCTAAGACTTTTGATCAGCACTGTATTTGCGATTGGACGTTATGTGGCACACAGCTAGAAATTAGTGGAGAAAAATCTTTAAGAAGGTTTATAATGTTGGTCCTAAACAGCCCACTCAATCAGACCTTCATCTGTGTCACTTCAGCCACTCAACACTAGAACCTATTCTCAGTACAATTTAATCTGTTCCCACCCAATTTCCCCTTTATTCATATCCACTCATTCTTTTAAGAGAATCTGAGTGTCCTTTTATATTTGTTTTTCTCTCGGCATTTTTTCCCCCGATGGCAAAACCTTCATTTCAATTCCAATCTCACCCTTCTATTTCTTCCTCGCCCTATTGCCTTTGCTCTCCTTTTTCAAATTTAATTTGTAGGCAATCCTTCATAAATAACACCCTCTCCACTGAGTCATATACTCCACACACCCTGGAGCTCGCCTCCGGACTGATAAATACCACAGCTCTCGCTCTTTGTGTCTCTTTTTACCTGTCGACGTGCCCTTCCATCTAATCCCATGCCATTCTGACCTGCTGTTATAGCACTGAAATACTAACATCTGGATAAGCGGAGAAGCAAGGAAATGACACCAGGCCGGACAAACACTAGTACAGCATGCCTGTCTGAGACTGGGGTACAAAGGCTGTGTTCCTATGGTCTGAATGTCACTCAATTTAGAAAATGATTTGGATAGCCGGACCATGGTAGCCTATCAGTTAAGGTGGGCTATGGGCCAAAAGGTCCATGGTTCAAATCCCACCTCTGCCAAGCTGCCACTGTTGGGGCCTTGAGCAAGGCCCTTAACCCACAATTGCTTGGATTGTATGTTGCTCTGGATAAGGGCATCTGCTAAAATGCTGTAAATGTAAATGCATAGCACTCCCATTACATTTACATTAGATCTTATGGAAATACTTTCTGCCTTGTTCCAGCATATTTAAATCAACCAAACTGACATACCGTTGTGGGTACATTCTGATATTCCTTCCTGACACATCTGCATATTGGCTCGAAGTTGATCAACCTTCTCATGTACCTTGTTTCCCACTTTCACTGGGCTGGTGATGGGCTAGCCGCCTGGACCTTCAAGGTTCATCGACTTCAAGGGTGATACATGACATCCCTTTTCCACAAATTAACACAGTTTCCTGGGGTCTTAGTGAAATGTCTGTGACATGCGTTGGTCAAAATACTGCAAGGATCAAACAGCACAGAACCTTTTTAACCTGTCTTACAGGACTTTTTAAATTGCACTGCACATGCAATTCAGCTTCTGTGTGAGGAATCAATTCCAACTATGCTAAGGTCGACTCCTTGTTATTAGGACTCCAATCAAAGAATCAACTCCTCTTAGGAATGATTCATATGCATTACCTTTAATAGAAAAATAGAAATAGACATTAAAAAATAAACAACGTAGGCTTTACAATGCTACTTAACTACTATGTTCATAAAACCAGTGCTTACTTCAACAGATTCAACCTCTTAGATTCAACAGATAGCAGATTCAAACAGTTCTCAAGCCATGGGTGGGCTTACTCAGATTGAGAGCGGGACAATTCCAATGAGCCCCTTTGCCAGAACAGGAAGTCAAACTGAACAGTCCTAATAGGTTGTCTGATTTCACAGGCACTCCAGATACCCAAATGTATTTGCACAAGCAATGAAAAATTGAGTTCTACACAAGTCCCCTTTAAGATTCAGATAAAGTGACTCTGACAGTCGACAGCAGAGGGTGCTAATGCATTTGTTTATATGCTAAGCATAAAAAATCAGAAAGCAGAAAACTACAGGAGAAAGATGTTCGGGAGTGATTGAAAGAAAAAGGAAAGCCAGTTGAGACTGATGCTTCTAAAGATAAAACGTTGACAGAGCAGTTTGGCTGCAGTGCCACTGTCAGCAGTAATGCAGTCACAGAATTGGCAAAGAGTGTTGAGGGCAGTTAAGCCTGAACAACATCCATCAACTGCTCATGATGATGAGCCACAGTCACCAGAGGGGCAGGCAGCAATGGGACAGGTATCACAGAAACATCAATATTTGCAAGTAGTACTGGTTAGCAGCCAAACAGGGTCTCAGTTACGTTTATGGTTGCCTCCTTTCTTACTATGGTTAGCATCTATCAGCTAGGTTATCAGTTACTATTTCTTAAAACTAAATAAATAAATAAATACAATGTGGCTTGTACAAAAGTAATGGTATAGTGAAGCAATAGAACAGTGGGAGTGTTATTGTGAATAACATCACGGTTGTGATTTGGTTGAGTGCCATAGATAATCACAGCCATAATGGTACTCACGATAACGCATGACCTTGAGTCTTCTTATTGCTTTTATACAACATTTTACACCAAAGTAAAGACACAAATATAGGAGTACCAAATTCAGTAAAGCACTCTGAACATTCTTTAATACTGTCAATACCTTCCGCCAAAAAGTTGGTCCTTAAAAAATGAGTTGTTTCTACACAACCATAACGATTCCCTAACACAGTATGCCATAAAAGGGTAATATAACCTGTCTAGCAAATGTTCCTTGCATTGAGTGAAAATGCCTAATGATGAGTCAAATTTCCCACCATATTTTATTTTCCACCATAATTAACAATTATATTTTTTAACAATCCTATAATGTGATTTCCTGGATTTTTTTTTCTCATTTTGTGCACCTATGATGAAAATTACAGACCTCTCTCATCTTTCTGAGTAGGAGAACTTCCACAATAAGTGGCTGACAAAATACTTTTTTGCTCCACTGTAGGTGGAAGCGAGATGGCATGTACCTCGGCTATGCTATGCTGAGTATTAACGTTGATTTCTCAGGATGTTTCAGCTTGCTATTCATTATAAAGAGCTTAAAAATAGTATAGCCATAAATCAGATAACTGTTCATATAGAGTACAGTATGTCTAGTTCTGTATTGTATAGTTCTGTATGTCCTTAATGTAAAAGACACCAAAAATAACAATAAGAAATCACTTTACAGGATTAAACCGAGGCGTGAATCCGTTGAGAAATGTGAAAGTACACCTCAGGGTCACAGTGATTCTAAGAACTGAGGCAACTATATCCAGCTGAGGATCTATATCCAGCTTGTCTGGCACTGCTGGAGAAACCCACTTCTCGCTGAATATAAACAAAGCAGATCTTGCTGGCTAATAAAGCTGCTTCTTAAAAAAACACAAATGCTCAGCCTAAATAAAGCAACCGTATCAAATTATTTCCTACATTCTTATTAGGTTCATACATATGCTTCAGCATAAGGACATTTCAATAGGATTCACCTTGAAATCTGCTTGAAACCTTGATTCCTTCATGACAGTTTTGTGCAGATCTGTAATTATTACACCAAGCACAAGTGATGCTGGCAAGTCAGAAATAGCAACTGCCTCTGTTTTTTTAATTATCCAAGTTCTCCCACATTGCTGGGGTCCCATCACTGACTTCCTGTAGCTGTCCAAATAAGACTAAGGGGCTTTTCACACCAAGTATAATTTTCTCACGCAAAAATGTTTATGTTTATTCCTAAACACTCTGAAAACTCTCTGTCAGCTTTGGCTTTCTTTAATTTCCCGTCTTTTAATGTGCCACGGAGATGTCGCAGTGTCTTTTTCACATCTTCAACTTAAATAAACAAACACACGAACAAACATTGGTGTAAGAAGATAGTGTTTGTGTTTTTGTGGGCATGGACAGATTACAATGCACTTAAATACACAAGGAACGGATACATACTGTCACTGTGAGGTTTATCACTGTCATTCCCCAGCTATATTTTCCGCCAGATATTTCTTTTAATATCCATGTTTTTATAGTCAGTATGTTGCTTGTATTATAAGCTCTTGTGCTCTTGCGTGGAGAGCGGAGAGGAATGAATTCCACTACAGACCAGATCCGTCGTCCAGTTCTGAGGCTCGGTTTAATAATGAACTGTAAAGTCGGAGAGATTTCAGATCTGTAGGATGAAATCAGTTTATGCAGGATGCACAGAATACTCAGATTAGTCCACCTGATTTTAACAAATCTGAACAATGCAGATATTAGAACAGGCTTTACGCAGCGTCGCAGTCCGTCAGTTTCGGAATCGGCGTGAAGAACGGCGCTAATATACAGTGGGGCAAAAACAGTATTTAGTCAGCCACTGATTGTGCAAGAACTCCTACTTGGAAAGATGAGAGAGGTCTGTTATTTTCATCATAGCTACACTTCAACTATGAGAGACAAAATGAGAAAAAAAATCCAGGAAATCACATTGTAGGATTTTTAAAGAATTTGATTGAAAATCATGGTGGAAAATAAGTATTTGGTCACCCACAAACAAGCAAGATTTCTGGCTCTCACAGACCTGTAACTTCTTCTTTAAGAAGCTCTTCTGTCCTCCACTCGTTACCTGTATTAATGGCAGCTGTTTGACCTCGTTATCTGTATAAAAGACACCTGTCCACAGCCTCAGACAGTCAGACTCCAAACTCAGCCATGGCCAAGACCAAAAAGCTGTCGAAGGACAGCAGGAAGAAGATTGTAGACCTGCAGCAGGCTGGGAAGAGTGAATCTACAATAGGCAAGCAGGTTGGTGTGAATAAATCAACTGTGGGAGCAATTGTAAGAAAATGGAAGACATACAAGACCATTGATAATCTCTATCGATCTGGGGTTCCACGCAAGATCTCATCCCGTGGGGTCAAAATGATCATGAGAACAGTCAGCAAAATTCCCAGAACTACACGGAGGGACCTGATGAATGACCTACAGAGAGCTGGGACCAAAGTAACTAACGGGGCCACATATGAAATTTTAAGCCAAAACCTCCTTCCATTAGTGAGGGCTTTGAAGATGGAACATGGCTGGGGCTTCCAGCATGACAATGATCCCAAACACACCGCTCGGGCAATGAAGGTCCTGGAGTGGCCTAGCCAGTCTCTACACTTCAACCCCATAGAAAATAGGAAAGTAAACCCCCGCAAGGCACCCGGGCCTGATGGCATCCCAGGACGGGTACTGAGAGCATGCGCAGACCAACTCGCAGAGGTGTTTACCACTATTTTTAACATGTCACTGAGCCAGGCTACCATACCCATAATCTTCAAGACTTCAACAGTTGTCCCTATTCCAAAGACCCCTGCAGCATCCTGTCTAAATGACTTCCGGCCCATAGCACTCACCTCTGTCATTATGGAGTGTTTTGAACGCATCATCAAGAACCACATCTGTGCTTCCCTCCCGGACACCCTGGACCCCCTACAGTTTGCATACAGATCTCATAGGTCTACAGAGGATGCTATTGCTCTAGCAGTCCACACCTCCCTCAGCCATCTGGAGAAGGCTAACACCTATGTGAGAATGCTTTTCATTGACTATAGCTCGGCATTCAATACCATAATTCCCTCCAAATTGGTCAACAAGCTCACTACCCTGGGACTGGAGAAGTCAATCTGTTGCTGGATACTGGACTTATAGGAAGCCATCTCTCATCCACATTAGTTCTCAGCACTGGTGCTCCCCAGGGCTGTGTACTCAGCCCACTCCTGTACTCCCTCTTCACCCATGATTGTTCTGCCAGACACTCAAATGTCATCATCAAGTTTGCTGATGACACCACCATCCTGGGACTCATCACGAACAATGATGAAAGTGCCTACAGAGATGAGGTTGAATCACTGACAAGCTGGTGTCAGGAAAACAACCTCTCCTTGAACGTCAGGAAAACAAAGGAGATGATAGTGGACTTCAAGAGACAGTGTGGAAGCCACCCCCCCCACCCCCCCCCCAAAATCCACATAAAAACGCCGAGGTGGAGCAGGTCAGCAGCTTCAAGTTCCCCTCGGCGTTCATATCACTGAGGACTTTGTCCTGGACAACACACACCGACACTGTGGTCAAGAAAGCCCGAAAACGACTCTCTACTTCTGAGAAGGCTGAGAAAGTTTGGTTTTGAACACCACATTCCTCACGAACTTCTACAGGTGCACCATCGAGAGCCTGCTGACGGGCTGGCATCCACAGTGTTGTACGGGAACTGTGTGAAGATGTAGGATGTAGGGATAGTTAGGGGGGAGGGAAGGAGATAGAGTAAGCAGCACACAAGGTGAGAAACGTCCCTCTTCTCCTTCTTCCGGGCTTCATCACAGTGTGGTACGGAACTCTGCACCAGCCAGAGCCGGAAAGCACTACAGAGGTGGTGCGAACGGCAGAGGACAATCACTGGCAGCAGACTCCCCGCAATCCAGGATACTTACCAACTGCCGATGCCTGTGTGTAAAGCGACGCAGCATCCTTAAGGACCACCACCCACCCAGCACGAGGATTCTTCCGTCTGCTACCCTCTGGCAGACGGTACAGGAGTCTATCAGCACACACAAAGAGACTCAGAGACAGTTATTATCCACATGCCATAAGGTTACTCAATACTGAACTTGAACTTTTGCTATTGACCAATACTTATTTCCATACTCATTTTCAAAATCACAAATTCTTACAATGTGATTTCCTGAAATTTTTTTCTTATTTTGTCTCTCATGCTTCATTTTGTCTCTCATAGTTTTGAAGTGTACCTATGATGAAAATTACAGACCTCTCTCATCTTTTCTACGTAGGAGAACTTGCACAATCAGTGGCCTGACTAAATACATTTTTGCCCAACTGTACGTGTGTTCTTCAGAACTTGAGGTGCCAATTTTTTCGCATTAGGGAAATTCACACACAAGTACCATGCCAGAGCACGTTTGATCCCCAAGGAACCTACATTTTGTGTGACTAGTGTGAATCATCGGTACCTTGCCTGGGATAGTACACTGCACAATGTGATCGCTAACCGGAACACAATGTTAGCTGCCTTTCGTAAGAATCATCTTGCATGTGTAGCACGAGCAGCCAAAAATCACTATGTTCACAATAACTCTATAAGGCATATGAGAGGGCTGCGTTTGTCATCACACCTCAAAATGAATAAAAAAAAAGTCCCACACAATAAGTACAACCATAGAGTCAGCTGAGCTGTGCAAGTGTGACTTTTCTACCACCACAAACTCGCATTGTGAAGACATAAACGTGCTCGTGTCCCAGAAACGTTTAGCACAGGGTGGGGAGGGGGGACAATCACGCTCTGCTTGGGTTGAGAGGTTCTTGGTATGATTGGTAACAGCATGGTATTTCATGTCAAGTTATGACGTGTTGAATTCTGTTCCACAATCTATCTTGTAAACGTGTGCTGAGTGGAGTCAGCAAATGCTGGTCGGGAGGTATCACTCAAGACCTAAAGAAACTGGAAAACACAATGACAGGCTCTAGGTACAAGTTCAGATGGCTAGTTCCAAGGAAAAAGGAGTTGTTCCTGTAAAAAAAAAAACAATGGGCAGCATCCTTCAGAAAAAGGTAGCTGCCAGCGGACCTACGATGTCCGCAGAGGAAGCAAGTAGCATCATAGATTTCTGCTGCTGCTAGTCTATGTAATCCTAAATAATAAAACCCACTTCTCACTGCTGTCGAAGTTGGGCCAAAAGGTACTCCCATCAGCACAGCTGCTCAGCAACAGCAGGATATATTGGGAGTCCTGTGCATAAGTGCAGCCTGATAAAAGTAAAACCAGTTTGAATAATGTAGGAAAGACACTTTTGTTCACGGACCACAGCGTGGCATTTGTTAGCGTTTTGTATTTAGCTCTTTTGCATTAACGTCATGCATATTCTTGTCTGCAACTGTCACACCTCCTGTTTGCACTGAGATGGTCTATGATCAAGCATGTAGCCTAACATTTGCAACGTTCTCTTTTTCCCAAATACACGTAAATAACTATCGCTTGTGTATTTTTTGTGTTTAGCCATATTCCCTGCTCCCTACCATATACCGTTGTACTATAATACTGTGCAAAAGTCTTAGGCCACTATCAATAGCACTAGCAATAGTATAATAACCAGATATAATTATTTCTCTCTGTACAGTCTCTGTATTATAATACAACCAGATTTGTATGCAATATTTAAAAAAATGAAAGAACAGCTTCTATAGGCTACAGTGGGAAGTACTCAGTGTGACCTCCACTTGAGCAATAGCAGCGTCTGGCAGCTTCATCACGATGCCAAGTTGACCCTTCTACAGTCTGAAGAAGCTTGATCAGGAAGGCAAACAGCAAAATGGCTAAAATATGCTAAAGCTCACAAAGGCTGGAATGAAGATCAGTAGACAAGGGTATTATGGAGTGACGAATGCAAGTTTTACACTTTTGGGTCCAATCATCAACAATACCTAATATGTGGTCATTCTGCCATTTCAAAAACAATCTAATGGTGGCCTAAGACTTTTGCACAGTACTGTATTGAAGACTGTGTGACGATATGACAAAAAGTGGATACTGCCCAACCCTATCTCTTACAGTTGTCCTCTGTATCTACACCTTCCTGCATGTCCAATCCTAAATTGAGCAAGCCTAGGGTGACAGTGGCAAAGAAAAACTCCCTAAGCGATATGAAGAGATATGTATGTCTCAAATCGTTCACATGTACAGACTTTTTCTGTCATTATTCCCCATACAATACAGTATGACCACTATTTACATAACATTTACATCGTATTTGGTATTATAAGTAATCTAGAGATCATTTAACCTGTACAGGAGGATTTGTGGAGGTTATATGTAAATATTTCTCCACTTTACATGGGAGAATTAAGTATCCGCAGATTTTGGTATCTGTAGGAAGTCTTGGAATCTACCCCTGTGCATACAGAGGGCTGAATGTACCCTTTAAGTCTCATGTATGGCTTGACTGTGCCCAGCCCTCCAGAAAACAAGCATCACTGCATCAAAGTGGTTCAATGAACTCTCCTTGAGTCTTTGGCTACCTTCAAATGGAGACCAAAGATCTACCTCTGTCATTTTACTTTTTTCATTTGTCAATAAAACTGGTGAATGGCTTTATGAAGACTTCCAGAAAGAAAAAAACAGTTGGATAAAGTTTCATATTGCAGGATTTTCCACATAGCCACTGCATAAGCATGTTGATAATGATTAACCAATGATATATTTTGCAGCTTTGCACACTACCCAAAAACAGTCCAAGATTTAACACCAAACTCATGAATATATTCAATGGAAACCCTGAGGAAACACTTTCACCATGCCTAAGTGAGCTAATAAAGTTTCTCAACCTTAAAATGAAAGTCTCACCCCAGAGACAAGGCTCGTTTGCCTATCGCTAGCTGCTCCCCATGCTGCCATTCATTATTAATAAGGTTAGCGTTTTGGGTGAAGTGTTTCCTCATGGTATCGTGCTCTAAATAAGCAGCTTGTGCAATATTTACAGACGGAGACGGCGATAAATATCTCCAGATGGAACGCCCATTAACTGTGCACACAATGTATATTTAAGGAAACAATGAATCCTGTTGTGGTTAAGAGCATGCACAGTCTGTCATCTCTAATATTACCTTTTTCATTAAAAACACAAGCCGGAAAAAAAGAACACAGAGAAGAATCAGATCCTTTTTATATATACGATTTCTTTCTTTTTACAGGGGGGTACATTTGGAAAAATAAGGCAGAATGAAGCATGAACAAAAAACATGGGGGATCGTGCTCAAGGACCTACTACAGTGGTTCTCTGCCTTTTCCAACTGGTATAATGTTGGTGCTCATTTCAGGGAAGTGGGGAAGTCATTTTCATAACCATCCCATGTGTGGTCACTGGGGTGAGAGCTGACCCATAACCATCAGGAGTGGCATATTAAACAGTCCTGCAGTAGGGGGGAGTCCAGCTCATACACACTTGATTCATCTCATAAATACCATCTTTAGTAGGCTGGATAAAAGAGGGACTGCACAGACAGGCTTTTTTGGCTTTGAGAGTATATTTTGCAAATTAAAGTCTAATACCTCTGTGTTTATACACAAAGGTCTGATCATAGACAATTTACAAAGCATGGCTTATTGCTTTGGGAAATTCAATTCAGGAATTGTGACCCAATCAAATGCCAAATTAGGGCTTGTGCCATAAGTATTCGGTGTCCTGTGAGAACTGTGGAAGAATTAGAGGTTGACTGATATAAACTGTGCAACAACAGATGAGCTGCTGTCTCTGACTTTACAGCTACAAGGTACAGCAATATGGTAATGTGTCTAATACAGAACTGGGGCCTCAGTTAAAAAACTCTGCATGGATTCTGAAGTGAAAGGAAATGGCGTACGCGCCAAAAAAAATCAGAATAATAAAAACTTGTGTACACACACCTGAACACCATTTCCTCTTTATAAAGCACGATCTTCTTCAAAGGGTGTGCAGGTGAACGAGCCACATGTTCAACCTACTTATCGCTCACACTTATCCATATATGGTCCATTGAAATTACCTCATGAATAATTAAATAAAGCGTGTCCCTTTCATTGCCGAGTGGGATAGTGGTGACAATGGAGAGACTAAATGGTGGTGACAATGGAGAATGTGTGATGGAAGCTCTTGTTTCGGAGATCAAGGCATGAAAAAATATGCTGTTTGGTGGCCTAGGTAGTGGCATCATCAACAAACGCAAGTTTGTTGAGTGGCAACATGAAGCTGAAAATGAAAAGAAGCTCCAGCCTTTAACTATGTTAGTTCCAGAAGGTGCACTGTTGCAAGTGTAAAAATAAAAGTGGTGAGACCTAAAAGCCGAAGTAAAGAAACCAATTGTTTTGCACGGACATATTCTAACTGTAACTGATGGAGTAAAGTCTTCATGTCACATCATGTGAGAATGGCTTCAATAATTAGGGAACCCCTCTCAAGTGGCATGGTGAGTGAAAAAGAGGCAGATACTGATTCAGCCACGTAAACTGTTTAATGATAGATTTAAATGCCACTGTTGTATATTCCCACACGCCTTCAGCAAAGGGTGTGTTCTCACAGATGATGGGTTACAAATGCAAATGAATACAATTACAGCAATTGAAATGTTGACAAATGAGATAAAAGAAATAAAAGGGATAATGTCGGAAATTTCAATACAGCATTAAAGAACAGTGTAAGGGAAACTAACGAAATATGTAGAGAAACACATGGACTACAGTCTGTAATTATAGAATTACAAAGTTAGGTTTGGGGCCAATCACAGTGTAATTATAAAATTACAAAGAATTACAGTGGTGTGATAAAGTGTTTGTCCCCTTCCTGTTTTCTTATTTTTTTGCATATTTGTCACAGTGTTTCCGAACATCAAGCCAATTTAAATATTAGTAAAAGACAACACAAGTAAACACAAAATGCAGTTTTTAAAAAAGGTGTTTATTAGTAAGGGAGAAAAAAAATCCAACCACCCCTTGGTGAAAGATAACTTTGGTTTATCACACCTGAGTTCACTGTCTCCAGTCGGACCCAGGAGTGATTATTGCCACATCTGTGCTCAATCAGGACATCATTTAAATAGGAACTGCCTGACAAAGTGAAGTACACCAAAAGATCCAAAGAAATCCAGGAACAATTGAGAAAGTAATTGAGATCTATCAGTCTGGAAAAGGTTATAAAGCCATTTCTAAAGCTTTGGGACTCCAACAAACCACAGTGAGAGCCATTATCCACAAATGGCAAAGACATGGAACAGTGGTGAACCTTCCCAGGAGTGGCCATCCACCCCAAGAGCGCAGCAACCACTCATCCAAGACGTCACAAAATACCCCACAACAACATCCAAAGAACTGCAGGCCTCACTTGTCTCCGTTAAAGTCAGTGTTCATGCCTCGACCATAAGAAAGAGACTGGGCAAAAATGGCCTGCATGGCAGAGTTCCAAGACAAAAACCACTGCTGAGCAAAAAGAACATTAAAGCTGGTCTCAGTTTTTTCAGAACACATCTTGATGATCCCCAAGACTTTTGGGAAAACATTCTGTGGACTGACGAGACCAAAGCTTTTCAGAAAAA